>WBMY01006445.1:0-52872 GCA_013397315.1 Donacobius atricapilla | reverse complement strand
AGGAAGGAAGGAAGGAAGGAAGGAAGGGAAAGACAGAAGACTAGATAGGACTCTCAGAGAAAAATATTATTAGCTGACTGGAGGAAAATCAAATTCCTGTCAGTGTCTGCAGTATTCCAGCCTTAACACACTGTCTTTTTTATTTTTTTTTTCCAGTCAGCCTGTTTATGGTAGCAAAAGTAATTTGCTTAATTAGCCAGATGATCAAGGTAAGCTAGTGGCTATTGATCAGGAATGTGGCAAATTAAAAGTCTTAAGTAGCTTAACCCTCACTGGCAACTTGCAAAGTTATTCACATAATATATGTGAATATATTCATTACTGCTACCACTCAGTTGAATTAATTAGGATTCTTCATGTGGACCACAGTTGAAAGAGAAGAATTTTCTTATCTGAAGTAGATTTTTGTTACCTAGAGAGTATTCATGCTCTGCTCTACCCTCTGCAGCAGGCAGCATGTCTTGGGAGAAGGGGAAAACAAAATGCATCATTCTTGCAGAATTCAACGAACAGAATAATCAACTTGAACTGTTTGGGCTTATCTCATGTCTGGCTTTCACATATGGATGCCTATCCTGAGAATATAACAGGGCTTTTTGAATCACAGACCCTTGGAATCCCTGTGTACAACTGGCTGAGTCTCCATTCCATAAGTCGCCTGTTACAACAATATTCTTAGAATCTGCTGCTGATCCAAACTGTGTTGGTTTTGAGGACTCGCACACCATCCTTTTGCTTTGGTGTTCACAATATTATTTATTATTATTTATTTATCAATATTTAACTGTTACTTATCTGCTCTTTACATTGTCCTCTTTTCAAACCAGGAAGGTACTCAGATTTATTCCTGATATTATTTGTATGTGGTGTTTATGTAACTATTCAGATTTTAGAAAAGAGTCTGGTTCCAGCCCTTACCAAACAAATGCACACTTTACATTTTCCTTATCAGAAGAATTAGTCTCTTAGCTCAGGGATTTCTACTGGAAGACTTTAAACATTTTCCGCCAGGCTGAGCCACACATTCCTCTGACATCAACAGAAAACCTGCAACCCAGGCTCCTCCAGTATTAAACTGGATGTTTTAGTTGATGAGTTGCATGTTTTTCACAAGTCTCAAAACTTAATTAATATTTGGAGCGCTGGTATTCTAGGAACATATATTAATTAGATTTTTTTCTTGTATTTATACCTAGGAAGACTTAAACATACAGGTTCCAGTAATGCTAATAGGAGGTGCGTTTATTAATCCTTAGATCTTCAGTGGGAGAATAAAGCACTAAGAGAGCAAAAGGCACTATGCAGCATTAGAGGAAGATAAGTTATTCCAAATGAAAATTCAAGCAGGACAGGACAATCTTTCTGATAACATTTGCTTGCCTAGAACCTTCTCAATCATGGATTTGTAACAATCACTGAAATAATAAAGGGAGTAAGTAGTAGGAATTAAATAATGGCCTGTTCTTAACCTTGAGAGAAACATTTTAAATATCAAAAATAACCAAAAATAATGCTATTCCTAATGTAGAAAGTAAAAAAGCATATACTTTTCAGTGTTATATCACCTAAGGCTCCCAGGAAGAGCTCTTATCACTGTACTGTAAAAAAAAAAAAAAGCTGGAGACCTGGCTAATGTCACGGCTTCCCATATTTCTAAATTAGACTTGCTAATTATAGTTCAGCTCTCTTATAGTCACTTCAGTTATATTCTGTATAAGCAAATGGCTGAGGGCAAAACAGTAGTAGCAGTGATACAGTACCAAGTTGTTAAGATAACAGAACAACACATTGATACATTGACTGACACAGACTGTTTTAAAAATAATAAGACCAAATAGACGGTTTTATCTTCTTTGGCACATCTCGGATTATGCCTGCTGTTTTTCTTGCTAGTGCTGATTGTTTAGTCTGTTATAAATATTTATTTTACTCTTCAAAGGAAATGGCTTTCTGAGAAATTTACTGGTCATTTATTTAATTTTACTAACTAAAAAATCTATTTAGAAATAGAGCTCTCAGTGAGACTGTGTTTGATAAAGACATGTTGGTCTAGACTCTGTCCTCAGATACTATTTGAATTCAGTGGTGTTACAAAGGCATAACTGAAGCTTGAATATAGTCCTGTATACCATCAAGAACATGAGATCCCACTGTTAAAACTACAATTGTGAAAGCTAACAGTAAACAAAAAATACCCTTTTTTTTCATGTTGCCAATAGCTGGAATAGATACACCGATTTCATCTCCCTGTAGGCATATAGAAAACCACTGTCTCAGTGAGGCAGCCTCATGCTCCACACCTGACTGGGTCCCTGGATCCTGACAGAAATTAATACAGACTCTCTCGCCTCGTCCCTGAAGTTTCTTACGGGTACTTCCAGCATTCCACAGGTAAAAATGCTAAGCACATAATATTAATGACTTTCTGTTTCTCCATTAGTCTGCATTTGCTTTCTTTATGATTTATCCCTAATTTGATTTTGATGAGAAAACTCTTACACAGCCTGCACCTGTTATGTTATTAGCCTGGAATCACATGAAATACAGGTTTCGTGCTGCTTCATGGTGCTCTCTGCCTTAAACAGGACTAAAAAAAAAGACACATTTGGGTCCCAGTGTTTTATCATGTACCTATGTACTACTCTATGCCACAACAGTATTAATGACTATAGGAAAATATATGGAAACATAAACATCCGTTTTTTTCTCCCTTCCTATTTTATTTATTTTGTACCAGTGTGATACTGGCCAAGAAAAGAGATAGAAGACATTGGAAGCAGAATAGGCTCTTATGGAGCAGCTGAAGTGAGATCGTGAATATAACAACCCACAAATCTAGCCAGGCTCTGAAAGCCACTGGCACTAAAATTAAAATTGAAAATGTTTCTGTATTGCCACATTTCCTATAGCCTGGTGTTAAACCTGGAGTTTCAGTTGATAGCTGGCATGATACTACAAATGTTAGGGACTTTTGTTGTACTTAAGGAAGCCCAAGTGAGTTATCTTCATTAGCTCTCAAATTCATATGGCATTATGTTCTTTGTCAACATTTCTCAGGAGAGAAGATATCACAGCTGTCTGTAGAAAGGATGAGTGTATTGTAGCCCTTTGCTAGCACACTTCAACAAAGTTCAGCATACAGTTGCCACAAATCAGAAATAAAAATAAAATTAAAAGAGTGCATTCACAACAGACAGTCTCATTCTGAGTGACATTATTTGAGGTTTATCCCTACTGCACTTTTCTTGCTTTTCAGATTCATTAGCATTGCAAAGCAGAAAAGCTGCTTTTGTGTCCACATCAAAACAATTATCCCAATAAGCACTAATTAGCACCTTTGGGCTCAATCATGTTCCTACTACAATCAATGCCAAAAATACAGAATAAGGTCTTTTGTCAGTAGCTTCAGAGAAGTCAAAGCGAGTCTGATTTACCTTCCTATATCTATCTGGAGTCTTCACTCTGTGTATTGCTGACTTTCATTCAAATTGCCAACAGCAGCAAAGCTGAGGTCCCTAGAGGTTGAAACCTTACTGACATTTTAAGGCTAGGAGTTAGCATTCTCAAATATGCTACTGTGCTTGGAACATCAGCTCTGCTACCTCTCAAGCAGTTCAGACTTCTATATGTCAGATTTTTACCAAAGAAATTTTATTTTGCCCAGGTTTCTAAGTCAGGAACAGAAACTTGTACAGCTCAACCACTCATACTGAAATTTTCATCTGCAGTTGATTTCAGCTCGAACCTTTAAGCACCCAAAGTGTGCAAAGAAAACAGTGAAGGAGATCTGTAGATTTGTGTCTGGATGGTTTAGATGAAACAGGGAAACACCTAAGCTCTTGTCCTTGGTCTTAGAAAAAGTTATACATAGTTGCTTCAGTAATGAAAACCAAAAAATATCACTAAGAACAGGACCTGGAGAAAAAGCCTGGAACCCTTTGCTGATTTGGAAATGTTTAATTGATTTAGAATATAAATAAATAAATAAATAAATGCACCTTTCCACCTCCCTAAGTTCAAAAACCTGTTATTTTTCTGTACTTTTAAAATGAACTTTGAAAATTAAGTTGCTTTAATAATTGAGATATGGATTCCTGAGTCACATGGTCTCAAAGGAATCTGGTCTACATTGGTTCTCTTTTCCTCTTATTTTCAATAGAAAGTTAGGAACCATGATTTTTTGTGAAAAATGTGACAGGCATTCATTCAACTTTTTAACTTGTCTCAAACTTCCCTGAAAGTTTTAGTAATGTAATGCTTTTAAATGCTGGATTGCCTATGCAATGATATAAAAAATCTTCAAAGGCAGCTGTGTTCCAGAGAACATCCACTTGTTCAAATACGCAGCCCTTGTAATTGGGGTGAAGAAACTTGCACCTGTACTTAGAAAATAAAAGTTCTTCAGTCAGTGTGAGTCAGTCAATTGATGTAAAGCTGTGGTGGTAGTTATTTTCCTTGAGTCAAAAATTTCTTTTCTCATTCACATTTACTGCTAACCTTAATAACATATGAATAAGAGAACACAAAATACTTATAAATGTAAATCTATTTGCTAATTATATTGTGCTGAATTATTCTGTTAAAGCCTCGTGAATAGGTAACAATTCTGACATTATTCTCAGTTCCTTGGAATAAACAACAATAAAGAGTCCTTGTTTAAAGGTCTGATTCAAACAAGGAAACAGATTTACAGTCTATTAAAATTCTGTAAGTATTAATATGGCATTTCAGCTGAGTCTGCCCCTTTTTAATTGCATGACCTTGGTAGTTTGAGAGAAAGAGAAAATTTAGGACTGAAATCACTGGTAGTATACAGTACTTATTCATCAGTTAAATTATACTTTATTGTACTGTGGTTATATCAGTAGGACTTATTTCTAGGAAGTAACTTATATGACAATTTTATACACATTTTTCGTGCTCGTGATTTATACACAGTTTTTAAATGAATTTTCTCATCCTATAAAAATATGTGTTGGGCTCTTGGGACCATGTCTGTGTCATTTCACAGTTCTTGTGGGAGAAGGACTTGAAATTTACTGTATTATTGAAGTGTGAAAAAAAAAATCATTCCTGGTGCAAGTTAACTTCTTGCTCTCTATCCTTGTCACACTGCAAACCATCAGAGAAGGGCCATTCACTACTTTCCTGTCCATGCTCTTATAGTGTCTATGTTTTCAATATATTGGGAAAGAACAGTTCAATTTAAGCCATTTAAGCCAAGGAAAGACAGTTATTAACATGAAAGCTTTAATCAGGTTCTATTAAAGTGTTTGAGGTTTCCAGATGTTAATATCATCCTATTATAATCTCACTTCATGTTTTATTCCAGCTCCAATGTATCTACTGACAGAAATACAACTGTGGAGCTGCTTCTTAGAGTATCTGACTGAAGGGTCTTGACACTTCCAATAATTGACTCCTAACATTTTCTTAATCAAATATTTAGTTCTACCTTTCACTACCCAGAGTTGTTTTGTTGTTATTGAAAATTAGATCTAGAATTTAGCACCACGGATGATAGCAATGAATAATTTCCTATTTAAAGAATTCACTTCTGATTTACATTTTCCTTGGGTTAATTTATCTTTCTCTTCACATTTACTCCAACACAATATTTATACAGGGGCTTATCATATCCAAAAATTCATTTTTGCTTTCTTCTTACTAAGTATCTTCTCCATTCCTCTGAATATTTTGGGACATCTTTTACATACGTGCTTCATCTTGTGCTCATCTCTCTTGAAAATGGGTGATGAGAATTGAAAGCTGTGTTTCCAGGAAGTGCCTTACTTATGTCTGACATGATGATGCTAATATTTACCTGTTTCTAGTGGAATTATTTTCTCTGATTGAGGGCCTCCAAAATCCACAGTTGCCTTCTGCACCTGCTAGTGATTGATGGATGCACCCATATCTTTATCCTCTGCCATTCCCAACTGATGAACTTGCAGCTTAGAGCATAAATTCATGTTAGCTCTCAAGTGAGCAGGCTTGCTTTCTGCATTATTACATTTCTTCCCAGAGCTGTGGCTCCAATTCTCAGGGTCAGGCCTGAGAATACTCCAATACTTGGAGAATATTCCAATCTTCCTCTTTAGCAATAAAACTTCATACCTCACTGTCATCAAATTTCACTGGCCTACTCCTATGTATGTGCCACGTTTGTTAGTGGGCATATTAAATAAGGTTACTTTCCAGACCCACCCTCTGTGAACTCTTCTATCCCTGCATAAGATGCTCCTGCATGAGATGAGCTGAATTTTGTCCATGACTCTTTCCCCTTCACTTTTTCCTTAGCATCTCCATTTGCTTTACAATACTAAAAGAGCTATGAAATCCAAGTGAATTAGGTCCCATAACTAGGAAATCTGCTATCACACCAGGGAAAAATGAATGGTTAATCTATTCCAATGTAGCTTTTATAAAGACTTTTCCTTGCTTTCCAACAGAGCAAAAGAAGACTTGTAGAAAGTATGCGTCATCAAAAGTCTGTCTAGCTCATGAGCTCTTCACTGGCAGACAACAAAAGCAGGTCTTTAGGAAAGAGAAAAAAATTAGGGCATGGAAACAGTGATACTTCTGTAGCTTGTTATTTTAACTCACAAAATTTGTGAGTCAAAAATTTTTATGATGTATAAAAGATCCCAGTAGTTACTAGCCTTGAAAAAGTTATTATCATCTGTTTTACTTTGATAGGTCTGCTGTTTTTATTTCCATTGTAGCTCTTGAATAGAAATACATCTCCTTTCCTCTCTGTGTGACTGGTTAAAAAGTTTGTAAACTAGATTTCATGTACTAGATTTCTTACAATATTGTGAGTCAAGATTATAAAATTTATCATGATTTCAGAAGTTAACTATTTGAGTTCTGCTTCCACAGTTTTTCCACCTTGTAATTTCCTTTTTCCTATTTGTCACTGCACATTTGCTGCTGTGTTCAACATCATCAATTGTACTGAAGCTTAAAGAGAATTTATAGTTTTGAGTGCTATTTGGATAACTGCTCCTTGCTTGTTTTTACTGTAGCTTTGGTTGCTAGTTATAGGTGAGAATATCTCTCTCAATTTGAATTTTTGGCAATTCCCACCCTATCCATAGTTTGAGTTCTGAGGCAGAGTTTTTTTTTGATAACAAATCTTCTATTAAATTCCACAAAAGTGCTTTGTTTCCTCCTAATACTCTCTATCATTATTCCTCCAGTCCAGACTGGAGGTGCTGCCCAGAAGTTTTTTTCTATATCTATTAGGGCTAGTAGGTCCAGATACTTTTCACATCTATGATTGAATGACGTTTCAAAGTCCACTAAGGACATCTGTCTTTGCTAACTGCATCTATTAGTTTCTAAAATTATCAAAGACAGAGAAATCAAGAATCTTAGTAACAGAGCAACTTATTTATATATTTTGTATAGCCCAAAGCTGGAGACACATGTCAACTTGTAGTTAAAATGGTATCAGTAAAACTATTATCATTGCTTTTGCTTTCTCAGTGGTTTATAACGCCGCAAAAATTTCTATCCTGTTGAAAATTTTCAAGTGATTGCTCTATTTGGGACAAAACAAGATGGACAAATTTAAACAGTCCCAAAGGTGATCTTTGCTACATGACATTTTTTCTTTCAAATAGTTTAGAAAGTGATTGCAGAAGCATCTCATCCAGCAAAACACATAAAAGAGCAATTTTCAGGAGGATGTGGCAGTGACAGTGCAGGATGAACTAAAGAGTGGCACCAGCATACCTACAGGCAGAAAATGACATGCATGTGCAACTTAACTCCCTCACAATGCAAAATCAAGCAAGTTGCTTCAGACCATCTTTCACAGTAGTTGAGGTGCATTTTATTTTAGTGTTGCAACATTATAAAACACTATTTCTGCATGTTCATGAATGAGATTAGGATTTCAAGGGTAATGCAGGTTTAGACATGATTTTTTCTACAGTAAATTTTCAGGTTTACCTAGGTGACAGTTACCAATTAAAGAAATTATTTTCTGACAACAGAGCCATTCACAATCCCTTCAGAACAGACTGAGGTGAGGCATGACAAGCAGCAGTGGCAACAGTGGTGAGGTAAGTCCAGGAGTGAGCTTTAGATCAAAAGGTACAGAAGGAGGATCTGAGCAACTACAGTCCTGTCACTCTGGGCTTGGTGCACAGCAAGGTTGTGAAAGGGATCATCTTGAGTGTGATCGCATGGCACATACAGGATTGCGAGGAATCAGTGCAGGTTTAGGAAGGGCAGCTCCTGTCTTAACAACCTAATCTCCTTTTATGACTGACTCACCTGGTGGATGAGGGAAAGGCTGTGGATGTATCTACTTGGACTTCAGCGAACCTTTGGTACTATTTTCTGTGGCATTCTCCAGGTAAAACTGGCAGCCTACAGCTTTCACAGTGACACTTCACTGGGTAAAAAAATTGCTGTATGGGCAGACCCAGAGAATTGTCGTGAATGCCACTGCATCCAGTTGTTTTCCAGTCACTTACTGTAGCTCCCTGGAGCTCAGTGTTTGGGCATAGTCATGTTTAATATTTTTATTGGTGATATGAATGAGGGGATTGATTGTGCCCTCAGCAAATTTGGAAATGATACCAAGTTGTGGGGGAGTGTTGATCCGCTGGATCTTAGGAAGGGTCGGGAGAGGGATCTGGACAGGCTGGATCAATAGGCTGAGACCAGTGGCCTGAGGTTCAACCATGTCAAGTTCTCTTGTGTCACAGCAGCCCCAGGTAGTGCTGCAGGCTGGGGCAGAGTGCCTGGAAAACTGCCCTGTGGAGGAGAGCCTGAGGAACCTGGTTAACAGCTCACTGAACATGAGCCAGTGTGTGCCCAGGTGGCCAAAAAGGCCAATGGTAACCTGGTTTATATTATCCTGGCCAGCAGCACCAGGGCAGGGATTGTCCCTGTGCACTCAGCACTGCTGAGGCCACACCTCAAGTACTGTGCCCCGTCCTGAGCACCTCAATTCAAGAACAACATTGAGGTGCTGGAGCATGTCCAGTGAAGGGTAACAAAGCTGATGATGTATCTAGAGGGTAAATCCTATGAGGAGTGGGTGAGGGAGGTGAATTTGTTTAACATGGAGAAAAGAAGGCTCAGGGAAGAACTTATTACTCTCTAGAACTTCCTGAAAGGAGGCTGTAGCCAGTAGGAATTGGTCCCTTCTCCCAGGAAACTAGAGACAGGACAAGTTGCTTTATTTTTTTTTCCCTCAATAATCATAGTTTATATGCTGTTCCTGTTTGGAACAGTAATGGGAAGCAATACATAATGATGGGGCATAGGGATTTTTCAAACTGTATTACGCATATATTTTCCTTAAATTAACCAAAGTGTACTCAAAATGTTTGTAAAACAGACAACTTACTTGGGGCTCAAATATACTAAGATTTCTGTATGTGCTTAAATTTGGCATGGGAGAAATTACCTTGAAACTTAAGAAACTACGCAGTTCTTTAATGTAGAAAGAAGAGAGTAACATTTTCATGATTATCTAAACTACAGGTGCCTAACTTCACATTTTATTTTTTGTGGAAATTAAATGCTGAAATTAGAAAAATTTTGTGCACATTATGAAGCTGTTTAACTGCAAACTATGGTGTCACACTGTAAGATGGTTATTAAAGTCTACCGTGTTAATTCTTTGTTTTTTTGTCTAGGAAGATATCTTTATACAGACATCAAAAACTGTCATAAAAGTGCCTTGTGAAATGTAGAGTTAGAATTGAATATTGTCTTCCTTAACAGGGAAGAGTGAAGTTGATCATTATCTTTTGTCTTAATTATGGATAAAATTTTTCTTTACATGAATTTATCACTAGAAAATCAAGAACAGTTTATCACTCCTCTCCCTTCCCTTTTTGATATTTTGTTTTTGACTAGTTCATGGATTTTAGGAATGCATTAAAAAAAAAAAAATCCTTTGGTTTTAAAGATTTTGTACCACATTTCTGTGTACTTTATAAGACATAAGGAAACAAACAAAATGTCAGGAAGTAATGGGCTAGCTACTGCACTAATAAGCGCCAAGACTGATAAAAATCAGGTATCAGGAGATTATTTATGCTGTTCAATGGAGTTAAAGCCTCCTCTAGGTTTTACAGAAGAAGAACTTGCTAGAATTATATCATTTTCTTATTCAAAATCTAACAAGAGTCTCTAAAACAGAAAGCAGAACAGGGACATCTTATCTCTTGGAACATAGGAAGAGTATTGGCAATGTTTATCTTGGTGATGACTTGCATTGCTTCCTATACAGATACATTTTGCTGAAGCTCAAAGACACATACTGTTTGCCACTTATTGGAAAATTAGACTGGATGAAGACCAGAATCAATTTAGTTTCTTAATGTAAAAATGCAGTGGTATAGATATGGTGATAAAGACTTTAGAACAGGTGATAATTGTTTTAGGTCTTTGCTGCAATGAAATACACAACTGAAATACTACTAGCGATTTTCTGAGTTTACTCATGGAGTGGAATTGTCTAGTTTTCTTAATGTTCTGATTAAAAGGTAAAAGGAAGAAAAAACCTCAAGTAAATAGCAGTAGAAACACATGGTTAATGCAGTAACTAAACTTCTAATCTTTCAATCTTCTTATTTATGTAGTTAATGCTACTTCAAGTATGACAATTTTTATTTGTTGATATTAATGAAGCACAGATAGTCTTTATCAAAATAGAGGCTTATAGTTAAGAAAGAGAGACACAAAGCAAAAAATACAAATAGAGCTGAAAAGAATCTGCATATGTCTCTCTCCCACATAACATAAGTGACTAAATGGTGAGGCAGACATCACATTATTGTGCTAGAAGGCTATCCTTCCTGCACTCCCACTGGAATCAACAAGGACTTCCAGCAGAGAAGGCATCCTGGGGATGACAGTGTTATATAATGTGAACAGCAACTCTTGGTACCAAGGTGATTCCACAAATCTGATTGCAGAAGCAGATTTTGGACAAAGGACAGCCTGAAATGCAGTGTTAAATAAACAGTCTAAGCTTTCTGAACCAAATGAAACTATTAGACAAAAAGAAATACTGAGACACAGGTTTATATTTTAACTTTTATTTGTCCAAATTTCCCAGAGCAATTCTCATTTTCTAAGCAATCAATTAAAAGGATTTTTTGGTACATGTTTTTTGTTTAAGTCAGGGAAATTTATATATCTTATATTTTTTGTGAAATCTAATTTGTTATTTTTTTCTATACAAAACCCCACATATGTTAAAAGAAAATAATGATAAGTAGTTACTTCCCTGGAAGTAATAAGAAGATTCTAAACTGTATTTGTGAATTTGTGGTGGATCTTATTACTGCAGTGAAAGTTTATGCACTGTACTAATTGGGAATGTTTTCTACACTGCTCAGGTTATCCATTTACAGTCCTGGGCAACAGACCAAAATCCGCTACAGACCTCAGTCCAATGCCCTTGGCCAGAGCCATTAATCTTTTTTTCACACAAATAAGACCTGTATCCACTAGCAAGAAGAAGCAGAAAATATGTAGAAACTGCACTAATAAAGTTAGTATTTGAAACACATGAAATGCTTTTTACAAATGGAAAAACCCACTGAGACTGATGATCCTGAATTTTTATTTTATCTAGCATTTTTGAACAGAGAAGAAAAAATTAAGGCAAAATTCCTCAAGCAGCCTAAAGAAAGTAGATACTCACTTGCATTGACTTCCTGCTTTAGAGACATACAGATTTAATTTTTTTTATTTAGAATTAACAGTTATAATATACAGAAAAAGATAGGTAAAACCAAACTCCAGTTTTTTCCTTCCCACTTCTCTTCACTGGTGGTCCATATTGTTGTTGGAATACCAAATTTGTCAATCCATTGCAAAAGCATGAAGTACTCAGCATTTTCAGGCCCAATAAAGGCCTCCAAGCCAAACCAAGTCATTGAAAGCTGAGTCGTAGTAAAACAGACCTCATTTCTGAATAACAGTACTTCAGCCTGTCAAATATGGCTATGAATAGCTACAGAACATTTACTATTCCTTTCTTTCATTAAAGTATCTGAAAGTTTTAGTGGGCCATCCATAAAAAAATCTGTATCTTTAAAACTGTGTACATAGAGCACAATCCATTCAAATTTTTTGTGCATTACATTAGAAATCGAGGCAAAGTGGGCTAAGAACATGATATGTAAACATATCACATTTACAATCAATTCAAGGGAATAGTATAGGTGATGGTATATTTCTGGGTGTTTTCAAAAGCATCTAAAACATCGATCTTCAAAAAAATGGAAATAATTTAATCCAGTGCAAGTTTACCTACTTAAATACTCATAAGAATCAGGGTCAAAAAACTTAGGAGTACAATTCCTGTGGAGAGTTTTTATGAAAATTCCTATTACCCTTTTGAGCTTCATTCAAATTTCTTATTATTGATCTATGTGTTTAGACAAAAAAATAAAAAGTTATTTATTTCTAATAAAAACACACAATTAAATGAATACAAATACATATGTATTTGGCTTCTTCTATTTATTTATATTATTCATGCATATTCCTCTCCCTTCTGGGAATATATAAAAACTGAGCACATATTTCTGTAACACTAGCTCTAAAATATTAAATGAACATCCAAGGTGCATGCTTTTTTTCAAAGACACTCCAAGAACTTCTGGAAATATGGGTTCACCTATAATTTTGTAATTCGCAACTATGGATGCTGTAAACTTCATAGATGGAACGAAATATCTTTTGGCCTGTATGCTACCTCCCTACAAAATGTATGCTGTGAAAATTTACAAAGTGTCCATGTCATAATTCTACACTCCAGGTTTGATTATGATCTTGTAAACAGAACAGAGAGTGGAAGTTGTTGACATTGATCCTAGTTATTCAAGAAATTTAACATGAACTGAAATGAAACATCCAGAAAGTGGATTTTCCTTTGAATAATGTTAAAATTAGAATTTAGGGAGGTGTTCTGTAAAGACTCTGTCCCACTATCTGTTCCATACAATGAGAATTTAAAAAAAAAAAAATCACATTTTTACCAAGAACATATTTTGGTTTTAATTCAGTTTGAAAAATGCAACCTATATTCCTCCCTACCAAAGGAGATTTTGGAACTATCTCTGTCTTTTTTTATAGAGCTGAGATTGGCTTGTAGTTCTCATGCTCAAGTATCCAAATATAAGTGAAAATATGAGGACCATGTTTCAGAATGAAACAGCTGGTCACAGGACTGATTTTTCCTCCTTAAAAGTGGAAAACTGTCATTGAAGTAACACCTTTCAATTATAATTATTGGTGCTAAAATTCGGTGTCTGTCATGCCAACTCTTCAACCTACCAAGCTGTCTTCATTCTCAGGGAAAGAAATCTACTTCAGAAGGGTTATGAATAGAGCAATTTAGGGCAAGGATCTAAAATTCTTGTATTGGATGTGATAAAAATATACCAAGTAGGAATACATTGTTACTTAACTTTCTTTAGAGTAGGGAAATTCAAGGATAATGGTCTTGACTTGAAAATATTAAGGACAAAATATGATAGTACAGTCTGGTTCTGTGGTCATTTCTTGGTAGGCCGTCTTGAATACAGTTTATAAAGGTGACTAAATCTCTTAACTTAGGTGAGAAAGGTCAAAAGCAGGTGGAATACAATTTAAGATTTTCTCTGGATGCCCTAAGATTACAACATAATTAAGCTTTTTAAAGATCTTTTGTTCAACTCTTCAACATTTTTGCCTGCTAATAATACACTTAACATAAATGAACATTTAACTTTTTAATAAATGTGTCCTTACTTTTACCTATTCTTTCAGTTTCTTCATCTTTAAAATATATCTATATCAGGAAACATCTTTTTATACTTCTCTTAGTTTTTCCTGAATAATGGTTATGTTATATAATATAGCATAAAAATACATTTGAGGTCTTATCATATTTTTCTGAAAAATCTTTATTAGATGTTTAGTACCGGATTGTTCTTTGTCTCCTTAGTCTAAATAAATTTGTGTAAGTTTTCTCCTATTGAGTGATTACATTGCTACAACACTGAATGAAATAAACAATCTTTCTAAGGTTATTTATAATCGTAAAACTGCATAAATGTTATGCTGCTGAGATTTTATGGCCTTCTCAGTTTGTGGTGCTTGCAGTTTGTAGAAAGAGCACATTTTGATATAATGGCTACCTTGCCATCTGTGGGAAGTTGAGGGGCTTGGGGCTTTCCTTCATTTTGTTTGTTTATGGTTTCTGGTTTTGGTTTCTAGGAGTGCATTTCTTGGTGGAAATTTGGCCCTTGGGGCTGCCGAAGTACATTTCCTTAAGTGTTTTATAACATTTCCATTTCCTTTTCACTTACAATTTTATTTGGCTTTTTAAGTTGTGCTAAGTGCTTGGCCTATTCTCTTTATTTGTTTCCTAATGGCAGCTGGCATAAGATTGAGGAAATTCAACTTAAGTGGTCTAGATATGTGTCTAATTCAAACAAATAAATTTGCTCCTAAACTTCCTTTTTCCATTGCATTCTTTAACACCTATTGGGAATTAAATTACTGGAGAAATAAAGACTTGCCTTTAAATTGTCATTTGAGTGGCATAGCAAGACGGGTGAGGAGGGTTACAATATTTTTTCCTTTTTATTTTGAAATTAATTCAAGTCGTACTGGACATTTAAACTACGTAATAGCAAGGTGAAACATGGTGATCAATTTGCTGCATGCAATAAACTACATATCCTACTGAGAATTAGAGTTCAAAAAAAAATTTAGCAATAAAAATATTGTTAAATTACAATAAAAACCCACAGGCCATTTTGCAGACAAAGGTGTGTCAGCCTAAAGGGGAATGAAGTTCTATTCCACCGAAAATTCATTTTCCAGGTTGGAGTTTAGTGTTCAAAGTTCACAAAGACCAGAAATTCATAGTTAAAAATTACTTGAAACAGTATTTACCCCTTTACTAAAAGAGGATATATATTGTTAAAGAGATTTAATAAATTTTCCTTTTAGTGTAAATACATTTCTACCCATTCCATATAACTAAAAAAAATACCTAAATATAAATGAGAATTGTAAACATATAGAAATTAATATTGGAATTTGTAAACATGCTACACAAGTTGCTATCACGTGGATTAGTTGATCTGTATGTTTAAAATTGTTCATTCAAAGGCCTCTCCTGAATTCTGTTCATGCTGACGAGCTGCTCTCTTTCAATTTACAGACAAGCAAAGTCCTTGACTACTTCTGTGCTTTCCTGTTTAATTTGAATCTACCCTTTCAAGAAGCTCTAAAAGTTATCCAGAGGTAGCGTTTTATTCTGAGTCCAATTCTAGTATTAGCATGTATTCAGTCACATTTTGTCCCAGTGGAATTCCTTTTAATTTTATTTTCAAATTATTTTTCAGTCTGTTATTATGGTCCTGCTCCAGTGAAGGTTTAATTCACATGGTTACCTTTACCAATCTGTCCAGTCCTTAAAATCCATGAAAACACTGCTCTAACCTTCAGCTCTAGCTCCACTGTTTAAACACTTTACCAAGCCATAGATAGATTGCTTGGATCACAGACAGATTACAGAAGTAGTCCCATTCTTGATGAAGACAAGCAGAAAACTGTCTTGGATAGCAGCCTGCCCTAGGAGATTGACAAGAAGGCTGAAAAGTAACCTTACTCTGCCTCTTCAATTACTCTACAGATCTAGCAAGGTCGCTCTTGCTGCTACGGCCACATACAGATGGGAAGCACATTGAAGGAGAGGTCCTTCCTGTATTTGCTTTTCCCTCCTGCTACCTGGAACCAGGGGTCTCACACAGGGGCTTGCTATTTGGTCTACTGATTCAGTTGGATCCGTTTGAAAGTAACCCAACTTTAACAGGAAGCATATATGTGTCTTGAAGATGAGTGTTGATACATAAAGCTAGATCCAGTAAACTGGCTTAATTCACAACCTTTAATCCAAATAACAAACTGAAGTGCTAAATTCTATGAGCTCATTGTCCTCGAGTGACTTTATGATGCCTGTATCCCCAATCGTCTGTTCTGTATATTGTGTTCTGCGCCTTTAAGGTGATTCTTAGAGTGCAATTTGTTTTGAAGANAATTTTTATTTTTTTTATTTTTTTCCCTTTTGTTAAATAAATAGCTTTTTTCCACTTTTCTCCGAGAAAGTCTCTTTCCGGACCAGCTGTGGGGGAGGGGCTGTTTGGGTTTGTTATTTTCCAAAGGAATCCCATTCGGAGGTTTCCTCCCAAGATTTGCCCTCAACCAGGACCCTTATCCATAATCCTTGTTCCAACCTGACTAATTAAGGCATTTTTCTGGCACTTACTCATGGGTAGTGGAAAGGTGCAAACATCTTTTCCATGAAAAGGCTTCTCTACACATCAAACTCCTCTGGTTTGAGGAGAATGAGAGGAGCATGAGAAATCATGCTCAGAACAGGCTTTGGAGTGGCCAAGGCAGAGATTTGTACTAGTGGAAAGAATCTGACCCTGCCTACACCAAAGATGAAGGCTCCACAGAAGCATCACTGTCAACATTGTTTCAGTGATTCCAACAAATTAATTTAGAAGTTCAAGCATCAAATACTTACTTCCTCATGAGAGGAAGAAGAGGGGCAGAGACTGATCTCATCCTTGAGGTGATCAGTGACTGAACTTGAATGAATGACTTGAAGTTTTGTTAGAGGAGGTTTAGGCTGGGTATTAAAAAAAAGTTTCTTCATCCAGAGGGTGGCTGGGCACTGAAACAGGCTCCCCAGGAAAGTGGTCACAGCACCAAGCCTGACAGAGTTAGAGAAGAACTTGGACAATGCTCTTGGGCACACGGTGCGATGCTTGAGGATGGTGCTGTGCAGAGCCAAGATTTGGACTCCATGATCCTCATGAGTCTATTCCAAATCAACTTATTTTGTGATATTGTGATTCTGTGAAACCATGTATGTACTGAAGTCATCCCAGCTCCTGGGATGAAATGCAGCCTCTATGAAATGCAGCCCGGAGTCTGGTTTCCTGAATCCACCATGAGTAAGAAGAGCTGTAGTTTGGCTTTTGCAATGTAGGTTGTATACATGAGGACAGATGCTATGGTCTCTTACAGCTATATTGTAAAACTTTGAGACAAAAAAAAGGGCAACAAGATATAGAATCACAGAGAGGCATTTCTTTACCAATGCATCCCTTGTCTGAAGAATAGTCGAAATCACCTCTATTTATCAGAATGGTGGCTAAAGAGCCTTTCTTTCCTCCATTCCAAATTCAGACAAACACTCTACTACTCTTACCAGCACATCCAAATTTCTGTTTTCCATTACACATGTTCCTGAAAAGCTCAAAATAATGCCAAACCTACAATTCTTTACCTCCTTACTGAAATAAAATTGAGTTTTCATGTGTTTGTTTTGATTTTATTGCTAATACTACCTCTATGCATGGTCCTGGAAAGCCGATCTAGAGTTTGAAAGGTTGAAAGTGGTCAAGACTGAGATGAATTAGTGAAGTGAGAACAGGAGAAGTAATCAATAACATGTGATGAATACAATTTATCACACTGCAACCTCCATGGTGTTGTTGGGATGTAATTGCATGTACCAAGACACACACTGCATTCCTCCTTTCAGCTTTCTTTGTCCCTATGCCACCCTTTTTAGATCCTGCTTCAGTCGCTATTTGTTTTTAAATGGTTGAGATTATAATAATTGATTTCTTCCTCTCTTAAACATGCATCTCTCAGGTTTGAGGACCAAAATATTCAGTTAAATAGATTCCTGAAAATTAAGAAGTCCTTTGTCCCCTGTCATCAGTTCCTGTCCCCTGTTACTGTGATTTTCTCAGGTCAAATTGAATTGCCACACATTTGTAACTATCAAATTCTATGTCAGCACCTAACTAAATACTTAATAATAAAAAAAAAAGAAAAAGTGAGTGCCTCTGTGCATCCAGAAATACCTTGCATAGCTAGTTCATATATAGGTGCAATGCAACATATGTATATATATATTTCTCAAACAGCAGTATTAACTCTGAAAAGTGGGGAGAGACTAGTAATGCCAATCTGTAAAGAGAGGGAGAAGGCAAAATTCTCGTCCAATAAGACCAGACAAGCATCTAATCCCTAACTCA
Organism: Donacobius atricapilla; assembly: GCA_013397315.1. NCBI lineage: Eukaryota > Metazoa > Chordata > Aves > Passeriformes > Mimidae > Donacobius > Donacobius atricapilla. Next base: position 34,771 of record WBMY01006445.1, on the reverse strand, counting down.
CATGTTATGTATATACCTAGGAAGGTTCTTCTGTGATTTGAATTTCTAAAAGTTTACATGAAAAATATATGTTCAATTTAAATTTCACTGAACAGTCTCACTGTTATTTCTCAGTTACACAAACCACCTTTGAAATAAACTTCTTAAGTTGCTATGAAAGACAGTGTGTGATTCAAATGTATATTACTGTTGCTTTTTAATTCCTTTCAGTAGATATCACTTTTATATGTGCATAAAAATGTCCTGTTTATATTACTCTAGGCATAGTCTTTTAAAATATCTTGGCTTATTGTTGGCAAGGGAACATTTTCATGTGGATAATGATGGGATAATAACTTTGATTTTGAACTTCTATTACTTAAAATCTTGCAGCACTCCCTGAACAGGTTGTACACTGGGGCTTGTTAGCTCTGTAATTGCAATCCTTACCTTGAAGGCATTTTGGTATGCCTGGCATCCAAATGGACAGCACAGGGAATTGAATTCTGAAGATATATTGTTCATTCTTTTGATTATTCTCAGAACAGCTGGATTCAGCAAAGATCTTAGACACTTCTTATCTGAAAACTTTTGTGAGGACTTTCCTAGAGGACAGCTAATTCACGTTCAGGGTTCATATCTGAAATCTGAACCTTCAGAAGAGACAGGCAACTAATGCAGCTCCATTGTACTGGAGTCTAATTACTGCCACTGCCAGTTATCCCAATGGAATTAGCACAATGGAATTCACCTACAACAACATACCCTAATGTAACCACATATGGTTCATGAAAACCATGAACACTTAAGTGAGTTTCAGAATTACTCGGTACTTTTTTTCCATAACATTTTGTTCTAGTTTAACATCCTTAGGCTGGATTGATGAGCCAAGGCCAACAATATGCAATTCAACAAGTGGCACGTCCTAAACCTGGGTAACAAGAACCCTTGTAGTGCTACAGGCTGGGGACAGAGTGGCTAGAAAGTTGCCCAGAGGAGAAGAACCTGAGGATGGTGGTCAACAGCCAGCAGAACATTAGCCAGTGTGTGCCCAGGTGGCCAAGAAGACCAAGGGCATCCTGGCCTGTATCAGGAGTAGTGTGGCCATCAGGACTATTGCTGCTAGTCATTGTCCCCCTGTACTCGGCACCATTGAGGCCACACCTCAAGTCCCATGTTCAGTTTTGGGCATTCAATTCAATAAAGACATTGAGGTGCTGAAGCACATCCAGAGAAGGACAATGGAGCTGGTGAAGGGTCTGGATAGTAAGTCTATGAGGAGCAGCTGAGGGAGCTGCACTTGGTAAGACAGAAGAAAAGGAGGCTCAGAGTAACCTTATATCTCTCCTTACATCTACCTGAAAGGAGGCTGTAGGAAGGTGAAGGTCAACTTTCTCCCAGAAACCAGTAAGAGGACAAAAGAACACAGCCTCAAAATGCATCGGGGGAGACTTAGGCTGGGCAACAGGAGGAATTTCTGCATGGAAAGGGTAGTTAAACATTGGAAAGGGCTGCCCAGAGAGGTGGTGAAGACATCGTCCCTGAAGGTGTCCAACACACAATTGGACATAGGATTTAGTGCCATGGTCTATTTGAGAAAGGAGATTATCAATCAAAGGTTGAACTCAATGATCTTAGAGGTCTTTTCCAACTTTAATGTTTCTGTGATTCTGTGAAAATTTTCTGCACACATAATCCACCCAGAAAACATCATTAATTGCTCATACATATATGTTTGGTCCTGTTAATTCTATTTTAATGGAAACATACTTGTAAAGCTGGGATGAAAAAGTATTTCCAATTACCTGGCGATTACCTGGTGATGTATTAGGAGTACTTTGTTACTCCTGACAGAAATAGAAGAGATCTTTCCCTTTGATTTTCTTGGTGAAAAATTTCTGTCAGATTGCCTTGTTAATCCTGCTGCACTAAACATTTTACCTTTTTTACTGGTAAACAGCCTATGCATATATCCTGCTGAGGTTTCATATTCTTTAGAGGCGAATTCATATTTGGGCTAGATTGGTTCTCTGAATTCTTTACGCCCCTCCCTCTCTGCTGAGGAACAGGTTCAGAGATGTGGTAGGTGGCACTCTTCCCTGAGGCAGAGGTAGCTTGTTCCTGAGAGAAGAGGATAAACTTTTTGATAATATGCAGGAACAAAATTTTAGTTACTCTGTAATTAAAAAAATGCAGTGAAGTCAATATTAATGCACTGTTATGCTCACTATTAAAATATACTTTATACATGGGGGAAACAAAAAGAAATGCCAGTAAGTAGGTAGCTTTTCTGATGCTAAGAAATATTGAGCTAGAGCAGATCCCTTCAAAAGTTTGAGTGTTTGTGATGAATGGATAATATTACCTCCACGCTGGTCCTGATAATAGAAAATGCTGTGGGAGTACTACAGATACTGAGGTAATAATATCTCTTTACAGAAGGTCTCTATTTTATCTTTTATAAAGAATCTCCCAGGAAAGGTATTCCTCAAAGGTACAGGTTTTCAGGGGTTAGATCATAGACAGTTGCAGACTGGGACAGTGGATGTATGAGAGGATAGGTACACTTGAGGAGAAGAAAGGTCTTAGGAGCAGTTTCCTGCATCTGCATTGTTAAGCAAAGCTGTCCAGCCCAGTTCTTTGTGACAACTTCCATTCACAAGGTCATAACAAGTTCATTGCTACAGGGTACCTGATGTACTAACCTTGGAGAAATGACTTCTGGATATGTTCATGTTATATGTTAGAAAAATAAAAAGCAATCTGTTTGAATAGGTCCAGGTCAGCCAATTAGTATGATCAATACTAGTTAGTAAGTTTCAATATTTTTTCTCCTTCTAGTGACCAAATGTACTAGCAATTCCCATACTACCATTGTTCCTGAGGTTGGCCATAAGATACACATAAGATCTCACTGTCTCTTTTGTCTTTAAATGGCATAGATGCAATTATTACAAAAAATAACATTTCAAGGATTATTACTGAGCCTCATGTGGAAATAATTCTGAACAACACTACTAAATCACCATGCAAAGTTTTTACTCTTAAGGATGCACTTGAACATAGGTCTCTAATATTTATTTGGAATAGTCAATGTGCTTACATATCAGACTGAAAACTAGCTGTAGATAGAAGAATAGCATAGCCAGGAAATGGGAATTGTAAGCAGGGAGTAAAAGGGGATGAAAGAGAGACTGAAATAAAAATAGGAGAAAGATTAAATATATGCAAAAAAGAGTTTTATTATCCAGCACTCTTTTATTTTTTTTTTGGTGGGGGGAAGGTTAAGAGCCAAAAGTGACTTGCTGGAGATGCTCTGAAGTTATGCAATAGGAACATATTAGCCTCTCTTTTTAACCTGTAGCACGTAGCAACAGTTAATTAAATTAAGGGCAATAAAGTTAGAAGGAATAAAAGGGTAAGTCTTCTTTCCACAGTGCATAATCAATTTGTGGCATTTCCAACCACTGCAGGTCGTGAAGACAAATATTGTGGTTGGGTAATTTTATGACTAGCAATAACATTTGCAGCTCTGTCAACTTAGACAGTGATAGAAAGATAATCAAAGAGACCCTAGGAGGAACACTGCCCCAAGAACTCAAAGGTCTTTTGTATTATGAAGGACTTAGCACCAGCTCCAAATGTCACATCATTTATCAGTGTGTGAGTGCATAACATGCAGGGAATTAAAGGATATTCCATCCCATTTTTAATACTCAGTAAATAAATGGTCAAGGAATAGATAAAAATTCTATTCTCGTCTTGATCAGTGAGCTTCCAAATTCTGTTAAAAAAGTTTCCTCGAGTGGACTGTCTTTTGTCTCTCCCTGTAAATATCAGTGTGCCACTGGGGCCTGATTTTCTCCCTGGAATTCTGGCGTTCGATTAGAAATCATGAGATGCATTAAGATGCAAATTTAGAAGGTTTTTTTGGGTTTTTTTTGTAGTTGTTGTTGTATTTCTGGATTTCAAGAGGTTTTTTTTCAAGACTTTTTTCAAGGCTGAATCCTACAACCAAGAACGCAAAAACTGATTCTCCCTCCCACCACTGTTAATACCTTGTGACCATCATACACAACCTTCTTCCGTGGGAAGATACAAGGAAAAATATCAATAGTTGTGACTGGCATCTTAAAATTCACTGCAACTAGATCAAATCTGGTCAATGTTGACCTCCAAAAGAGACTGAAAAGGAAAGGTTTCCATAATCTTTTATGTGCTTGTTTCATACCATAAATGATAAAAGCTGGCCTATCTTTGTCTGTCCCTTGGAACACAAGATAGTGTTTCAAGCAATATTATAATATTTTCAATACCATTTCTTCTTCAAAAATAGTGTGGTTCAATTTTATAACTTGTGTAAACCAGGTTATCTACTCTTAAGAATCTTAGATTTGCAATTAATTTGCAGCTTAAAATAAACAGACTTTACAGATCAGCACTCCTTTTAGCAGCAACTTGCTAGGATGATTTCAGAAGTGTCACATTAGGCAAGTTAGGCACCGTCAAATAAATCCAAAAGTGTATTAGTCAATTTTCTATACTTCTTGAAACAGATACAGTTTTTAAACATGCTCCCTCCTGCCAAATGCAAATGGTTTTAACCAAGACAGAGATTTAAGGCTGAGCTGCTTGAACAGTTGGCCTCTATATGAAGTCAGGGAGCAGTGAGAAGAAGGTGGCCACTTCTTCATCATTGCTTGCATTCACAACAGTCTACCTATGGCTCTACTGATCATTTTAAAATATGTATTTCATCTAACTACTATAATTTTGTTCTTGAAAAGGAAATTAAAGTGGAAAACAAACTACTTAATCAGTGCATAATGAAAAAAATGAACCTAGGAAAAAAGTCTGCATATTGTATGTTAAACAGCATATGCATATGTGAATATGAAATCTGACCTCCTTTTGAAAAAAAGAGTCAATAGAGTATTCAAAATATGTTCTCATATATTCAAAACTGAGAAAGCAGATAAGAGGGTAATGTACATCATAATGGCAGGAAGGCTCAAATAATGAGATATGGAATACATTAGTATCTCTTTGTGAATATTCAGTCTAGTGATCTCTGAGTACTGTAATGGTCATCCCTTCAAAAGTAAGTTCATAGGCCCAGTTGTTGATTCATATATTTGCCAACGTGCAGAGAAGGTAACAGAATTTAAGACATTAAAATAATAGATAAATTAGGAGTAATTTGAACCAGTTTTTATATCAAGTTTTCTATCAAATATTGGCTTATTTGCTACCACTGATCTCAAAAGGCACAATTTCCTCAGTTCTGCTGAGTGTGAGGTAGCAGAGCATGAGCCAGCTTCCCCAAAAACTTACCTACCAGTTGTCATTTCTAGTAAGACATCTTAATGTCACATTCAGGCAGCTTTACACCATTTTGCATCAGATTTGAACATAAAAGTCAAATTTCCTGTCTCACATAGACACAGATTTTGCATAAATAAGGCTCCCTCTTTGAACAGGCCTGACACCTACACAAACCCTGAATGAGAAAGCACTGAAGGAAAAGGTCTGGTTTTAAAATGCGACATCTCAAAATCTCCTCACAACTGCTGTTAAAAAGCTTGTAATGGGCCAATTAGTTCATGGTAAAGTTGAAGTGAATGTGCGGTGATTTTGAATTTCATGTATTTATGCAGTAACACAGAGCATGAACTGCCTTAAAATGCTGAATACCCTGCGTGTGTCAGTTTAGACATCTTAAAAGTTCACAAGCAGGAATTCAATTGTTATTTAGTGAAGAAGGTAACTATTTTCCTATCAGATAGAATGGCTGAAAACAAAAAAAGTAACACAGAAAAGCAACTCAAACTGCAATTTAAAGTGGAGCAAATAACTTCAGATTTTTTCCAACACCTGTATTTCATCATTTTATTCTGTGAAAGATACATAAATTGAGACAAACCATTGTGATGTTTTTTGAAATATATTTCTTAGTTTAAACTGCTCTGGTCTCATTCTGTGATTTGACATTTACAGTCATTTCCATCATGTTTGAGCTGAAACATCCACACTGACAAGCAACAGTACAGGTAGTGCTGTACCAATTCTGCCTGAATCCTGCCACATTCACATGCAGGTTTTTGTGTACAAACTACCAAATTGTCCCTGATTTGAAGTTATCATTGGGAGAAAGTGCATCATGCATAGCAAATAACTATATTTGCATAACCACAAATTTCACAGAGAACATTTACCACAACCTTACTAAGGACCTACTAAACATATGTTCAGATGGATACCTTAAAAGTTAAAATCCTTGCTACACTCAATCTAGCAGCACATAAAATAGAAACAGTACTTTTTCAGAGGGTTTTTGTGGTGGTTTTGTGGGTTTTTTTGGAGGGGTGTGAATGTGTGTTTGAGTTTTTTTTTCCTTTTTGTTGTTTGGTTTTTTTTAAGGTTAATTACTTTTAGCATCATTATAAAAACAGCAAGGTGCATATTGGAATGCTCTTTCTCTGTGTAGTCCTTAGAGACTTGCCACATAATTGGCTTCTTACCATTTCTGATATGAAATTGGCCAGTCATTGCCCTCAATCTTCAGTGCTTCCAAGTATTCCTTTTCTTCTTCCCAGCACTTACACAGATTCTAGACTTGTACTTCAGGGTGATTTTAACTATGCTCTGTCCTTCTGAAGTACTTTTTGTTTAAAGCTACCTCATCAGTCAGAACTGCTTTCCATTGCATAATATATCAACTGCACAATTTCAGTTATGACTTGCCAGGAACACAGTTTATAAATGAAATTTTTAGTTGGAATAAGGTTAGGAGGAATGTAAATTCTTCATCACAAAGTTTCTGATCACATGTGTCAATCCAAGGTAAAAAAGAAAAACTGTGGAATGATGGTCATGGAGTCTAGTCACTGAGAATCAGAAGTGGGTCACAGGGTTCCCGTTGCTGTGCTTAGTTGAGTCACAGGCTGTCAGACCTGGCATGATTATTTGAAAACAGTTGGGGTAACCCTTGAATGCCAGCAAGGTCTGACTCAGCAGAGCAGTTAAGCAGCTGCTTGTCTTTAAACTGACACATTTGGGTCTTAGAGCTTAAATATCTCAATAGAAATAAAAGGAGTGAGCATCTTGCTTGTACTATTTAACAGTACATGATTTTTACTTGCTATTGAAATATATACAGTGAGAGACTAGACTCCAAAACAACTATGAAAGAGACATATGGAAAGCAGGTTCAGATTTTTATAGTACTAAAAGATTAATCCCAATGAGATTTCAGATGAATTTTCATGTGTTATTTAAACCTAGAAACTGAGAGCCCGTGGAACACAAAAGAAATTCTTCTCATTAAAGCAGAAGATGTATGGTTGGAAGATGCAGACTGAATTACCAGGTTTACTGCAGTGTGTGACTTTTAGCCTTTGGGATAAAAAATAGACAACTTTTTTTTTTTTTTTTTTTTTTTTTTTTTTTTTTTTTTGTCTGTCATGGTTGTAGTTCCAGTGAAAGCCTGCGTTAAAAATCTTTTCTCCCTTCTGTAGAAAACTCTTTCACCTTTCCTCCCTCCATCATGATTTAACAAATGAAGAGGCTCATGGTGAAGAGCAAAACAGGAGAAAACTGCATGTTCTCTTGTGCTTCCTATTCTCTTGCTTCCAACATAAATTTCTAAAGCAGTAGGCAAACTAGCACAACACAGATTCAATAATTTTTGGTATTGCAACAGAGAAGCAGAAGATCTTCTTAATGGATTTGTGTGAAAGATAAAGCTATGTTTGCTTTGGTGCCCTCTCTACTCCCAAGAAATTCCACTTTGTCTAAAAAGGAAAAAAAAATATTAAGTATTTAAGAAAATAATCTCAAAAGAGGAAAAAAAATCCACATATGAGGAGATCTAATTTTTTTAAGGTTTACTAAAAGCTATTACTGCCCTTATATAAGTACTGTCTGAAGTCACAGAGCAGTACAAAATACAGAAGATGAGTGGGTATTCTAAATTTTGCTCACATGGTATTCCACAGCATTGGTTTCAATGGAATTACTTCAGAGAATGAAAGCACCTGGATTTCTCCATTTAAAAATTTATAACCTGGCACTAGAAGGATATCTATTTACCTGTTATGAACTCATCAACCTTTAATACTATGCATCATTTGCATGAAAGAGTGGATTAAAATCTAAGAGTTATGTTGTACTTTATTCATATGAAAATGCATTTGACTCTAATGAAACTGATGCCTTAAGTTTTAGCTTTCATATTTTCCAGATTCTGTACTGCATTAGTGTGTGGCTCTGAATGTCATATAAAGAGTTATCAAGTTCTTTTCACTTTTTAGTTAGATAAAACAATCCTTTTCCAGTCCGAGAATCAAGGACACCGTTGCAGCCTCAGGCCCAAAAAGAATAAACAACAGGGAATTGAGGACAGCAGGCTGGGAAGATGGGATTTCATAAACTGAAGCTGTACTTGGACAATGATCCCAATATGTAAATAGACCAAAACTTATAAAACATGAAAATGTGTGACCTGTTGTCCACCTTGGATGTTGCCTCAGACGGGCTCTTGTACTGCCCAAGGTGTATCCTTTGAAGGCCTTTTCAATAAATACCTACTTTATTCCTTTAACATCATCTAGCCTCCATTCTAGGTAGCCTCTCAAGGCATCAAAGAAACTACATTTGTGAAAAGGACAACTAAACTGTGTAACTCTTTTCAATGCACTAAGTGAAGGCTGACCAAAACAGAAGTCTAAAAACTAGAACAGGGGCAAATTCATGAAGACTAGGTCATTAGTGATGTACTAGTTTGACAGTAAACCATTGGGAGATCCCAAGTCAGAATTACAATGTAATAGGGAAATTAAAATAAAGACAACACAGAAACCCTGGCGTAAACTGACAGAGTCAGGGTACGACCTGACAGCCTGTTGGTCAGGGTGGTGATAGCAGTCTGATGAAGTTGTCTCTGAAGTCTTGTTGGAGTGATGAATGTTGTTTGGTCGAAGCGGTGATCTTGTAGTAAAGTCTGGTCCTTTTCTGGAGGCCAAGTGGTGATTATGTAGCTTTTCTCCTCTGGGAATCCAGTGCTGCTTGTGGTGTTCCAAATCTCAGATTATAGGCAGGTAGGAATGCTTGGTCCCTCCCCTGGGCAGAGCATCTCACAATCGGATCACTTAATTTTATCAGTCATGCAGTGAGATTCAATGGCCCAATAACAGAAGATATCCCCCTGGAATTATGAGGGATGGGTCATGGAAGAGATAAAGAATACTGCCCCACCTGTTTTTCACATCTTATGAAGATGGTAATAGAATACATACCTGTGGTTACATCTTGCATTGTAACCTAGGACAAGCAGCTGCCCTGATGCAAGCCAGGTCAGAAATACTTGAGCAACTGGAAACTGGGAGATCACACTAGAGGCATCCGCCCATTTACATCACTGCCTCTGCAAGCAGTAGAGCCAGAGTCATCTTGAACGAACCAAGGGAATGGCAGCTATTACATGTTTTAGGAACAGGTAGCACAAAGGCAAGGAGGACAACATCACGCTTTATGAGATCCCAGCCCAGAGATGCTTTTAGTCAGCACCAAGAAGGCACCCTCACTCGTGTGACTTCATATTCCCATGCAGGCTGCAGTAGCAGATATAGGGTGTCCTCACTGTTCTGACATTTATTAATCTTCAGCTATCCAAAGTCCTTGAAGATTATCATTGTCTGACTCAAGTCAGTGCAGCTCTTAAGCTTCTTTAATCCTACCTGGCATCAGGATCTCAGCTCAGCATGATCAAATCACCAGCCCCATGTCTACCTTGCCTCTGATTTTCAAGTATGAACTCTGACCCCTTGCATTTCCACAGTGTACCTTGTGTTGCAGGTCAACTTTGAAGGTCCTAGACTCCATCTCACCTGCTGACCCTACCATCAAAGTTTTGTGTTGAAATCCTCAGGAGGCCTTTCAAGTGCTGCCTTCTACTATAAGAAATATACCATTCTAAAAATAGAGTGCTAAGTCCTAGGGCTGATCAAAACCTGCAAGTCAGAGAAAGAAAAAGTTAGCTAGGCAAAAAATCTGGTGCTGGTGGAAAAAAATAGGTAAATAAAAAAAGCATTAGTCCTGCCACAGGTTGTGTTGGACGCGATGTTGTTATGATTTTCTGGAATCATTTTACCTGTACAAAAAATAAGTAGTTAATTTGTTACAAGATAATCCTTATATCTGTGTGTCTTGTATTTCAATGTACAAAAGTTATTGACAGTTTAACAATCAAGTATTTAAGAAATTGGAAGATAATATATGTGTGTGTGATTTTATGCCAATGTCTACACATATATAATCTGTCTTGTTCTCTAGGGCTGAATTCATTCTTCTGGTCACCTCATGGTAAACCCAGAAAAATCTGATGGTTTCTGACATGCTTTGTTATAGCCTCTTCTAGGCTAATTCAAACCAATTCCTTTGGTTTACAAGGAAATGAAAAGAGACAAATATGACTTCAACATCATGTTTCACTTTCAAACTGTTTCTTTTTATTACATGATATAATGTGGGACCACAAGAGGATTTACAGCCCACCAAGAAGTGCTTTCACATGTTGGTGTCATGGTACTCTGGCTCCACATTACAAGACTTGGATGAAGAAATATGATTAAATGTTAAAGCGAGATGCAAAGTGCCGATACCTTCATGCTGTTGGCCATCTTACCTTACACCATGAGTGTTTTTCTGTTGTCTGTCTCATCTTTCTGCAGGAATTGGAAGGCTGAAACAGAGCACTTGGATAGGTTTGGGAATAAATTGCATGGTGTTAACCTCAATGAGATATTTTTGTAGGCTTAACTTCAATAAAACATGCTACTCCAGTCAAGCGTTTTTAGAGGTCCCTGTTAGATAAGCAGTTATGACTAGACAGCTGGAGTCCTTCATTCAGAGATTTTTTTTTTTCCTCAGTAAGTTGTGCTGCCAGATTTTAAGGAGTTCCCCCCACATTAACAGAGGTTAGGCAAAATCTAACTACGATGGAATAAAATCTCCCTGCTCCTTCCAGGCTTCAGGGAATATTTGGACTTATTTTCCTGTTCATTTCTTCCCTTGCTGTTTCTTAAGATCAAGATAANTATATAAAAAAGAAAAGGGAACAAAGTGAAAATACTATGAGACCAGGTAAACTGGCAGTTCTAGCAGCGTGGCTCTGGTTTATGTTAGCTAGAATATGGTCTGGAAAGTGCTGAAGGGTTCGGCGGTTCTGTGCTTCTACGCAGGCTCAATGTGTTTCGAAGCCCAGACTGAAGCCAATTAGTTAATTTTGTTTCTTGAAGAGGAGAGCAATCAAAATTTTTTCATCAAACCTTATTGCTTTTTTTTTTAAATCAGGATAGGATGGTCTTCTCAGATATAGATGCCTTCCCCCATATGTAATCTCATAAAATCCTGATGTCAGGAGGGAAAAATGACTTCTACTTCTTTGTNCCAATTCCTTTGGTTTACAAGGAAATGAAAAGAGACAAATATGACTTCAACATCATGTTTCACTTTCAAACTGTTTCTTTTTATTACATGATATAATGTGGGACCACAAGAGGATTTACAGCCCACCAAGAAGTGCTTTCACATGTCGGTGTCATGGTACTCTGGCTCCTCATTACAAGACTTGGATGAAGAAATATGATTAAATGTTAAAGCGAGATGCAAAGTGCCGATACCTTCATGCTGTTGGCCATCTTACCTTACACCATGAGTGTTTTTCTGTTGTCTGTCTCATCTTTCTGCAGGAATTGGAAGGCTGAAACAGAGCACTTGGATAGGTTTGGGAATAAATTGCATGGTGTTAACCTCAATGAGATATTTTTGTAGGCTTAACTTCAATAAAACATGCTACTCCAGTCAAGCGTTTTTAGAGGTCCCTGTTAGATAAGCAGTTATGACTAGACAGCTGGAGTCCTTCATTCAGAGATTTTTTTTTTTCCTCAGTAAGTTGTGCTGCCAGATTTTAAGGAGTTCCCCCCACATTAACAGAGGTTAGGCAAAATCTAACTACGATGGAATAAAATCTCCCTGCTCCTTCCAGGCTTCAGGGAATATTTGGACTTATTTTCCTGTTCATTTCTTCCCTTGCTGTTTCTTAAGATCAAGATAACGGCAGAGTATTTTTAATTAAAATATTCCCATCTTTCATTACCGAAGTTATATCTTCATCCCCTCTGCCAGGCTCCCTGGAAAAGCAGCTCTGGGATGGTTAGGATCAGATGGCCACCAGAGGGAGAGCGCGGAGCCTCCAAATTGTACTCGGGCTCAGCGGTGGGAGCAAAGGGGTTGGGAGATGTCAGCCTCTCCTGCACACCCTCGTGGCGGTGGGCAGTCATGCTGGGGCATGGAGCTCACGACGTGGCACCTGAGATGCTTGCAACCNAAAAAAAAAAAAAAGCAGGAAGACTTGAAGGACTGCTGCAATTACCTTTGTGATAATCCTTTCCATGCCCACATGCATATGAGAGGCCGTCATAGCTGTGGTTTCTTTATCACATCACAATTAACTCTGTAGCTAACCTAAAATGCGCAACTTTTGAAGCTTTTCATAGCTTCAACCCACCAAGGCTTACATAACAGTCATACACATCCACACATGCACATATATACACATACGTATGCTTATACACTTCTTTATCACCTTGTTATTAACATCTACCTAATTACAGTTGTGCTCGTAGTAGTAACTGATCTTTTTAATTCAATATCATTTGGTCCTTCTTGGGCTACACTTAACAGTGACTCATGGGCACAGCCTTCTCCTGCTTCTGCTACTGTTAATCTTCCTGCTCCCAGACACACATCTGCGTGTGCATACAAAATTGAGCTGGAGGTAGTGCTCTTGAAAGCTTATTTTCTGGCTAAAAGCAATAGGGACTTTTTCCCCTGTTTTTCATAGAGGTTGTCTGTCAGTATTGTGAGAAGACTGGTGGTGATTCTTACCGGGAGCTGAAAGGCATGTTGTTGCAAGGCAGTGCTAAAACTGATGTGCTATATTTGGGAGCAGAGTAGTCAGTATATTTTTGAATAAAAGGCCACTACCCTTCCTATGCTAGAAGATAGCTCATCTTCTGCATTAAACACTATTTTTTTGTTTGGCTAAAGTTATCCCTCTGTCACGCTGAGGAGTGACACATTCTTAAAGTGCCAGGGATTATATATCTGTAGGTAGAGAACAAGGTTCTCCATCAATTATATATTCTGAGGATGCTTAAAGTCTTCTTTTGTGTGTGTGTGTGTGAGTCTAAAGTCAATCAAATTAATGACAATCCTTTCTTTCAGAGCTTTAACTGAATCAGCAAAGCTTCATATTCAGAATTAATCTTGTTAAAAGCATCAAATTGATTTAGAATATAGAAGGCAGGTAGCAGATTTTTGCTGCTTTCAATATGTCCCCCAGTAAGGTATAAATCTCTAAACAATGGGAATACTCTTAGTAGGCAAAAGTGTGAAAGTCCTGCTTCTTACTGTTCTGTCTCAATGCTACATGATTTGTTGCTAAAAATACAGTTCACAAGAAAGCATATGTTCAGTTTCCTCTGAAAACTTCATTGTAGTTTTTATCTAAAAAGAAACACTGAAAATTGACAGCATGGATATCAGAATATTTAGTAAACACTTCTATCAAGCAGTAATAAATTAAGTACAAGGAAAACCAAGTCAATATGTGCTTTCATTGGAATGCAACAAAACTTGAAGTGTACTGTTGCATTGAGGTTTTTGGGGTGTGGGGATGGAGGTTGTTGGTTTGGTGGGGTTTTTTTGCTTGATTGTTTTTTGAGTTGGTGGGTTTTTGGTTGCTTTTTTTTTTGAGTCATTAGTGGGCTTTGAGGATTTTGGTTGGTTGTCTTTTGTTCTGTTTTGTTGGGGCTTTGTGTGTGTGTTTGTGTGTGTGTATTTTTTTTTTAATAAGAATATAAAGGAAATCAAAATAGCCCTTTGATAAAATGCTGCCATGGGTTTTTCCTGAAGTTTGGGCATTGACAGCGAGTTTGAAGGAGATTTTAGTTGCAGAGTATAAAAATCTCGAACATGTGCTATTCAAATATATATAGTTTGAAGATCTGAAACCCAGAATATGTTTTTACCAGCAAGTGAGGAAGCTTCTAAAGAGAATTCATGCACCTTGACCACCCATGACTGCTGCAGAAATAGCTGGAAATTACAAGTGGTCTTGAAAGGTTTTCAAATCAGGTCCGTGAGACTCACATTAGATGATGGGATCAGCTGCCCTCTGAAACTTCTTTTTTACTCTTTTGACAAAAAAGAAAAAAAAGAAAAAAAAAAAAAAGGCACTTAGATGATTAGCCTCCAAGGTCTGGAGCAATTTATAGTGGTGAGTTGGATGATTAGTGAATTTAGACAGGATACACTTACCCCAAAGATTTGCATGCCTCTAATTTGAATTGCCAAGCCACTTCCGCATCAAAGAGACACAGTTCTGCTCATCAATTTCTTTCACTAAATATTCTCTTTGTCTATATTGCCACTGTAATCAAGAACTCATTTTACCAAACTTTCTTGAGGATAAAGGGAAGAATAAACAGCTATTCAACACAAACTTTCTATTCTCTCCTACTATTGAGCATTAATTGATATGTTTCAGACTTGACCAAAGATTCTATCTCTTGCTCTTTCGGTGATTATTTGGTCAGACCTGTTGCCTATCACATTCAGGTATAATAGATCATGGGTAAGAATAGCAGTATATTCCTTAAATCATACCTGAAATATTAATATTTTAAATGCAAATTTCTTCATTCCTTTTATTCTAATAGAATTAAACAGATCATGCCTGGAGATCAATAACACCTTCTAAGCCACCCCAAGAGATTTTGCTGAAAACTGCTATAGAGCTTTCCATAGGATGATCTTCTAATTTTTAAACTCAATCATGAATACAACAATTTTGATAGCAACAGGTCATTATCTTACCAATTTTTCACCTTAAGGCTCAAAAAATTATCAATTTATCCCTGTCTACTTTTTTTAACTTTTTTTTTGCAGACAGAGCAAATTAGATGTCCCATCTGTATGCAAAGAGCAAGTACAATGGAAAGGAAGTAGTAAAATTCCAACCTCACCGAATATGGTCTTGTGTTATGGACACTGCAAGTCTTCCATCTTAATATCAGAATCCAGAACAATGAGAAACTCAGACAGAAGCTCATGTGTTCAGATAGAAACTTGCCTTCTCAAATGAAAGTTTAATTGTGGGCTTCATGCACAAAGCTGCCATCTGGTATTGATGAGAAAAAGAACAAAAAATTGTTTAGTCATAAAACGACTTATATCTTTGCTGATGGAATTTTGTACTCATTAAGATTTTTTGCAATGTGTTAGAAGCTTGAAAAAAATCCTGTTACAACCTAAAAATTACTTCCCAAAATATGTAATTTATAAGAAATTTTGAGCTAAAGGCACAAACAACAAAGTGACACTTCCCTTCAATGGAGAGCTGAAATGGAGGGAATGGGTTTTGGAAATAATTAATTTTAATTGCAGGTTTGGCTTGCTGTTTCAAATATAAATATGAATTTTGTACTATATTCAGGATGAAAATATATTTCATGAATACCAGTAAAATCTCCTGTCCCTGACTTGAATGGTATGAAGTTTTTCTTGATTTTCTGGCAATAATATCATGCTGCAGAATGGTTGTCTGGGCATGTGGCACACATCTTAATTGAATGCCCTTTGCCTGCAACCTTCCCTCTAGTCAGTTCTTTGCCTGTGGATGGAAGATCAAAGCTACGTGTGCATTTCCTGCCACCATCTTTTTACAATAAAAAAGCAAGGAGCAAGGGGACAAATGCTGGGTGCTGGTTGGCTTATCTCAGCTGGAAAGGAAAAAGGAGAGGGAAAAGGGGGCTGAAAGCAATTCCGTGTGTGTCTATGTATCACTTTCCTGTCAAAAATTCAGTTCTTTTATTTCTAGACATTTTTTTAAAAACTCAACAAAACACAAACAATGAAACCTGCCACATCTGGGACCTCTTGTGTTCCCACCTAATTCCAGAAATGTCATATTATTGAATTAAATCTAGAGTATACTCTGATAAAAATTCAAAACACAAAGAGAAAATTTCAAGATAATCCATCTTCCAAGACTTCTCAGAGATTTTATGCTGGCGTTCCTCTGACAGTATCATAACACTCATGAAATCTCTCCAGGCAGACAGAGCTCTTCAATTGGCTATATTTATTTAGTACGAATATTGCACAAGTGAAAATAATTATTTTATTTTTACATGAGAAATAGACTGTGACAGATAATCCTTACTACTGAAAATTACAATAAAAACAAGAAGTCGAAAAAATAAAAAACTTGCCATGTGAACCCCAAGTATGAGCAATAATTTCAAAATTAGCAAAAACTTTAAAAAATATCAACCTTCTCTTTCTACATTTTTGCCTACTTCAATGAAAGCACATTCTGCTTTTTATCCACTATTTTCATAAGGTTTTTATCACCGACTTCTTATTTCCTGGGGGAAAGTGTGTTTTTAAGTCCAAGATAATCTTATCAACTTCAGTTTGTAATATAGTTTGGTATGAAAACCTTATCTATGACATAATCAGTGCAAACAGTATTATTCAGGAAAAAATGGAATATAAAAAGAAAAAGATATATTTCTCCAACAGAAATTAAAATTAGCGCGACATCCATGTGTCATCACATTTGAACTTATGAAAAAGTATGTTTTTGCTGAAGTGTGAACTTTGCATTTCTCCAGGATTGGGCCTGGCTGAGGTGCAGTTAATTTTCTGGACTTACTCCAAGAGGGCCCTGCCATTATGCAGGGGCCCCCAGAGCTGGATGCAATGTTCCGGGTGGGTCTCACCAGAGCAGATCAGAGGGGCAGAATCTCCTCCCTCCCCTGCTAGCCACACTGCTTTGGATGCAGCCTAGGATGAGGCTGGGTTTCTGGGCTACAGGCACATATTGATGAGTCATGTTGAACTTCTCATTAACCAATACCATACAGCCTTCCTCCTAAAAGCTGCTCTTAATCCATTCCCTGCCCATCACGTATTTATGTTTTCTCTCTCTCCTCCCCTGTAGCAGCTCAGAGGGATGGGGAATGGGGGCTGTGGTCAGTCCATCACCCCTTGGTCTGCCACTCCTTTCTCCTCAGAGGAGGACACCACACACTTTTCCTCTGCTCCAGCTTGGGGTCCCTTCACAGGAGACAGTCCTCCAGGAGCTTCTCCCACCAGAGTCCTCCTTCTGGGCTGCAGTTCTTCATGAACTGCTCCACCTTGGGTCTCTTCCACAGGGTGCAATCCTTTAGAAACAAACTGCTCCAAAGGTGGATCCCTGATGGGGTCAAAGGTCCTGCCAGCAAACCTGCTTTAGAATTTGCCCCTCCATAGGGCTACTGGTTCTGCCAGGAGCCTGTTCCAGTGTGGAATTCCTAAGGGGTCATAGTCTGCTTTGGGCAACCAGCCTCTCTGGTGTGGGGTTCTCCAGGGTCTGCAGGGGAATTTCTGCTCTGGCACCTGAGCACCTCCTTCCCATCCTTCTCCACTGCCCTTGGCATCTGCAGGGCTGTTCCTCTCACATACTGTCATGCCTCTCTAAAGCTGCAGTTGCACAGGTAATTTCCCACTTCTTAAATATGTTATCCCATCTATTCAGGAGCTCTCTGGTATTGGCAGACATGGGGGGGAGCTTCTGGAAGCTTCTTGCAGAAGCCAACCCTGTATCAACCCAACTACCAAAGCCTTGCCACGCAAGACCAATACATCTCCTCACACTACCAAACAAAAAAAAAAAAAAAAAAAGGAATATAAAATTAAGATTATTTTAACGATTTCTGTATGTACACTTATATGCTTCATTACACTTTCTGTTAAAATGTGCTGTTTGTATTTCCTCTTCTAAGCTGCTAAGCAAACTGAATATTGCACTGCAGAGGTGTTTACATTTTATTGGTGGACCAAAAACTATTAGTGACTATAAGTAGAAGGCTGAGTGGAAAAGGTATTCTGATAAAAAAACCGCTGAAAAACATTGAAACATTGTGTGGGGTTAAAGAGAATTGGAAAGAAATTGCAGAAGAAATACACAGTCATCTGAGTGCCAAATATTCAAGCATATTTGAGTAGCAAAGGGGTAAGGCTGCAAATGATAGGTCACAAAAATCTGTGTGTGCGTAACACTGACAGAGGAGCTATTTTTTTCTTGGGAAGGAATGAGATTATTTGTATTTTTAAACAACTGTGAAAGCAAATTAATTTCTCTGACCTTAGGCAATTAAACTGAGGTGTCTCAGGTCCTCATACCAGAGTGGAAAGGTCCTCAAGAAAACATATTACTTTTCCAGATGCTTAGAGTTAGAAATGAATTTGAGTTGCACTGCCCAACAGACAAAATGGTGTTTTCTGACCCAGATAGCGTCCTGCCTACAGGTTTTCCTGAAACTATAGCCAGTACAAAACATGAGTGCCAGGGCACCATCATTCTTGTATGAGAGAGTTAGGCATAGCCCCAGACCAAAAACTTTTAAGTTAACTCGTTTATTAATTCATGTATAGATAGTGTGCTCTTTGTTACGGTATTCTCTCATCAACAATGCAATAATAGCATGTACTATTGAGTTCACATCAGATAATAGATGCAAAAAATGAGTGAAACTCCTATCATAGACATTGTTTCTTACCAAAAAAAGTGTATTTGATAAGTGAGGAAGTGCAGGTGTTGTTTTCAGGGTCTTCATGACAGTAATACATGCTGCAGGCAACTGCATTTTGAAAAAAGCAGAATCACAGAAGATACTTAGCTGAAGCCTGGAAAACAGTTTCTGGACTGCAGTAAAATTCTGTGATGATTCAACCAAGAAAATGTGTTCTATTTTCTGGCAGCATAGTTAAGGCAATGCTGATTCTTAGTTTGACTGATCTGTAGCATGACAAGCTTTCAAGAATGGCAGAAGCCTTGCAGCAAATCTGTCCCCGACGGAGACACACAAAAGTGGGATGTTGTAAGCAGCCCCCACAAAATAGTCACATACAGTGGGTACACACACACAGGGTGGCAGCCTCCATTGGTCTGGCTTTCTGATTTGCAAATGCAACAAAATATAAATTACTCTTTAATACCCGTTAGTGCTGGGCTCCGCTTCCAAACATACTTGGAAAACAATTTTCCAGGAAAACCTTATCAAATTTCACCATAATGGCAAGAAAATACTTTTTAGTTTTCTAAGTTTCTTTTATCAGTTGAAGAGCAATTTCATTCCTGATTGAACATCAATAGATATTTGGGCTATTTTAACATAATTAGAGTTATTTTAAACTTTGATCAGCTCTCTGTTTTTTACTTTCTTAACTATACTTGGCAGCCAAGTTGGAGACAATTGTAATCCAAGTTAGCAAAAAGAACTATTTGAAAATGGTTTCCAAGCTGTTTGCCACCAGTGTTCTCCTGCACTGACATGTCCTTTCTCAGTTAATTTATTAAATTGCAAACATAGGAATGATATTTGTATCTGTGTTCTTTGTAAGACCAAGTTTATCAGAATTTAAGACAATATAATTTGAGCCTGGAGGAAAGTTTCTGGGATTCTGTTTAGTGTTTAGCACTATATTTTAAATTAAATACTTTGGCACTCAATTTCAACTAAGGCAAAATTTTTAGGTACATTTAGAAAAGTTTCTGGGCTCTTAAATCAAGGAGATGCTTCTGAAAATATTAGTGAAATATTTGGTGTTTCCCCAGTTATGAAATATTAAATTATTTCTCTCAAAACAATCAGGAGTCCTAGATCTCTACTCACATAGACTCGAAATCACATAAAATTTCNTTTTCCTTCAGTGCACTGAGACTGCTGTAAGACCTTGAGATAAAAAATAGAATCAACACCTTTGCAGAGCGAGCCACGGGTTCCATCTTGTCTTTTAAACTCTGGTACGGGATTCAGAAAACAGAAAATCCGTAATTAGGGGGTTGGCAGGGTAAAAATTCCATCAATGTATAACTTTGATTTTGCTGCTTTAATGTATTTGATATTTCATATTTATGCACTAAAAATATTTTCCTGTATGACTTTAATAAATCATAATTGCTAAAAACCCCTTATTGGCATCTAAAAAGGGCTTCATGCCCGTTTTACTTGCTTAAGGGGTGTTCACACCTCAAAAAACAGGTTTTATATCAAATGAATAAATCTACATGTAGATTTCTCCCTTTACCCTGAAAAAGACTTTCGACAGTTCTACAACCATAAAAAAATGTTCCAACTTATCATATATAACTATGCTATTTTAAAACCACATGAATATATTCAGTTTCTCTAACAGGAAAAACAGACTATGCACAATTGTAGCATTGAGAAAACCCTGACCAACAAACCACTCTTATTTGCAGTAAACTAAACCAAAACAAACAGAACCAAAGCAAACAAAGTCTCAGAAGACTCAGAATCAGGTTCTTCATTCCTATCCAGAACACAATTATTTGCATCTTGCCATAAGTGATCAGTATCCTTTATTTCACAGTCTCACAAAGAAGAGCTACTCTGTTGTGTTGATCTTCAGTGCCATGTTAACATTTTGAGTTGTTCCTGAGTATCTATATTTGTTTTCAACATACAAAAGATTAAATAGGTATACGTAACAAAAATCTGGACAGTATCTGAGATACTCTCTTCTGTAGTTTATCAGTACTTTTTCTAAAATATTGAGAAAACAATAAAGGTCAAAAAACCAAGAGAATCATGATGTTACCCATTTCAAAGTATAGCAATGGCAACTTGGCTCTTTTTCTGTTGGTTGGTTGGTTTTGTGGGTTTTTTTGTTGTTTTTGCTTTGTTTTCCTTTTTTTACCCCACTGATAAGTAACTTCATATTTCAGGGTTCCCATGGTATGAAGAGATTCTCATATAATTGCAGCATTTCTGTCAAAACAGCAATATAGTTTCATTTTTTTTGTTATTTTCTACACAGCCACAAACTCTTAGTTTTTTGGGTGTTTGTAGATGCAAGCCTGTAGCAACAGAACTTCTGACCTTTGCACAATCAAAACTCCTATTAATATTATCAAAGGGTAGGAGCTGGTAATGAAGGCAGAAATAAATCTTTTAAGAGCAATATATTTTTTCTTCTCTACCGTCTTTGTCCTCCTTTCATAAAAACAGACCTTTTATTTAAGAATCTCCACTTGCCATTTTTAAAAATTTCAATGTTCTTAAAAAAAAAAAAAGAAAAAGAAACTCATTCTAAATCAAAACTGACACAGAATATATGGTGCACTGCTGGCCTAGGAAGCACAAGCTGTGAAGGTCACTGGAGAATCCTAAGACCACTAAAATGCTTAAAAAATTTGAGAAACGTATTTCTCCCATGCCAAGCCATGAGAACCCTGCAAATGCCTTCTGGTTCATCTGAGAGGCCCCATTCGCCTTTATGGTTCAAAACGACCAGGTTTACTCCCCAGGCAAATCTAACCCAAAAGCCAAGGCGCACCAGCAAAAGGGCTTGACTGCCACACTCTGGGCTACCCTGCCTGGACACTGTTCAGTCACGCAACCAAGCACTTCCTTGGTCTCCCTCTGCTGCTGGGTGAGAGGTGTTAGCAGAGGCAGTGCAGCGGCTGTGGAATGAGGGGGTGACTGGTTCCCAATTAAGGGTTCTGGGGAAGGGGCCCCGTTCTCCCACTGCTGCTGCAGGAATACAGTAAGAAAGTGGGGAAACCTGCAACCTCCCTCTTCTCTATCGCAGCAAAGAGCTAACCCTGCTCTGTAAAAAACATTTGAATGCCCTGCCAGGATCCTCAGTGCTTGATACAGGCTGTGTGCAAGGGCTGGGAGACAGCTTGGCCACGCATTTGTGTTCCACCTTCCTGATGCCTACCCATGTCCCTAGAAAATTCACAGTTTTAAAGTCCAGCCATTTCTTGCCAATCTTCTTCCAAATTCTTACTTGGCTTTTAGTTTTGTTTTCAGAAACACTAGTTAGTCATGCATGACAGCTGCAGTGACCAGGCAGATGTGTAAAGACTGGGGTTTCAAGTTAATGTCAAAACATTAGAAGTGGTTTGCAGTTAGTTGTCGTTAGAGACTGATAGGGCTACACAGCTTTTTCAGAGCATGTGACACAGTGCTGATATTATAAGCCACCAACAATATTATCAAAAATCTCCTACAGCACAAATGAATAGCTGGATACATGATGTAACTGCAAGTTACACAAGTTTGTTGTGTTTCCTTGTCCTCAGTTTCTGACAGCAATGTGTAATAATAACCTTCCTAGAGAAAATTGCTCAAACAAACCACAACTACATGCAATATTTCCACTACTCCTATTTTGCAAGATAGTGTTCTGATACAGTGACTGCCTTTTGTGCTCTCTCTCAGAACAAATCAGAGCTTAATAATAGAGCAAGCATAGAGATGTACAGAGAGTGCATTAAAGTCACCTCCACTTTTCCTAACAAACACATTGCCATCTGTCATCCCCATAACAGTGCGTGAAGGCAAAAAAAAAATCAGCTTGAAGAAACAATCTAGAAAGACCCAGTCTCTGCACATGCATTGATTACTACAAATGTGTTGCTGTTAGGGCAAACCTGTTTGGGAGTCTGAACTCTTATAATCTCTCACAAAAGACACAGAGGGGAAAATGGGAAACCAGGGAAAAGCATAATTTTAGTGTCTTCCTGTCAAATGGTTGGAGGGATAAAATGTCATCTTCCTGCATAATAAATAAATTAAAGTTTCAATATTTGAGTCCTTGGCAGAGAGAGGATCTATCACAGAATAATCATTAATTTCTATGCTGCCTCTAGGGTAATTTTTCTCCATTGAGGGCCTTTGACTGTTAAATGCTATTAGGAATTAAATAAATACTTATGAAGTTTAAGATATCTAATCAAGAAAACCCAGAAAAGATTAAAATTACTTCCCTCCCCCCTGCTACTTACAACAGACACTGGTTGTGATATCCAGATGTGAAGCATCTAATGAACATAATGGCATCTATTTTAGGAACTACTGTAGCATCAATATTACTTTGCAGATCACGACACATTAGAAAAAAAATAAAGACAAGGAAATTGTAGTGTCCCTGTCAGTTGACTTCATCAGTTGCACTTTGTATTTTATCCTTGAAACCTGTCAGACTCTCAGTAAACAACATTACTTCAGTGTCATCTATATTCACCAGAAGATCCTAATAGCTATTGAGGTAACCTTGACTGTCAGTCATGAATGGCAACCAGTAGTGACCACATTTAGGGCTCTGGTCACATCACCCTTATCTGGACAATCTCTGCTTTTCCTGTCTTCGCACTTGAATTTTTATGCATCAACACATCACTTCCTTCTTTATTGGACCCTCTACAATGGTTCCTATTTCCTCATCACTAGGGAAGAGATGAAAAAATATTAGTTTTTCTCAACATTAAAAATCATCACCATGCAGTACCAACATCAATTGTTCCATATAAAATCAAAACCTGTGTAAAGGATAACAGGGATTGCTGTATTTTAAAACTTTTTTTCTTAACTAGAAAAAGTAGTATTAGTTTTTGGTGCTTTTTTTTTTAAATTAACTCAGCACTTCCCTTATTTCAAAACCCATTATTTTGAATCCAATTATTAAAGTGTTGCCATTTGCAGTCACACTTTTGACAAATTTATGGCTCAGAAAATTCAAGCATCCTACCTCTTCAACCTCTTCAATCCTCTTTCCATGTTCTCGCTTCCTGCGTCAGCCTTAGTGCCCTTATGTGCCCTGGAAGGCAGTGTAATGAGGAGCAGCCAGAGTTCAGGAAGCAGAGCAGCAGCAGATGAATACCAAGACCACTGGAGAAATCCTTGGATTTGTGAGAAAGCCCTAAAGTCATGGGCGATTGTTACTGGAGGCAGATTTTTTGGAGAACATCCCTCAGATGTTTCCTGAACTTCCTGCCAGGATTGATCTTAACCTTTCAAGGAATGTATATCAGGAACTCAAGAGATACTCTCAATTTTATCAGGAACATAACTGAGAAAGCTTTAGAATCAAAATTTATATAGGTGCACCAAAGGGCAGAGCCATAGATGCAGAGGCATCTCTCCTTGACTACCATTTTGGTCAGCATTACCTTTGATGTCTACTTAGCAGAGAATTTTCCTTGCCTGCAAGCAAGTGATCATTATTCCACCCAGTTTTGGTTAGTTAGCTATTATCAAGATGCCTGAGGGTTTTCCCCACCCTGTCTGTTACCATAGAGGTGGGAAGCACAGTGATGGTTTGTTCATAAAGCAGGGATCACATGCTGTACTTGCAGGCCGTCATTAAAGCAAGCCCCTTTACTGAAAAAATGGAAAGAATCTTTTTTGATGGCACTAGAGTGGTTTTTTTTGGCATTGTGCCTAAATTACTTCCTGGAAGACTATTTGAAATATGCCATGACACTAACTACATTTTTTTTCAATGTTTCCAGCATCATCATAGTCATCATCATCATCGATAAGAATAAACCTGGAGGGCCACCTGATCTTCAACTATACTTGCGAAAATTCATGATCTTCAAATCAAAGTTGCAATGCCATGTTCTTGGAAGTGAATTTGCACAGTTGTAGGTCACATATAATGTGCCCAGAAAGTCTTTGTTAATGCTGCTGTCAGGTGGAAACTCAGGTTAATTGTTAAAGCCCGGAGTGAGTCTCGAGGCTGACAGCCAAAACAAGAAAAAGATCTTGTGAAAACTGTTGCAGAGTAATGTGAAGATGTACCTTAAATGATCACATCCCTGGAAACTAGTCAGGAGAGGGTTGTTCACCCAGGGTACAAATAATTATTCCTAATTAATGAGCTCCCTGAAAAAAAAGGCTGTATTTGAGAACCCTGTGGTCTTTACAGCTTTAGTAGCCATCATCTCAAAGTCTTGGGAATATCTTTTTCAGCAGACATGACCTTAATATAAAACACTGCCAAGAGAAGGAAAACAGGAGCTCTTCTATTGGAAAGCATGTGGTCAACTATGGGTTAGAATTGCTATTGTCATGAGATGGTGATAAATAGTAGTCATGAAACTTCCACAGACAAATGAATGTGTAGCTGACTAATGGCATGTTTTGCTCATTTAGCTGCAGGATTGCTCAAAAACAAGACTTGCATCTGCACTTTCAGCAGGTACATAGAGGACTGGGACAAAAAATCCTCCTATTCAGGGATTGCAGCCAGGCTCATGGGTTTATAGTTAGAAATGTGATGCAATTTTTACACCTGAAATTAATGGTTTTTGTAAATCATTGCCTGAAAAAAATTAATGCATATTCCCTCCTTACAGCACCTAAACTTTATAACTCTTCAAGAAATAGCAACACCATCATTTGGGGAATGAGGGAAGAGGTTTAACATTCATGTTCCCCTTCCTCTTTTCTCTGTACATGACTGCATCCAGGCCTTAATGCAATGCACACTTCTTTATTGTAGTGCAAGTCTGCAGCAGTAAATTTGTGGCAAGTTACAAGGTCATTATATAGCTATCGTTTTATTCCAATCAGAGGTTTAGAAAATATGTGAAACCAAATCTGTAAAGAATATCCTGAATGGGATGGAGAAACATTTAATTCTTGTAGCTGTGTCATGTTATTTTACTAATTTCTTTAAAGTAGTGCTAGGTAAGCATTGTTAAAGCAGAAAAGATGCTTTAGAAACTGAGTTCCACAGAAACAGCTCTAGCGTGGTAAAAACAAAAATTACTTTATACAGGTGTATTCTTTCATAAAGCAAGATGGTATGCAAGACTTATGAAATGCAGAGGAGAAAAAAAATTTCATTTTCTTATATTGTGCTCAAGAATACAAGAAAATTGAACTCGCTCAGCTCACACTGGACTTACTTCAAATATCTGCTGCCAGTCAAAACATTCCTTCTGACAGAATTCCACTTTCCAAGTGCTTTGCAATCCAAGGACTCTACGAGTTTTCAATCAAAGGGTGGGAACATAACACAGAAACTATCATCTTCTACTGATGACTACAATCTTAGCATACCCGTGGAAAGTTTTGGAGAAGAAAGCTGCTTGTAGAGCATTTCTTTGGTGAAATTATTTTAGATTGATTTTAACAGTGAACGTTTTCATAGATTAAAGGAAAGAAAGAAAGAAAGAAAGAAAGAAAGAAAGAAAGAGAGAGAAACACATTTAGGAGGAGTGAAAAATGTTCTATAAATTACAGTAAACTATTTTTTAAAAACTCAAACTATTTCAGTCACCCACACAAGTAGACAGAATCAATTAGCAGTGAGTAAACCTGTTAAAAGCACTAAGAATAATACCAATTGTTTTATTGTGAATCTTTAAGATTATTTCATGGCCTTCTAGCTTCCAGAACAATCAAGGCTAGAGAAATAGCAATTAAGATTCATGCCTTAGTTCTCAAAATTTATTACAGTGGGATTCCAATAAACAAATTTTTATTCTATCATTTTTTTCTTCATCTTACTGAACACTCATGTTGCACTGTGATATAGGAGAGCATACAGTTTCTGGAGAACCTTAATATTATATTCAACTAGTAGATGATAAATAGAGTTGTTGTGGAATGAATGGCATAAGGATAACCAGTGCATCAGAGTCATCAGCATATACCCTGAATATTGCTGCTTCAAGATACTTTTCTCATTTCTCACAGTGTGCATAACTTAAATTCTGTTAGAAATTCAAATTGTGTTTTCACAGCAGTGACCTGTGTCAGAGCAGAAGGAAAATACATGGTCACAGTGGTTCAGAGTACTATAACAATGAGAGGATGGTGCACACTATAGCCAGTACATCTTGATGGTCTCTCTGGCACAAGCATCTGGCAGGCAAGGCAGTAAAAATGACAGATAATACCCCTGTAGACCTTGACACATCTAGTAGCCATGTTAACAAATTCCACTGCAAAAAATATACTACCTGGCTGTTGTTTTAAATGTAGTTTGTGGATAGCATCCAGAGTGCAAATGTGTCTGTTGAACTGAGTGTCAGACCTCTGGGATCTCAGTGACCTCGTCATTTACCCACGTAACACCCGCATCCATCTAACACACATTAGAATGCACTGTGCTGCCTGTGCTTGGAGCAATCAGCCATTGCTGAATCCTCACACTGTGACACTTGTCTGTGACTTAATTCTGGGTAGTCTCAGCAATCAAACAGCCAAGCAGAGGGCAAACATTATCTTGTACTTAAGTTCTAACTTTTTGCATATACAATTTTGTGGAATAATAATATATGGCCAAAGGATATTCTTACATTATAAGTTTGAAGCTTCAGTTGGGATTTAATGTGACTAGTGATGCATGTCTTACACATGCATTCTTAAAGACAAAGAGAATCTAGTCTCTTATGCCTTTGAAAATATTTGAAAATAACATTTCTCTGATAGATGTTAATGCAATGAATTTGCATAACACTTTCAACTCTAAAATTGGGTTGATGCCCAACACTGCAGCAGACAAGCCTGATCATTTATAGAAGAGCCTCTTTCCTAAATGTCATGTAGCATCTTTAGATATTAATAGTGAGCTATATAAGAAGACAGTAACAAAAGAGGCAAAGATACCTCTAAAACAGAAAAGACAATTAAAAAGACCTGGCAGGATCTGCACTCCTGGTTAACTCACAGGGTTATCAGTATACGTGTTCAAATGCAAACTTTGACCCAGCTCCAGGAGAAGCTGAAAGTCTGACAGATAACATACATACAAAAGATTGCTCAATACATTAAGGCAGCAGTTTTAGACTTTATGGGTGAGAATTCTCTTTGCTAATGTGAACTGTCACTGAGTCTGGTGTTAAAGCAGGCCCCAAGTGATCAGCACTCCATTTACAATGGTTCAGGACAGTTCTTGAGACTGACAGAGGTAATACTTAGACCATCTACACACTCAAAGTGAAGTTTAGTAACTGATGCTTTGATTATAAAGAAGAAAATGTCAATCAATTCCAGATTTAGAGTTTTCAATTGTTTCTTACTCGTGCAGACTTTTCTTACTGCTGGTGACTGTGAAGTCCTTAGTGCTTCATGATATAGAAGGAGAAGATTCACATTATCCCAGTCTATCTGGGATGTAGACACAATCTCCCGGAATGACTGGGCCCTAGTGTCACAGGGCCAGTGTCAGAGTGACTGGAGAAGAGCCAAAGGAAAAAGGTTTTTACTAGGGAGAATTAGCTCATCCTAAAGCCTCATTTCAGAAAAAAATACCATGAAAAAAAGAAATCTCTACCTTAGGTTACACCTACCATCTGATATGCAGAAATCAAGGCAGCAATCCCCTTTTGTGGTTAAAAATATTCCCAAGGCTCATCAAGAAACACTGAGAGACAAGTGCATGGGATTTCTGTTATATCTGATTCTTCAGAAA
Source organism: Donacobius atricapilla (assembly GCA_013397315.1). NCBI lineage: Eukaryota > Metazoa > Chordata > Aves > Passeriformes > Mimidae > Donacobius > Donacobius atricapilla. The sequence continues at coordinate 6,439 of WBMY01006445.1, read as the reverse complement.
AAGCTATCTCTTAAAGGACCATATTTACCCATTATACCACTCACAATCAGTGATTCATGAATTTTTAGTTCTACTTTCATCCCATTAATGATGATATTTGTACAGTTACCTAAAGTTTTTTATTTATCACGGCAGTTATTCTGTTCTAGTGTTGTTTTGATTTCAAAAAAAGCTCCTGAAATTCATCAACATTGAATGCTTTCAGGTTTTATGTTCTTTTACTTTCTCAAAAGCTCAGAAATAGAGGGAAGGATAGGCTTGCTTCATTATAGCACAGCTTTCAGGAAGACACTTTATATAATAATTAATTATATATAATTACAATAGAACAATAACATTTTTGTATAATAAAATTAAATATTATTGCAATGTTTTATAATAATGAAAAATTTTAATCATTTGCAAATCCAAATATGCTCATTTTCCATTCCATATATTTGCAAAGCCAGGTTTATACTATCTTACTTTTCTCATTTAGCTTTCTTTCCTTTTTTTTACTTTAGTCTTTTGACTTCACTTTGGCTAAACTTTTTTATTCAAAAATATTCAGAAGGGAATTCTAACCTGACTAAGAAGACTTCTGCCTCTAAAGACACAGAAGCTTTGCTATACAACTTCAAAGAAATTATTTTGCCCTTACAATTGAACATATCAGTGTTTGCAGTGTTATTTGAGTGAGATTTTATTTGAGTTGTATGCTGCTTGAGGCAGAAATGCCTAATTTTGTGTCTGCACCACCAAGCTTAATTTTTCCGACCTCCAGTTGGAGCATTTAAATAAACAGTAGTGAAATAATAAAAGAACAATATCTGTGAGAGCTTAAAATAAAGACCACAAGCAGTTTGAAAGAAATGACACCATTTAAAATGTTAATTTTCCAATTTCAATATTTTCCACTTAACATACTGCTAACAGTAAGACAAACAGCATGTTCAGATTACATTTTATTGCCTCATCAATAGACTTATCTGCTCTGCTGAGTTTAATTTAGCTGAGATACATAACACAAAACACAAAAAAAAAGAATTTTCAAATCTTTAGCTGAAAACTGCAAGTTTTACATTCCTGATTACTTTATTATTGTATTTAATTGTCAATATGATTTATGTATTAATGCAAATTCAAGTATAGTGCATTCTCTTTGAACAAAAAGAAATATTAAATTCTTTTGAATTTCATCAAAATAAGACATAAGGCTTTAAGGAAATGTAAATAAGAGTCTGTGAGAGTGTTGACAATAAGAATCTTCATAAACAAGCAGTGTAGAAATTATATACATTATATGAGCATCCTATAGTATGAGACTGTGAAACTAAATCAGGACAAAAATTTAACCAATTAAGTTATCTTTTCAAGATTTCTCTAAATAAAAGAACTTCATTTTTCATCCAGTACGTAGTATTCAATACAGTCAAGCTTCCATCTGACCTCCATAAGTTTGATTATCCCAATAAAATATATATTTAGTAAAAGACTCTAGAACTCTGAAAATACAGCCGGTGGTAACATCTGAAGAGATGCAGAGCAATAGACTAGTTATTCTATAGTTATTTACTTGCATGTATATGTAGCTATAAATACAATTAATACAATTTGGAATTTTTTATTAAAAAAAAAAAAAGATTCCATAAAATTAGACATATAATTGTATTTATATTTTATCTTAGGAACAAAAATTAGTGTCAAAGCTCCAGGAGAGTTTTGCATGTTATCTAAGGAAAGGTATTATGAAATCTTTGGTAAGGTATTTCTGTGGTGAGCGAAGTAAATGAATTTTAAACATAAGACAGCAATAACAATTAAACTCTGTCCTACACAATATTGAAGTTTGTTCCACATCTGTAGAGCTTCATGAAACATTTGGGAAAACACGCTATCAGAAATATTATTTTTGTAAGACTCACAGCAGCAACCATGCTGCGTCCTGTTCTCTATTTCATAATGTGAAGAAACACTGTAGATTTTACCGCATAATGGCTTTAAGTTGCAGGCAAATTCAGCAGTTGTCATTCCAAGGGCTCATTTGTTTGGGTCAAGCAGAGAAAATTGTCAAACAGTTATAAACCAGGCTATAGAGACAAGGAAAATGATGCAGTTGCACCATCTTCCTGACTGTTTTACACTCAAATTGACATAGTTCCTGGATGGTGACAAGGTGGGAGGAGAAGGGTACTCTGAGGACTTCATTTATTTTGACCTTTCTGTTGTTCCTACTCAAAGTATCAGAGAATCTGGCATAACTGAATAGCAAAAGGAATAGAGTTAAACCAGACATGATATTTAAAAGAACTCCAAAAGATTAATTACCTGTAGAACTTACAGTCATAAGACAGCTGCAAGGTTAAAAGGTTCAAGATAGTTTTGAAGTGTAAAATTCTCTGTGTTGGATAGGATACAGGTTCATCTGATATTGTACCCACAAGGCTGTTATTCACATTTTGTTTCAGGTTAACAATGCAACAGAGGATGTTTGTCTGTATTTGGGCTTCTCTACCCAGTGTGCAGAAGCACAGGGTGAAATGTTGTAATGTCCCTTTTCTTCTTTGCTATACTAGGATCAGAGAAAACAGGTGCAAGTGGCTGATTTTGGAAATAGACTGAGAAGAAAGAGTGGTCCACGGTTACAAGGAAAATTAACATTTTCATTGCATGCCTTTTTTGAATTATTTTCCTAACTTTTCTCCAAAAAACAGTATGCCTCAAATACAGATGAAGACAAAATGCAGAGAGATGCCATAGACTTTCAGTCAAAATCCAGGCACTGGCTTCCAAGCATCATTTGTCTACCAAACATCCAGCTGCATCAGTCTCACCAAACATGGTTAGCAAAATAAAGCCTATCTCAGTGTCAATAGTTGCTGATGTTCCTATGAAAATATGACCTTCAGCATCTAATAACTTTACTTTGCAAAGACCCTTGACATTTTCAAAACATAAATCCAACAGATTTTATGTCAAACCACAGGCATGACAAAACATGCCAAAAATTATGTCCCTACCAATTCATTTCAAGAAGACAGCAAAAATTAATGTCACAATATTGTGATCAACACCATTTCTATATGGAACCTGATACCCATAAAAATCCTGCTTGTAAATAAAGAATGTCAGTAATATGCTACGGGGTTCAAGATCATGAGAATACATTTTATTTCTTCTTTTTGTCAGCTTCTGTTTGTTTGTTTTTTTGTTTTTTTTTGTTCTGAACAGAGGCAACCAGGGAACTTCAGACTCTCTGATCAGCCTCTAACATACTTGCAGCTTCCTGGGACCTACAGTCAAATCCACACTCCAGTAAAGCAGCAAGGCTCCTTACATTTCAAGAGGATAACATGGAAAACAAATGAATTGCTTAGAGCTTGCTACTTATAAGCACTGGCTACAGCAGTACAGATGAAATCCTGTTTCCCCTCAGGGCTAAAATGCAGACATGGTTCAGTGAAGATACCAAACTTTTGATGTCAAGTCAGTCACCAACTACAAATAAACCATCCTCAGCACTTTATGGAAGCCACAGTTTCACTGTCAGTTTCAAATTCCGGTTGCTGTGCCTCGTCCCTGAGCAACAGTGGAGGTCTCATCCTTTGCATCTCAGTCTTGACAGGAGGAACAGAAGATACCTGACTCCAGTGACTTCCTGCCCTGAGCCTTTAAAAATGCCTTTTTGCTCTTAGTGTCCTTCCGGAGTGTCCATTCAAATATTATTATTCCACAGCTGTCACATGTTTGAAGAACAAAAAAAAAAAGAAGAAAAAAAAGAGAGAATGAAAGGAAAATAATATGAATTGACATATTGACATGTAGCCAAACCATGAAAATACTGGTAGTTAGGTTTTTTTGAGGCTTTGGGGTTTTGTGGTTTTTTGTTTGCTTGTTTTTGTGGGGGGTTTTTTGTTTGTTTGTTTTTTGGGTTTTGTTTGTTTGTTTGGGGTTTTTTGTTTTTTGGGGTTTGGTTGTTTGTTTGTTTGTTTGTTTGTTTCCCTGAAGCTGTTATCTGCATGATCTATACAGACATGCTTGGGAAGAAACAGATTTTGAATGCATTTAAAATGATCAGTCTTGCATAGACCATAAAAAGGTGAGCTACTGCATTTAACTGATAAAAGCAGTGCTTGTAATTTTTATAACTGATTTCATTTTTTATATTTATTAAAAACAATAAAAAGCTATTATGAATATTGCACAACATATCATACAGTAATTTCTGCTAAATGGAATAGCCCTCTTTACAGCATATCGTTATACTCTTTGACTTTCTGCAAAATGTAAGCCAGAGTATCTGTGACTTGCTGCTGGCGTACAATCAATCTCTAGAGATGAAACAGGAGTAATAACTCCACAAAGTCATTCAATCCCAACAACCATTTCCAGGAACAGAGAATATACTTATCACAACAGGTAAATTTTCTTGATGTTAACAGCTTTTGAGTTAGTTTTTTTTTTACTCTCTCTGCAGTTTTTAAATGCTGGATTCCCTAAACTTTTTTCCCCCCTTTTTCCCTTTCAGCTAAGAAAATACCTGGTCATAGTCCATGTGTGTCACTGGAAACTCTCTCCATAAATATTCCAAGAAATTTCTCATTTTCTGCCATTCATAATGTTTTTGCAATATGCATGTATGGATAATAAACAAGCCTCCTAACAGATTGACCAACAAAATACCCAAACAAAATTTTAGATTTAAGGAGCAAAAAGAAGTAAATAATTAATATTTTGAGTCTATTCCCTTTTCCCGGATTCTAAGTGAAACCACTCTTATTACGTTTTCAAAGCAAATATTAATCATAAATCAAAACATCTGAGAGAAGCCTAAATGAAATATATTTTTACCTTAATAAAGATATTATTAAGCTGTCATAAAAATATATACAATTCTGCAAGCCCACACCAGCTATTTCCATGGTAGTGTTCTTTCCAGAAAAATGATTGAACCCTTTGATCTGGGTCCAATACAGGATCAATTCCAGTAGCAGTACCTGAGCCATTATATTGGGTGGAAACTTTTGGGAAGGAGAAACCAAATCCCAAAATGTAGTATTTCTCTCTGTGATGAAAGCTCTTGTGTACACCTAGAGCAGAGGACAGGGAGACAATGGCAGAAGGGGGACCCCAAATAACATCTTACTCTGGCTCCTCCCAGGCTTGCCCACCCATGCTGTACACAAGATCAGCAGAGTCTGTCATGTCAGCTCACTCAACTCCCTTTCAAACTCTTTCCTGGGTGAGGGACATCCTGTTCTGTGTGCCTGTGTGCTCTCATTCCATCCCGCTCTTTGGTCTCCTCCCATTTTCCTCAACATAGTATTCATTGTTTCAGCTGGTCAAACAGCACATGGATGGGATATAAATGGCAGCAAATTTAACCATTTTAAATTAAAACAAACAAAAAATAACATGGAATTTGCAAAAAAACCCCTGATTTCATAAAATGAGGCTTCTCTGTGGAGGGACAGAATGGAACATTTGATGTTTGGAAGAGGCAGACAAAAGTTATACCAGCTGCAGTGGAAAGAGGTGCGAAGCTACAATGCCATGTAACTGGATGGCAAACATTCTTGGCCTAATGATAATTCTTTTTGCCCTCTTTGGCAACTTTCTGCAAAGAAAGCTGTTAGGCACAAATTTTACTTTGCCAGAATAATTTAATAAAGACTGAAACATAAAAAAAATCAAATTTAAGGAGTAGACCTAAACCGACGACATGCATTTCTTTCCAATAGTTTGTGTTTCTTTTCATCATAGAAAGCACCTCTGCCTAGCACCAGAAAGCTGCCAGTTATTTGCAAATTCCCTTTCAGATTTCTGGTTATTGGTGATCTATTCTCCATGATTGCTGCCCATCAGTCTAAATTACTTGTATCTGTAGTGGAGTAAAGCACTAACATTTATATCACCTGAATGAGAATTAGTTGTGATTTCTGGTTTATGACATAAAATAGACCTAAGTATCAGAGATAACTATCCTTCAGTTTGGATATAACTGTGGCACCATGTCTATTTGCTTTTAAGTACTGCCTGCTAATAATAATCTACAAACTGATGACTCCAAAGGTGATGTGGGTATCTGTATGGTCATTGAAATGTCAATGGTAATGTGTTCATTATATTAAAAAACTAAAAGTGATTTTATTCTGAATAAATTATTATTCTTTTACTTTTTCATTGAGACTTCATATAATATCTGAAATTACAGCAAACTAGAAAGTAAAACAATATTTTTTTCTTAGTGTTTTTTTGAAGGTATTCCATGCACCTGTAAAATGTCTAAAGTATGTTCTGTAAGCACCTTTCAATTCACAAAAAAAAATTGATGTAGTTTCTGAATTCTACTGTTTCACAACACTATTCTACTGTTTTCACAACAAATAAACACATTCATACAAAGCAATTTGATTTAAAATATTAAATATACTTTATGTGCAACTGTCGCCCTGATTTT
>WBMY01006443.1:0-71094 GCA_013397315.1 Donacobius atricapilla | reverse complement strand
TCGCCCTTCTCGAAGACGTGCTGGCGGCCCCGGTACCCGGGGTACTCGTAGCCCACCCACCTGCGGGGACCAAGGCAGTGCTCAGCGGCGCCCACCCCGCACCCCCACATGCCCCGGAGGCCTGGCAGTGTCCCCGTCCCCGTCCCCATGCCCATCCCAGTGCCCGTGTCTCTGCCTGCCACACCAGGGGATGCTGCCCAGGGCCACTCCTGTGTCACCAGGCTGCAGCCACAGTGCCCAGGTGAGAAACAGAGTGTGCCAGGAGGGCCTGGAGAGTCCATGGAGAAGGGGCCAGAGCTCCACTGCTCAGATGTGGGTTAGGGCAAGGAGCCCTCATCCAGCCCCAGGGACATGCCATGGTCCCTATTGCTCCCCGTGGGCCAGGGAAAAGGTGGCAGCAGGGAGGGAATGAGGGACATGACGGGCATGAGCAGCACCGTGGGAGCAGCTGCCCCACTGCAGTGGCTATGCCAGGTGCCCCTGCCACCACCCTGAGGGGACCAACCACAGTGCCAGGGACAGGAACCTGTTGGGGCATCCCCCGTGTGCCCATCCTTACGTTCCGTTCAGGGCCTTGACACTGGCCACGCGGTCCTGGAAGCCATGGGCCCAGAGGCTGGGGACGTCGTCGTCCACGATCTCCATCTTGCGCCCGGCGTAGCCGGCGTTCTCAAACAGGTGGATCTTGTGGTCAGCGCTGTCCTGGGGGAAAGGGCGGCTCAGGGACCCAGCCCCTGCGGTGCCCAGCGCTGTGGCCGCCCCAGCACAGCCCCACTCACAATCTGGAGGGGCCGGAGGGACATCAGGCTGTCGCTGCTGTGGCTGTTGGACCAGGAGTCCCAGCGGGGGTAGTCGCCCTTCTCCAGCACAAACTGCTCCCCGGCGTAGGCCTGGCGCTCGAAGCCCAGCCACCTGCAGGACCCCAGTGTCAGGGGATGCTGTCCCTGGCACCCCCTGGGGCTGCTCCATCTCCCCCACCCCACACTTACGGGCCAGACTCCACCTGGATGGAGCCCACCTTCTCCATCTCCTTCTCGGTGATGTTGGGGAGCTCCTCTGTCAGCTCACACCTTTTGCCCTGGAAATTCTCCAGCTCGTAGATCGTGATCTAAGGTGGGGAGAGACGCTGTCAGCCACCACAGCAGGGGAACATCCCAGGAAATGGGGGCAGCACTGGATTAAAGGGCTCTGGCCATGTCCTTCCATCCCGGCCATCCCGTGCCAATGTCACTTCAGGCAGAGCCGGGTCCTGCCACTGCCTCTGCCCTGACAGAGCTCTGGGCTGAGCTCCGGCCAAGGGTGTTTTTTTTTTGGTAAAGCACAAGCTGGAATTTTGTCTGTGACAGGCTAAAAATCAGCTCAAACACAGCCCTGGGAACACAGAAGGTTTGGGCTAAGAGAATTCCTGAGCCATGGGCTGCCTCTCCTACCCCCAGCCCGGTCATTGCCCACCCTTTCCTTATCACTGCTCCTTCCAGATCCAACCATCCCCTTGACCTGGCCTGACACAAGCTCTTTATTCAGTGTTTCCTCCTAAGCCCTGCCAGGTGCAGAGCCCCCAGTGCCTCCCCAGAGACCCCAGCAGGCTGCCCTGCTCTCAGCAGAGCCTTGAGGCTGAGCTGCAGGAGGGGTTGGAGCCAGTACCAGCGGCCAGAGCGTGGCACGGAGCAGGGCCCAGGGTGCCCGGCACCATTCAGGGACCAGGAGGGGCAGTGGAGTGACTGGGAACGCCCTGGCACTGTCCCAGAGGGGTCCCAGCTGCAACACCTGAGCCTGGGACAAGGGCAGAGCCTCCTGCACACACCACATAATGGGGGACAGAGGTGACACGCAGGTTCCTCAGGAGCTTCTGTGCACCTCAAAGCAATAAACAGCCTCAGCTCCTGGCATCTCCCTGTCCCACTGGCAGGATCTGCTCCCAGTTCCAGGAGCAGCTTATTGGAGGCTCTGCACCCACCACATCCTGTCCAGCAGATTTACCTTCAACCAACCTACGAGCTGAATCCAAACCTACAAACACACCTGTGGAGTGTCAGTGCCTGGGCCCACAGCTGATCCCACTCTGCCAGGAGGCTTCATCTTCTGGATTAAATCCCTGGCCAGCTGCATACCAGCCTGGCCAGCCAATGTCCTTGGCAGCCAGGCAGGCAGGGAGCAGTGTCCCTCCTGCAGGCAGCAGCAGCAGATCCTCAGCCCCAGCTGCTTCCCAGCCTGCAGCCCCCTCCGGGCTCAACACCAGAGCAGGGCCACCACCCACTGCTGCTGTGGGAGAGCCTGAGGCCACTCCTGTCCCCAGCACCACCTGCAGTGCTGGCACTGGTTCCAGCCTGGCGCCACATCCCACGGCACCACCCAGCATCCATCCACAAGCAGCTGTTCCCAGTATAGCCCAGTATAGCCCAGGATACCTTGTAGTTGCCACCTCGCTCGCCAGCACCCTCCCCAGTCGCCATCTGCTCGGGGGGACTTTGCTGCTCAGTCATTGTGCCTGGAAAACCCAAATTGCAGGAGGTTAAGGCGGGAGGCACCGGGATCTACAGCCGGTGATGAAACACAAAGGATGAAGCCAGCACGGGAACAGGCAGTACGGGTTAGCACAGAGCCCGATGCAGCAGCTGTAAATCCCCAGGGATGTCCAGGCTAGGAGCAAGCTCCGTTTTCCATCCTCCTCTCCCTCCTGCACACGGGCCCCAAATCCTCACCCAGGTACCCACAGGACTGAACCAAAACGTGTCCCAAGTGACACAGATCCCTCTGCGCAGGGCAGCTCGCCCAGTTGTCTCTAAACTCCCATCTCACAGCCCGGCCCTTGTTCCCAGCAGGAATTTGTCAGCTTCCAGCTGCTGACATCTTTCCCCACAACATAAACCCGACATCTCTCCCTCGCTCCAGCATCCCAGGGGACACCAAACCCGGCAGCTGGAGCTGCTGCCGCCGCCTTGGCCAAGGGGGATGGTGGTGAGAGCCCCCTCCTCGCTCTCCAGGAACATCCACAAAACTGCTCAAACACTGGAACACGCCTTCCCCGGCCACGCCACGCTGACAAGGGGCTTAAGAGATGAATAAAGGAGTTTGATCACGTCCTCAATCAAACCCTGCAGCTTCACTTCTCGCCACGCACAAGCCAAACCCTTCTCTGGGGGACACCTCGACTCAGACACAAATTCTTTGTGAAAGCCCCTTGCAGTCCCGCTACCTCTCCGTGTGGTTCCGCTGTGCCGGGCGGCGCGGGCGGCCCCGCTATTTATGGGTTGCTTCTGAACAGAACAGCAGAATTCCCCGGGCGCTGATACAGCAGCTGCGTCCACGGAATTCCATCCATGAGATTTCATCTCAATAGCGCGGGCGCGCAGCGAGCTATGGAAACGTCATTCAGATTTCTCCCGGCTGTCCCTCGGACACGGGCCACTCGATTTACAGAAGATTAGCGTCGAAATTCACATCAGCACGTTCACGCTGCTTCTTGCCAGGTTCTCTGGAAAACTCTGCCATCAGCAGTTCACGGGAGGGTTTAGCCTGGAAACCGAGCGCAGCGCGAAGCAAAAACCGGGCAAAATATCCCCGTTTGTGTGGGCTCCAGCGCAAGGTGCGACGCAGGGCCAGGGTGGGCTCTGGGAAGCTGGAGCAGCTCAGGATTTCCAGGGTGGTGTTCCTGCTTTAACTTTGGCCTCGAGCAGGTTCTCTCTGTTGAGTCCCCTTTCTTTCTCTCCCCCCGTCTGGCTCCCTCCCCGGCATTTCCCAGGAACACGCTGGGAACACATCCTTGGGTGTGTGTTGAGGGATTTCTGGAGCCTGGCACAAGGGTTTGTCCATTTTCGCAGGCACAGGATGATGTAAGGGGGGAGCACAGCCCTTCCTCACCAGGCACCAAACTGGGGGCATTTCACTCTGCTGGTAGCAGGCCTGCCTCCCTTTTCACGTCTGAGAGTCCCTTCAGACCCAAACCATCCCGATTCCTCAGGGAACATTTTATTCAGTGGCACATATCCCCATTTACTACAGCCCTTGCAGGTTTTCCTACCAGTTCTGGAGTGTGGCTCATCTTGAACTACCCATGAACTACCCATGAAATCTTTATTGAAATTGCCAGGCAAGTGAATCCCCCTGGGCCAGGCCTGACAAACTGAGTCGATAGGATAGAAACCTCTCCTGTTATTCCTGTTAGAATGACAGCTCCATCCCATCCCTGGCCTCGCTGGGTGATGCTGCAGGCCTGGTGTGCCAGGGATGACCCCAGAGGTGTCTCCAACTGACTCCTCCTCACTCTGCCCATCCTGTGGTTCCTGATGAAGATTTGTTGCCCCCATCAGAGCTGTCCCACAAGGTGCCACAGCCCCAACAGGCACAGACTGCAGAGGAATGGATTAATTTCTTTCTTAACAAACACAACATGATCTGTCCTCAACAAATTAGAAACACAGAATTTCTTGTGCCAGTCCTTTCCAGCATTCTCATTCACTGAGCTCTGCCATGGCCGCAGGGCCCTGGATCTGCCTCTCCCAGCTCTCCCACACTGACAAGGCAATTCCAAAAACATGACAGAAAGGGCACTGGATCTCCTTGATGCCTCTCCCAAACAGACCTCAATTTCCTCTGGCTGTCAGCCTCTTAAATCCCTTTGAAAAATGACTGTTAGAAAATAGATACTTTTTGTTAATACCTGGCAAAGCTAAATTGGAACTGTAATGGTACAGAACAAAATACAGCAGCCAGAATATCTTTATTCCCTGGGAAACTGTGTAATACAAAATATAGGATTTCTACCACACAATGTATTTATTGTGACCCAGATTAACAGACTCTATAAGGCTATGTGAGCAATATAAAGGCTTCATCTCCACAAGAGCTCCTTCAAAACCAGATTTCATCCCTTTATGTTTAATATGGTCTGAGAAAAACCCATAACCACCAGACCTTGGCTCTCCTCTGCCAATCCCACCAGAAGTTATTTCAGATTGTATTTTTGCAATACACTTATACTTGAATGAAGAGCACAGCCATGGAACAGAGCCCACCACCAGCTCAGGGAGGATTCCCACCCTCCACCCTCTCCACTCCCGGGGTGAGCAGAACTAGGCCTGAACCCTCAGCAGCCCCTGCCAGGACACCCCAAATCCCATTAAAGCTCCATGCAGTGGTTTCATAGAATCACAGCATGGTATGGGTTGGAAGGTACCTTAAAGCTTGTTGGAGTCCAGGGCATGTGGAAAACCCCTCAAACTGCCCTGGGGGGCCCAGACCCTGCCTGGGACCCCAGGAAAGCATTGGCTTTGACCTTAGTCCATAGGAAAAACTTCCAACACTCACAGATGAATTGAAAACAACAAACATGTAAAATAAATAGTAGTTTAGTTTGTAACAGGGTGAAAATTTGTAGATTTGGGTTTTTGGTATGGAAGTAGTGCAGAGGAAGATGGAGAATTCTGGGTGGTGTCTCATCTTCTTCTTCATCTGCTCCATCTCCTGCTGTGACGGTGGCACAGAGACATTGGTAGGATGGATTTGATGTAGACATTGCGTGTCTAGAATGGGCAGTAGTTATTGGTACAAAACTGTAAATATAGCACGCTTTAAGAGTTAATTGGATTAAAAATCTTTAAAACAACCTTGGACCCTCTGTCCATGCTCCTGTAGCTGCTTTCCTTCAGCGCACTGAGACTGCTGTGAGGCCTTGAGATCAGAAACAGAATACACACCTTTGAAGACTGAGCCACAGGTTCCATCTCACCTTTTAAACCCTGGTACAGGACTTCAAAAGCAGAATTAGGGGTTGGCGGGGTGAAAAACCTGTCAAAAGCTCATCTCCTTCTCCCCCCTGCTCCCCCAACCTTCCACTAGAATAGGTGGCCTCAAGCCCTGTCCAGCCTGGCCCCAAAAGCCTTCTGCTCCTCAAAGTCCATCTTTAAAAGGAATTAAAGCAGATACCTGTTTTTCCTTGTCAGCAATGGGCCGCAGGGACGGATCCAACACATCCCTCACTTGGCTGCAGCTGCTCTTGCACCAGTGTCCCTCAGGGAGGTGCAGACAGTGACCTCAGGCTGACAGGGAGCACGGTTATGGTGACAGCTCTGCATTTCACTGGAACAGTTCGTTTTACCCCCACAGCTGGCTTGGGGACAGCAGTGACAGCGCTGGAAACTCACGCCAGAGGTTCTGTACCTGGCTACACCTTGTGAGGCAGAGCCACACCCTGTGGCAGCACCCCAGAAATGCCCATCTCCCCCAGAAACACACTATCCCTGCAGAAATCAGGGATTTGCTGTTCCAAACCTTTCACAGGTCGCAGTTTGTGTTCCCAAATCTGCCCCACCTGCATTTCAGTTCGCAAATAACTTGTTTGCAAACAAGGAACAGGGTGAAACAAACTCCTGTGGGAGTGAAAAAGGGATGGTGGTGGGGGGGTGAGTCCTATGGAAATGAATGGAATGTCAAAGGTTGGAGAACCAAACATTGCCTCTTCCTCTAGAGAAAGTGAAAGGCCGTGGTGGATGAGGACCAAACTGAAGATTCACACATGTTAAAAAGGTGAATTTGCAAACAGAAAAATAAAAAGGAAGAAATCCACAACTGGGAATTCCAATAGAAAGCAATGCAGCAGCCATGCAAGTCCCTGACACACCAGCTGGAGCAGGGATCATGAGAGGACGGCAGTCAGAAGGTGTTCCTGAATTTCACAAAACACAATATCCCATTTAAAACCCAATATTGATGTGGCTTTTTAAGCAAGGAGAAACAGCTGAGGAGCTGTGAGGGGAGAGAGAAAGGAACTGCCAGGGTCTCCACCACCTTCAGCATCACTGTTTGGACAAGAGCTGAACCTGACTCCAGGGCAGGATCCAGGAGTGAAGGAAGCAGCACATCTGAAGGAACCTTAGAGCTCACTTCCATCTCCAATAAAGAGCAGGAAAAAGCATGTGGCAACAAAAGTGAAAGCATAAAAAATTCCAAGAAGCATCATTTGGAATTAAAATAGAATTATATAAAGTGTATTACAGTCTGTTCTATCATTTAAGAAGTAATAACATATTTATATATTTTTTATTACAGAGCGATAACCCAAAGAGAAGGAAGTTGATATTTAATCCATGTACAATATAAAGAAATAACAGAGCAGAAAAAACACTTTCCCATTCAACAACATTCTAAAGATGCTCTTTAATTAGACATTTAAGCATTAAACATTTCTCAGTAGTCGGTTAAACTACTCAATACAGTAATTTCAGTGCATTGTCCAAGCAGACGTGGAAATGCAAACACATTCAAGGGCTTTGTGGAAACCTCGTGTCAATCCCCTCAGTTTCCTCAACACAAACAGTTACGGAATTTCTGGCCTAGACCAAGAACCAGTAAATCCTCCAACTGTTGGGAACGCAGCACTGTCACCTGCGGAAGTGGAAAAGCCAGCCTGTGTGAATGTTCCTGTGAGCAGGGACTTGCCGCATTTCTGGACATGGGAGGCCCCACTTGACGTGAGAACAGCCACCGTCATCCTCCTCACCTGCACGTGCTGCTCAGGCTGACCCAGGTGAGGGTCACACGTGGGACACACCCATGGAACCACCCCCGGGTGCTGCCACAGGAATATACCCCGAAAAACAAGCCAAGAGTCACCTTTTCCACCATCAGCTGAAGGAGAGGGAAGGGAATCTGTGCAAGGTTTTAAAAGGAGCTGGTCAATGGTGGTGGCTGCACTGACACGGCCCATGCCCAAATTCCATCGGAATCCTGGGGCTCACGGCTCCGTGGGGAGCAGAGGGGCTGCCAAACTAACAGTGGCAACGGCTCCCATGGGAAACGGGGCAAAGCAACAGGGGAAAAAAGACTTTAACATCAGACAGACGTCTCCATCTCATCTCCAGGGAGCACAGGGAGCTGCCACCGGAATAAATTCCAGGAGCGAGAGATGTGCAGATGGGACTTGTCTCCTGCCATCCTGCTGCTATTTCCTGAAAACTGGGACTGCAAATCCCCCCCGCCCCGTGACTCCTCCATGAGGTGAATTGGCACATGGTTTTGGCAGCTCCAAGCCTGACAGACAGCAGCTCAGGCAGGCCCCAAGGGAGCCGTGCTCCCGAAACACTGATTGGGAAAAAAAGACAAAAGGAAAAGGAGCTGAAGTGCTGGTGCTTTATGGTTTGTATCCAGAGGAGCCCCTCAGCAGGACGTGGGGAGTGCAGCCCAAGGAGCTCTGCCAGGTGAGGAGGGCTCTCCACTCTCCTTCTCCCTCTTCCCTGTTTTCCTGGTGGAGCCTGAGGAACACCTGGGATCACCTCCCTCCCTGGGCTACGCTTTCAAAGGTTACTGAAAGAGCACTTATCTGGGGCAAGAATCGAGTCTGTCTTCCATGGCCATGGTGGTTGGTGCTTCAGAACGAGTGTCCAGAGACAGGGAATATCTGAGAATCAGGGATACCCAAACACTCCTGTGGTCCAGGAGATCTCTACTCTGCTATCAGCACATCTTGCCAAAGGAAAGACAGGAAATCATCTGAGAAACTGAAGATCACATTTAGGTCATCCCACAAAATCAGCATAAAAATAAAAACTTAAACCTGGTATTTACAGAATAACAAATAAAAATATGAAGTGGGACTATCTGAACTGCTATTAAAGTGACATTCAACAATTAACTGGAACCCTGATATGAGTGTAACATCCTCCCTCTTCCCTTCCTTTTTGTTATAAAAACAGTATTTACATATTTTTACTTTTTTTTTTTAAAGAGAACTGCTTGACATTATTGCTTGATCCTTTTTAGGAAAGACATTCCAATGAAGCAATTATTCCACATGCTGACAAAACACAGAATATACCACTTCAAGAGTGACAAAAGTTAACATTTTGTTCATCTAAAAATTATCTCCATCTGCCAGGTCAGCAGATCACATGTAAATACAAGCCAATCAAAAATACATTTTACAAAAAATAATCAAGTTTCCTTTTTCAATATGGCAGTAAACATGATTTGTTCTTCCACTCTCACCTTCCACAAATTTCATTCTAAATAGGAGCTTACTATTTGTTCACAAAAAAAAGAAAAAAACGGATAAATTTGATTAAAATTATTATTTTCATAAACAAACACAAAGCCCAGCCGGACACATCTCTCAGAGGTGAACACCCACAGAGTCTGTTCCACAGCAAGGGGAGTTCCCTGGATCACAGCACTCCCAAATATCTCTGTTTTCCAAGATTTTTCCAAGTGCTAACCGTGACCCAGGGGGGTTCTCTGGCAGGCAGGTCTGAAGTGCCACTGTCCCCCCGACCTGACAGACACAGCTTTGTATTTGACTATGAATTGAAGCAGCTTTTCTCCACAAAACAGGAAGGCACCATGCACAGAGCAGTTGAGGCAGGAAGCAAACAGCAGCAACATGACATGGGGGTTTAGGTTCAGATGAGTTAAGGCTTCTGTTAAACTTCTTTATCTTCTCCTAGTTAGAATCACTGTCTGGAAAGGAAAACAGACAGAAGGGTGTGATATGGTCAGGCAGCTGGAACAGGAACCCCTTAAAATATGTTTTCTGTTGTAATGCCACCTTGGTCTCTTCTATTTAATGCATTAAATGCTTAAGACCTGCCCAGAATTGTGGTGAAACCACACGAAGTTTTCAAACTCTGGGAAATCCCAGTCCCACAGAGTGAGGGTTATGAAAATCAAATGATGTTCAGAGAATCAGTGGAACTGTGACTGGGAGTGGAGGGGCACTGCCCTGCTTGGCCCCAGTGCCTGACACCCGTGGGGCACAGGGCAGGGTAAGGGCAGTGCTGGTGGGGCCACAGTGCTGACACCAACACATCAAAGGAAATGTGAGTTTGTCACTGAACACCTGCACTCAGCAAAGCCCCCCTTCCTACCCAAGTACCTTTTCAAACCTGATTCTCATAATGGCTCTGTCTCTTCTTTGATTTCAGCTCCTTCAGCCACTGAGGAGACTTTTCTTCTGACCTAAGATATATATATTAAAAAAATACTCTTTATTCTTTCATTATGAAAACTCCTGACAGAAACAACAACAATAGGAATGTATAGCTTGTTGCATTACTTTTTCCTTCCACCAAGAAGAGCATTAGCTTTTCCTGACGCTGGGATTCTCTCACCTGTCCTCCTTTTCCACACTGGAGGGCAGCACTCTGCTGCCGGGAGTGCCGAGCTGTGCTTTGGGGGATTTGAAGAGCTGAGCAGAGCCGATGTCACCAGTGCTCTCAGACTCCTGCCTTTTCCGAAGTTGGGCCTAAATATAAAATTAAAGAAATGGGTCCTTTTAAGCCAGCATCCAGGCCTTTTTTTTTTTTTTTTTGGTATGCAGAACGAATCATTCTGGATTTATAAAAAGAAAAAAACTCCCTGAAATGAGTGAGGGAATTCCTTATAAAGTACCTGCAGCTACTAAACTGGTTTATCTCCCACCTACTGTGCTCTGCCTGAGCTCACCTTGAGAACAGAGTGATCCATTCCTGGGAACACGGGCAGTCTCTGGGCTTGCACAGAAGATGACCTCGGAGTGTGCTGGATCTTGTCTTCCTCCTCAGAATCTTCCTGTTGCATAGTTTTCTTCTCTTCTAATTAATTGTTAAAAAAAAAAAAAAAAAAGCAGAGGGGGAAACAAGCTTTTAATCTCTGCCTTTTTCGAGATCTCTTCCTGCACTCCAGCAGGAACAAAGGGCAGTATTTAAAAAATGCCTTTCACAAACTCCTGCCCTTGCACCCAGGCTGATCACAACCAATTATTCCAGGCAGCTGAGGAGTTACCTGTGGAATCTTTGAACATCCAGCCATTATCTGGTTCTTCTGTCAAGGAAAACCTGTTCTCCATGTCCGGCCCTCTGCTCCTGCGCAGCGAGTGCGACGCGGGTGCCCGGCACCGGCGCTTCTTGCTCAGCTGCACCCGAGTCTTCAGAGCACTGGAGTCCAGGACAGCCGTGTGCTGGAGAAACACAGACCTGGGAATGAGCCCCACCTCCTGCACAGTGAAATCCCAACCCTCTTGATTGCACGCACCAATTAAAAGATATATTTGCCTGATTATTATTATTGTAGTCACTTAAAATCATACTAAAGAGAGTGTTATGATGAGGACATGGTACTTTGTGGCTAACTGGGTGTAATCCTTTGATCTCTCTAGGCTGTGGATACCTGAGTTGCAGGAATAATTTGCACTAAATTAATATAAAAAAATAACTGCAATAATCAGGAGTTTGGTTCCTAGAGTGTTTCATGAATACAGGCCTTGCTAGCCAGTAGGAAGTGAAGGCAAATCCCGAGACTGGGATCTAAAAAGAGCAACTACACAAAATTCCCTTGGAGTGCAGCGCTGCAGCTTCCCTGCCAGCCACAAACACTCGAAGCCACTCACCAGCAACCTGGACACTCCAAGTTTAGTGTCACAGCATTCAGGAAACTTCTGTGATCAGTCATTTCCAACAAGCCCAATAAGCAGTAACATTTACAGAGCAAACCAAGGACCTCTAATTTATTTACTTGCTTAAAGCAATTTGCTGTTACAGATTTGCCTGTAACCACCAAATATCCCTGAGTCTCCCCTTCTCCAGAAGATGTGAGTTTGCTCTTTTTTTCAAAAGATTTCAGGTCAGGAATGAACTACTCATCACACAGTGTTTTCCAGCTGCACTCGGTGCTAATAATGTTTTACAGGGACATCTTTAGTGGCCCAGGACAAAACAGAACCTTCTGGAAGTGTTCAAACACCATGTGGATGTGGCACGTGGGGACATGTAAGTGGTGGCCTTGGCAGTGCTGGGGGAACAGTTGGACTCAACGATCTTAGAGAGGTTTTCCAAACTAAACAAAGTTCTTGCAGCACTAGACCTCATTAACTGTGTATGGCCACAAACTCCCGGTCTTACACCAACAGCACAATTCTTCACTATAAAAAAAACCCCTTTAAAATGCAACTGTGAGCTACTATGGGAAGAAACCAACTGTAAATAAGAAAAATATTAGTGAAGGTCTTTATGGCCTTAAATCTGCATGGCTGACAGCACAGCAGTCACTGGCTGTTCGTGTTATTTAATTATGCTTCCAATATTCATCCCTGGAAGCGTCCAAGGCCAGGTTGGACAGGGCTTGGAGCAACCTGGGATAGTGGAAGGTGTCCCAGCCCATGGCAGGGGGTGGAACTGAATGAGCTTTAAGGTCCGTTCCAACACAAACCAGTCTGGGATTCCATGATTAATTATCCAAGGCCAGCAGCTTTATGGAATTCTCAGAACCTGAACACCACAGAGACTCAGAAGAACTCTGTAGTTTTGATCCTTTTGATCCTAAACTTTTCAGGCAGGAAAGCAGCTGGGAATATTCAGTGTGGGAAAGGCAGGGCAAAACTGGTTGCAAATTTTCCAGAAGGAACTGCTTTGAAGGGCTTAACTGAGGGAACACACAATGGCAACTTACATCAATGAAGGAGAAATAACTCTTGTCCTCAGGGAGGGTGTCCCCTGGAGGAGGCAGATCAGTCCCATCAGTGGAGTCCATGTCCGTGCTGGAACGATCCAGGCTGGTGCTCCTTTGGTCTTTGGAGAAGTCGTGGTGCTCGGCCAGGGAGGGCGGCTCTGTCTGCGAGGACAGCGAGGACGGGTGGCTGCCCGGGGGCTGCTTCCGCCCTGACACCACCTCATTGTCCAGGGAAGGAGATTCTCCCACAAAGCTGCAAATGGAGCAAAGGGAATCTGTGAGACTTGGGGGCAAACAAAGACCTGCAAGGCCAGGCTGGATCACACGTGGTCGGCAGGAGTTAAATAGAAGTGGAACAAAAATTTGAGTACCAGCAGCAGGGTTTGGATCCCTTCCACTGGCACAGCCCTCATCCCTTGGATTCACAGCGTGTTGGGGATTGGGGTGTATTCCAGCCAGCCAGAGGATTTTTTCCTTCAGGGACACTGGAGCTGAAGAGAGCTGGGCACCAGGTGGCACCCTAAGGCAGGGCTCCATGGGCAGAGCTTCTCGTGCCTCAGGAAGGAGGGCAGCCAGCACCTGCTCCCCGCTGCTGGGATGCTCCCAGTGTATTCCTAGAATTCCTCCCATGGCCTAGACTGACAGGAATGAACTGCAGGGTTAGGACTGAAGGCTGGACACAATTTCATCTGCCTTTGTCACAAAGGCTGGAGTATTCCTTGAAAAAGAAAGACTCTACTGCCAGTAAAAATTGGGCTGCCTTGCTTCTAATTCCCAGTTTGAAAAAAACCAAAACCTCAAGGGTTTAGTTCTGATTTTTTTTTTCCTCTTGATAAAAGTCTTTTGTTACTGAACACCATTTCTTGGGCACATATCTAGGAAAACTGTTCTAAACCTAAAAAAATCCACATATATGCACATCTTTTAGGCAATAAACCTTAGTATTTGGTACAGCAGTCCCAGGAGAAAAACACTGAGGAGTTTACTGGACAACAGCATTCCATCAGCACCAGCACATGGTACAATGTCCAGTCTGGCAGAGCAGACACTGCCCAGAGGGTTTCCAGCACACGAGCAGAGAGAATGCTGCTTCCCTCCTTCACCAGTGGGCCCCAGGATAATTAAGAATGGCACTAATGAGCTCTGGGGGAAAGTTTTTGTCTAGGATTTTTGCTTCAAATGACATTTGGTATCTGCAGCATTAGGCTTTAGAGCCACTGCAATATGGAAGAATGGAGAGGGGAGGGAGGACCTTTCATGGAAATGAAAGCGCGTGTTGAAAGGATCCTGCTGGATTTGCACATCTCCAAAAAGTCCCTTCCCTGCTACATCCCAGTGCTGCAGCTGATACAATTCACTGAGATTTTTAAAATTGAAATATCCGAGAGCAAGATGAGACAGAAATCCAGCTGGATAGCACTGGTTGGTGGTTCCTCATTCCCAAACCTTCCCAATGGATTTTCCTTTGGAGTTCCTACACAATTACAGCCCCATACACCAATCCCTGTGGCACAGCTCATCCCCAAACACAGGAAAGATGCTGGAGTCCAAACCTTGTTATGTGCAGTGGATTCTTTCCAGTGAACAGCAAATTAGGGGGAAAATTCCCTTCAGAAAAATGAATTGGAAAACATATTTTCAGTACTCATTACTGAGATATATCATGCACCTCTTTCTATTCCTTCATTAAGATTTCAGGGTTTGTGAGCATATCCATGAGCTGCCCCCGATGTTCCACAGGTGCATTTATAGGCATTTCGCTGAGAAATCATCTCTCATGTGGAGCACACAAACCCAGCAGGATGGTTATCACAATGGGCAATAAACTGGCAGCAATCCTCACTTTCAACTGCAATTAAATTTAATTAGTTTTAGCAAGACAGTGAATAGAGGCCATAAAAGAAGGTGTTGCTTCAGCCTGTGAAATGAGGAGTCAGAGCTGTATGGATCCACCACCTAAAACCAATTCCTTTCCTGTAAAAAACAATAATTTCCTTATGAAGACTGTTCTAACCTAAAAGAGTTTTCTACAACGCCAACTTGGAAAAGCTTATTAAAGCACTTGAGAAAAAATTAAAATAAAATCTTTCAGATAAACAAAGAAAAACTCAATTAACGCCTCCAAATGGGAGGAGATGGTTTCATCCCTGTCCATCGCAAGGAGTTACTGGCCAAAGCCCACTGGAACCAGCCCAGAGGAGCTCCTTACACTAATTCCAGCAGTGACTCAGTTCTAGAGAAAAATACTCCTTTCCATCACCTTCCAAAAGCTCATCTAGGAAAAGGACCGTGTTCATCCTGTTGCCATGAAGTTACAGCTTTTGATTTCAAAATTCCCTTCCTCTCCCAGAGAAGCGGTGGAATCACCACCCCTGGAAGCGTTCCAATGCCAAGCAGAGGTGGCACTGCTTGGTTTAATGGCCACAGTGGGATTCAGGTGAAGGCTGGACTCACTGATCTTGGCGGGATTTTCCAACCCTAAGGACTCTGTGATTCCATGAAAATGAGGTCATTCACAGAAGCACTAATGGAACACTCCAAAGATGATCTCTCCGTGGCTCCAATACTGGGAAATGCCCCAGACTGGGGGTTCCCCCAGCACAGCAGGAGGCTGGGACACCGTGTGGTCCCCACAGGATGTGACACCGTGGGGCTGGCAGCGGAAATGCTCCGAGGGAAGCGAGCCAGGCCAAACAGGAAAACTGAACCGTCAACATCTCCTGTGAGTTCCTGCCTCCAGCTGGGCTGAGGAGAAGGCACCAAAGGCAGAGCCCTGCTCACAGCACCCACAGCAATGTGAGGAGAACATCTGCACTGCTCCTGGCAGGGACTTCATCCAAAACAAACTGCAGACAAAATGTACGTTCAATATATTCCAGGAAGACTTCCATTATTTAAAAGTACATTAATTTCATTTCTCTTCAAGTGCCTGAATTAATACAGCAGTAATTTCCCTGCAATGAGCTGTAAGTCAAAATAAAGCAGAGCAATGGGGTGGCAAAATGCTGAAGAGTCTCTACACTGTCACCATTATACTGTAAAAAAGGCAAAACCTAAACATCTCTTGCAGTGCAAACAAAATTCCAGCACATGGGGTTGAGTTCAATCCTTCAGTGAACCGGAATGTTTAGGTGGAGCTGTTCTAATCAGGATGGATGGATTGAAATAACTCTCCAGTGCTGTCTGCTCTGAAGCTGAGACAAGCACCTTTGTTAAGAAACTGATCTCAGAAATGTCTGTACCATCCTGGAATCCAAGTTAATTTTACAGCAGCCTGGCTGTCACTGTTGGCACTCACTTGACTGCTGAACCTCGAGCTGGTCGTTGCCCTGATTTCATAAGCAATAAAATATTTATAACACACAGTTCTCAAGTGCAGAACAAACCAAATGTAATTGACAGTAATGTCTGCTGTAAGATCCCAACAAGTATAGCATTAAAAACCAGATAAAATGCTATTTTCATACCACACTGAGCAGACAGGACACAAGTTCAGGGTAGATCAAGCTGTAATTTACACAACAGGTGTGAACTATAAAAAAACTTCACACTTTGCTGCTCTGGGTTTATTTCACTAAATCATTCTAAGAACAGAAAAGCATCAGCAATACTCAATGATATTCCATTTCATCCTCCACTTCACCACCAATAAAACACTTGGGAGTCTGAGATGTGGGCATGGAGAGATGCACTGTGTCACTGCACCTGAGGCCCAGAGTCCCTGTTCCAGAAGGATTTTGCCACTCTGCTACTTCAGAGGGATTTTTGCCATTCAGCCCACTTGGTAGTATTGTTAAAGGAATGGCAATGACAGAAAATCAGACTTAAAAAAACAAAGAAAACAAACAGAATTGTCCAAGAACAGGGCTTGGAGCAACCTGCCCTAGAAGAAGGTGTCCCGTGACCGAGGGTTGGCACGAGATGATCTTTAAGGCCCTTCCAGCACGAAACCGCTCTGGGACTGTGGCATTCCAGCCCTTCCCCTCGTCCCCGAGCTGAGGAAAGCGCTCACCTGTCACCGCTGTGCCGCTGCTCGTTCCAGGTGCCGTACTGGCTGTCGGGCTCCTGCACCAGCGTGTCCGTGTCCTTCGCCCCCGGCGGCTGCCTGGAGAAGCATTGCCTCAGCTGGTCCTGCAACAAAGCCTTCAGTCAGTGCTCCAGCCCCTGGCTGAGGGATTAACAGGGTTTATTGGCGAGAACGGGCTGAAGTCTGATAATTAAACTTGGCCGACTGGGAATGAACTTAAACATGGAGAACTGCTGTGAACTCGGACAGTCTCTGTACAATAACTGTCTGTACAATAATTATAATAATTGTTTTCCTGGGTAAATAATGGATTCCAGAGGTTAGAGCTGACTCCCTGGTTTCAGGAACTCCATGCTGCTTTAATATTGCTCTTATCTCAGGTTGCACAGAACTTCTCAAAGCACCTATGCAAGCACAAGGAATTCTGATGGGAATGACATTTCATCTCCTCAAGCACAGCAGGCAAACATCGACTCCACTGCTCTTTTCCCGGGTTTAATAAAATGATCCCTTTTTTTCAAGCTTTCTTTGGAAGACATTCAAAATAAAATGCATAAATAAATAAATAAGCACAGAGCCAGACACAAAAAGCCTTCTACAAACTGATGTAACATCCAAACCCAATGCAGCACAGACCATGGTGGGTTTGCTTTGTTTTACTCTGACCTCTCCTTTCCTGACTAAGAACTTTCCTGTTTTTATTCCTTGGATCTGCTGCTTCCCTAAGAAGGAATGAGTGGATCCCAGGCCCTCATCTTTCCAGGAAGAGAAGTGGGTCAGTGCTGGCACCCCAGATTTGCAGCACACCAATGTCAACCCAGCCCTGCAGTCATGTCGAGTTATTCAGGGAGCTTCAAGAGTTCCTGAAATCCTACACTGGAAGCAGACAATTAACTGTTGGTCCCTTTCACCTTCATTACCCTGAACAAATACAAACACGGCTTTCACCTCCAAATCAGTTTTGCTTATCAAGATTTTATCTGACAGCAAATTACACGGTTTTCCACCTGCCCTTGGAAAAATCCAAGGATTTTTCTCTCTCTGTAAGTACCCCCTGCCTCTGACCTACTGGGCAGAACACGTCACTGAGACTAGAACACATCTCTTTCTCTTCAGGCAGCGCTCACGAAGTAACAATAATAAAGAAATCCCATATTTAACACGTAGAATTCCTTCATATTATTGAGGAGAAAAAAGAGAGATTGCATGTTTACTTGTTTCCTTAATTTTGTACACCTGAAGAATGCTGCCTTAAGACTATAAAACCATTAAGGATAATTCAGCAGTGCTGACACCTGGCTACTGAAGAAGTCTCATAAAACTTCCAGCTCTCATAACCAGTTCTTATTTCCCAGTGGCCACAGCAACTCTCCAGCCCTGTTGTGCTCTTTGCTGCTCCAACACAAAGTTTTAATACAAAGAAAATACAAAAGGCTCTGCCATTTAGTCCAGCTATCACCATGCACCTCAAAGTTAAAGACCAAGTTAAATTCTGTTAGCAATACTCAAAGAAAACGGGCTCAGTTTGTGAGTTACACGGAACAGACGTTTCCTGCTTTTCACACTCCAGATGTTCCTGCAGCCCCAGAATTCACTGGTTCTTACCATTTAGACAATCATAGGATCTTTAAGGTTGGAAAAAAACCTCAAGAAGATGGAGTCCAACCTATCCTGCATAGATATCTAAATAGAGATATGTACATGAATGCCTAGAGGCAAGTTAAGCTCTTACATTTCCCAGTCCATGCCAGGTACAAGATTGCAAATGTGAGCCAGGCACACGCTGCTTCCAACACGGGAGATAGTCTGGTATTTCCCAGAAACCACAGTGCATTTCCTCCTGCTTGGCTTGGCTGTCTGTTTTGCCTTCCACAAATTCCCTCTGCAGCTTCCCAATCCCATTATTTGCTCCAAGGACTCCTGGGCTCAGCTCTCACCCAGTGGCCACAGCACCTTTGGCCGGTGGCTGCCCTTCTAGGAAAGGCACTAACAAATACCAGTGGCTCTTCTCACTTCCCTCCCAACTGTCCACACTCATTTGGTTTTTTTTTTTTTCCTCCACCTTGATGCTTATTAGGAATTTTTTTCAATGCCAATCCCACATCATGAGTTATCCCACTCTTACAATCAATTTGTACAGTATTTTCCACTGGTTACAACTAAAGCCCGTTACCTCTACACATGGCACCATTTTATTTGCAATCACTCACACTGTTTTTACTGGAAATTAGAATAAAAAGCTTAGACGCAGGAGCAGGAGCAGCAGAGGAGCAGCTTTTGTCGTGTTGCAGTGGGGAGCCCTTGTTTGCACAGCGCTGAGTTATCGGGGCCGTGGGGGCTGTACAGGAGGGGTGTGGACAGCCCCGATAACAACGGCTCAGCAGCCACAGGGGTCAAGTTTAGATGCAAAGGCACCACTCCTGTGAAGGCTCAGTAATACCTAACAACATTTTGCACTGCTGGCCAGAATGACGCCATCAGCTGAGTTATTTCTCTGTGCTAAACGCAGAACAAGCCTGGGAAAGAAATAAAATTACTGCTTCTGAAGACATCGTGACGTTACGCTCAATACAACAAATGAAGTCTAAATGTCAGGAATAAAACACTCCAAACTCTAGGAAATCAAGAGTTCCCTATGTTCTAAAGACTTTGTTATATTCAGAATCATTATTTCATTTTGCTTCTGGAGGAAGCTGCTTATTTCAAGACAATTGTGTCCTTCCCCGACAGGCCCTTTCAACACGTGCTTTTTAAGGTGCCAAATGATTAACTGGAAAAAAAAAATAAACGTTCTCTAGGTACCAAGCACAAAAATAAGGAGTGGGAAGAGGAGCTGATCCTCTCCTTGGCTGGTGGAGGAGGTGTTGGCTGGGGGCACCGAGGGCGGTGCAGAAAAGCAATTTATAGCCTGTTCAGCAGCTCAGAGGAGAGGGGGTGCTGAGGAAGGAAGTGACAACAAGCCAGGAAGATTTTCCTTGCCAGAAGGATTATTAGCAAGAATGAAGAGTTTTAGCTTTTATTTTTAAGATCTCTTTTCTATCATTGTCACTACACTCCTGAAAGACTCAAGGCAGTCAACAAAAGAAGCCAGGCAAGGTACAGACATTTCCTCTATACAGACATTTCCTCTATAAACAGAATATTCAGGAAACTGGGAAACCAATAATTCCAAAGGAAAAAGCAGTAAAGAGGGGTCTGGTGTCTTTTTAGTACATAAGATAAACCCATAAATTAGAACTTTTCTAATTTATGATGACAGAAAAATCTCCCAAATCAAATAAAACCCACGCCAGGTTTCAAATGCTGTAAGTCTCCAAGCTTTGATCTTTAACTTCCCAATTCGTATACCAGCAGTCAGGGAAAAAAAATCTACTTAATTTTTCTATAAAATAAAGCAGCTGAGCTGTGTCCTGCCTTTGCCTCTGATTCTTCCTCTAAAATGAGCCATTATGATTATGCCTCTTTCAGTCCTCCCTTGGAATTAAGTTGGGCTTGGCTACAGTCCAGGGCTGATTACTCCTGCAATTTCCCGTTCCTGAAAACGATGCACGCACAACGTTGGTCCCACAGCCCCAGAATTACCCCGAACTCTGGGTCAATGCAGACATTTATGTGCAAAACCCTCCTGCACTGAGGGGAAATGAAGACCTGGCACAGGAGGAACACCAGCTCTGAGAGATCTCCTGAGTCAGAAGCTGCACAGACAGTTTCAAAAATATCTTTCTTTGTCAAGGAGCCCGAGACATCAGCCAGCCAAAGTGACAGCCCACAGCTTGAGTGTGAATGTTCAGAGCTAAATTCCACTGGCATGGATTGGGTATGAAGAGGAACTGCACAATGGAAGGAAGTTTTGACCATCTGCCTTGTTAATACACAACTCAAGAGAAAAAATGGTGCTGATTTCTTGAAAAGGGCTGCTTTTTCTTTTTTTTTCATTTTCCCCTCTCCTTACTTCAACTAAAGAAGCAAAAAATGTGGTCAAATTGCCCGGTAAGCGTGACACCGCATTTTAGCAGAGCTCACAAGTCCTTACAAATCCCCAAAAGTATTCCAGCTGTTCCCCTGTAGCATGCCAGGAAGACAGCCATAGACCTCCACCTATTCATATTTTATTTTATAGTTGACTGCCTTGAATGGGATGCTGAGCTTGAGGAGCTCCAGAGGTCCTTTATAACCTAAATTATTCTACAATTATTCTAAGGACTAAGACGTGAACTATATGTTTTGGAGCACTAACAGAATTATCAGAACATAACATCAGACTGAAACCAAGCAATACTGAAAACCCCACCACAATAAGAGGGTCTATGAGTCATGGATTTTAATTTGGAGGTGCCCAAACGCCAAGACAACAACTGGGAAGAGGATCCCAGGACTTCCATCTGTACTTACTATCCATCCAATGAATGCTGCCCATAAGGAGTAAGTCATGGCTCCAGCTCCTCTTAATTCCCAGCAATCAGGTGGGATTCAGACTGGTGAGATCAGCCAACTCGGTGCTTTAATTAATTGCTGAATGGAGTCAGTGCCTAGGGGAACGTTCCAGGCTGAGGCAGCACCTTCTGCCCCCACCCTCCCTGCTGCAGCCCCAGATAAAGAGTTCCAGGAACTGCCCAGCTGAGCTCAGGGATGAGTTGCAGACCTCCAGCATGAGGGAAGGCTCCCCAGCCCTCCCCAACACCCCAGCCAGCACAACAACCTCAAACATGACTGCACTGCGCCATCCCTGGAGACTAGCCCCAAGAGCAGAGACAGAATTAATGGAATTACCATCTCAGAACCTCCAGGGCTTTACAGCCCAACACAGCCACCTCCAGGGTGGTCAGAAGGTAAGGAAGGAGCTGGCAGTGAGTGGCTGTGGTGTCTGCTCAAGTGGAGCATCCTTCTGTGGGGTGTCCAGCTCCAGGCTCTCAGCACAGGGAGGACATGGAGATGTTGGAGTGAGTCCAGAGGAGGTTGTGACGGAGATTAGAGGGATGGAGCAGCTCTCTCTGGAAAGGAAAACCTGATAACTGGGGTTGTTCAGCCTAAAGAAGAGAAGGCTCCAGGGAGACCTTACTATGGCCTTTCAGTTTCTAAAGGAGCTCTGAGAGAGCTGGGGAGGGACTTTGGACAAGGGGGAATGGCTTCCCACTGACAAAGAGAAGGGTCACATTGATGTTAGGAAGAAATGCTTCCCTTTGAGGGTGATGAGCTTAGCAGAGGTTGCCCAGAGCAGCTGTGGCTGCCCCATCCCTGGAAGTGTCCAAGGCCAGGCTGGACAGGGCTTGGAGCAACCTGGGATAGTGGAAGGTGTCCCTGCCCATGGCAGGAGTGGAATGGGATGAGCTTTAAGGTTCCCCCCAGCCCAGACCATCCCATGCTCCCCTGTGCATCCTGGGCTGAGCAGGACAAGCTGGTTTTATGTGAAAAACTGGAGCTGCTGCTGCTGCTGAATGCACAAGCAACGCCTGGAGAAACACACGTGTGCCCCATGTGACTGCGAGCACTCACACAACACATTTAGCTCTCTCAGATCCTAAGGAGCTCCACTGCTCTGCTCAAAAATCCTTTAAATAATGGATGTTTCCCTCTCCCATGGGCAGTGGAGTATGTTCCAGTCCCACAGTACCAAGCATCTCATAAATGCCATCAGCCCTGACAGCCTCCCTGTTGCTATGCAACCCTGGGCTGCCTCTCCATATGAGTTTTCCCTGCCTCTTCCACAGGGATACGATACCCAACCACCAATTACATTCCTGATGCCAAAGCCTGACAGCATTTCCCTTACGAAACAGGAGTTGTTTTTAGAGGGTGACTGGTCTAATTCTCCACCTTTCCATTGCTTCCCCATTGATGCACAGGACTGAATCCTAACCCCTCTCCCTGGAAAGGCACAACAAAAATTGCAGCAAAGCAGATGTATTAAAGGAGCTCCAAGAGAGCTGGAGAGGGACTTTGGACAAGGACGTGGAGGGGAATGGTTTCAAACTCGCATAGGGCAGGTTTAGATCACATATTAGGATGAAATTCTTACCTGTGAGGGCGGTGAAGCCCTGGCACAGGCTGCAGCACTAAAGAGAGACCCAAAGTCCACCCTGCATCGATTCTGGCCACAACAGAGAATGTGGTCAAATTAATGCAGATGAAGTTGGTTTTGCCAGGGGTCTGGTTACGATCATGCAGTGATATCAACTCCCTGCTCCTGCAGTGACTCCTTGTGCTGTTATCTTCCTCATTCCACAGAGGATTTCAAAGACATTTGAGAGTTTGTAATTTTTTCTACCCTGCAAATAGAGCTGCTCTGCCCCACTGTGAACACTCACCACACATATGTCAGGTGGTTCAGGGCAAGGCTGAAGATGGAGCAGAGGTTGACTTGATGTGCAAAAAGCAGACGAAAATCTAATTCTAAATATAAGCTGTGCTAGGGCTGAGTGAGCCACAACAGCACTTCCTCTGAGAGGTGGGAATGTACAACGCAGCACAGCAGAGGAACTAGCTGGGAACATCTTTAAAACCTCTCCTATAGCATCGGATTAAATTTCCTCTTCAGCCTCAGGCAGCCAAGCTGATAAGGAATGAACCCTTAAGAAAGCCAAGGCAGCAGGAAGGAGCCAGAGGCTCCATCAGAAGATCCTGAGCAGTGACAGGGAATCCAGGCTCTCCCCAGGGCACGTGTAACTCCCATCAGTGTTAATAAAACCTGGCACCGAGCGTGGAACAGGATCCCTCGACTTCAACACTGCAGGAGGCACAAGCCAGAACAAGGCAACTTCATACTGGGATGCCAAGGAGGGAATGGATTTGCTTTTTTTGAAAAGCTGCATAGTTGAAATCAACACCTCCTACTCGAAAGGCTGCATTTCACAGCTCTTCTGCACAGTTAACGTCTCTCCACATGAGACACAAGCTAAACTTCCAACAAACATTCCTGGGAAAAAAGTGCTTGTTAACTTAAAGCCTGGAATTAAAGATGTACAGAAAGTGACAGGATTTCCTGACAACAAGTGAATAACAAACATGCTCGTTTCAACACACAGCTCGGGAGATGTTTTAGGAGACAGCAGACAAAACACACACACATCACCCCTCCAGTGAACGCCAGGAGTGTTTCCCAAAACTTCCACAATATTACCCATTTCAATAAAAATGGATTGCCAGGATAGGGAAGCTGTGAGGGTGGGGAGGTCCTGGCACAGGCTGCCCAGAGAAGCTGTGGCTGCCCCGTCCCTGGAAGTGTCCAAGGCCAGGCTGGAGCAACCCAGGATCAAAATATCAGCTCTAAATTTATTTATGCTATTTTCTTCTTGTTTAAGAGCATGGTAAAAATCAACTCCTTGCAGTCAGCCTAAGTGAAATCACGGAGTAAAGTCATTTAAATAATTATTCCTGTCAAAATAATGAGAGAACAACAAAGGCAGCTACCAAATGCCCATCACTATGGGTTCCTGGCCCAGATTTATCTGCCAGCTACGTTCATGGCCTGTTAAACCAAAGAGAAGTTATTAAGAATGAAAAAGCAGGAACTCTTTCAGCACTGGCCCTTGTACCTTCATTAATTAAACTGAACAGCTTCACTCCTCCCCCCAGCTCCAAACAAGACAAACAACTCATTTTTAAAGCCTGCTTGCTGCAAACTTGCTTCCCCCGACCCTAACAGCTCCCTGGGAATTTAAAGATAAAATTTAAAGATTAAAATTCCATTTACTGATAGTACAAAAATATTATTTTTGAGAACAACTCATTGTGTTCTCGGTGAATATTAGGGCGGAACAACACAGCAACTATCCACCACAGGGCCTGTACCTATTCCAAGTTCAGAATCAAAGTGCCAACTTGTAGTAACTTCTCTTTACAAATCGTTTGTTGAAGGGTGTTCACCACAAAGGACAAACTTTTTGCAGACTGACTTGGGTACAACATAACAGGCACTGCAGATCAAAGCTATTATAAGCAGAGAGACAGTCCCAGGTGAATGCAGGTGTGGAACTCAAACCAGGACCCTCACCTGCTCCAGAAAGGGATCCTGTCCGATGGGAAAAGGCAGAGTCCACCAGCTTTCCCCCAGTAACAAGCTGTACAAGCTTAGAATGAAACACCTGGAAAGATTAATAAAAACTAGGATGGGAATTTCAGCCTCTAGCAGGGAAAGGACTGTAGGATGCAACAAAAACTTTTGAAAGGACTAAGTGCCCTCACCGCACATCCAGGAGCATCAAACCAACCACTTCATTTCTATCTTTATTTTGGAATTAAAAACTTAATCCAAACTAACAGCGATGCTGCCAGATGAATTTTGAATGAAAATACCATTTTCTTTGACTGCCCAGTGCACCAAAAGCAAACCACTACTAAATGCACTTTGGTGATATTTTTAGCACGTTATCAGAGCAATTTAGGTAAAACACATCGACCACTCTCAGCCCCAGAATTCATCTTTCCTGTTCTGTGTGAAACACCTCTGAGGTTTTCCATGACTTTTTTTAGCAGTGTAAGTGGAGCCAAGGGAATCAAACAGCTTGCCCTGGTTTTATTGTATGGCAACAAACCTCGAGACCTAGAACAGTGCTGGCTGTGAAACCAGATCTCACACCTATAATAGGACCATGACCGACAGACCCCGATTAAATCAGAGGCCATGTTTAATGCATGTATCTCTGCTCCTCTTACAAAGACACCAAGCTGATGACATGAGATGAAAATGGACAATTAACTCCATCAAAATACCTGAAAGAAAAATCAGCTTCTATTTAAAAGGTCTCACCGCAAAGTAAAAACTTCTGCAAGCTCAGCTATGGATTCGCAGATGTGAGGGTGAAGAAGTTTACTCACACTGCTTTAAATTGTGCTGCCTGGGTTGAATTTGAACAGCTTTCTGTGCCTTGTACGTGCCAAGTTCTCCATCAGTAGCCACCAGTGGCAGCAGGAAAGGGAACTGGAAGCCCCCGGCTGTGTCAGGCAGGGGTTCATGAGCATGGCTGCTCCTTGTTTAAAAACTCATCAGCCCTGAGTGACTGCTCCACACTACAGCCCTAAAGCAGCACAGAAGTCAGTTTACATGAATTACACACTTTTTACTCATTCCACAGTTTTTTGTAGCACAATGTCAGAGGTTCCAAGGACTGAGATAAGACCCTGTTGCAAGCAGGTAAAAAAGTACCAGCTCCACGTCTGTATTCACCAGTCATTTGCCACACACACAATGACACCAGCCATAGTATTCTTCAGGGCTCAGACCTTAAGTTTGAGACCAAGTGAAACCAAATTCACACATAAAGCCAAGCACAAGCAAAATTTCTGCTGAAACAGAGGAACAGCAGCTCCAGCACTGTCACCAGTGACTTAAGTGAAAAGGTCACCCCGTGTCTCCCAATTTCTGCTCCGTAAGCAGTGCTGTGTAGGACAGCAGAACACTTGTCCTCTGCAGGTTTCACATTCCCATTTTTCAGCCTTCTTTTACACGAGTTGTTCATTCAGATGATTCCAATAAATCTAAAACAGCAGCTTAAAAAAGAAGCCAAGAGAACTTCACCATGCTAACACTGTAACAGTGGTTACCAAATATTTTCTTCTTCATTCTTTTGTGCTTACTTGACGCTATTTTCTTTCCCAGTCTGTCCAAACAGGACATGGATAGCAAGCTGGGACAGAAATGCTCTACCCAGCGCTGATAGAGAGCACTGGAAAGAGCTGTATTCAAACACCACACCTGCACAAGGAATGCAGCGTCACCTGCACTCATTCCCTGAGCAAACCTCGCCAGGCCACAGCAGAGCTGCTCGTGTTTACACTTCACAATGAGTAACTGTTTTGTTTAATAAAAAAAAAAGAAACCAAAACATTTTAGCCACTTCAGAGAGTTTGGATTTACCCACATGCTGGCACCAAGGCTTGGGGCCTCTTTCCACACCTCAACCACAGTCACTGGTCAAACACTGGGCTTAAATCACCAGTTTCAGGTACAACTCACTGTTTTCAGCTCCTCTCCATGAAATAAAGCAGAGTAAACCAGATTTGCTTTCCTGTCACTCCCTATCACCCCAGACATTTACTGCTTTGCAGGATGTGCCAGCACTGGAATTGGGGGGCTCAGTAATGGCCAGGAGGATTATGGCAGCTATGGCCCTCAGGAAACCAGCCTCTCCTCCAACTCTTCGCCATGCCATGGCACACAGACAGTCCTTCCTGAAAATAACCTGAAGGCTAATGGAAAAGGGAAAGGAAAGAGCTCTGTCTGGCACAGAGCTGTGGAGAATCAAGAGCACTTCACCTTTCCTTGGCTGCCAGGAACTGCACCCTGTCTCTGCCACATCACAGCCCTCACAAGCCACACTGACCCTATTGCTTCTGCGGCATGACAAAGTAGGAAGCATTCTGAGAAAAACACACCTATTTTTCAATAAAAGAAGGAAACAATGATCATCTACGTTGCCTGCACAGTGACAGCACTTCACTTCTTAAAATTTTAGCTTCAGGCATTTTTTACTGGAAAATCACAAATACTGAAGCACACCCAAAGCCGAGCTGGCCTGTGCTGGGGAACCAACCAACACCAGCCCAGTCTCAGCTTAACTTTCTAATTTCAGACCAATACATGTCCTACTTAACTCTCTTGCTTCAAAATCAACCACATTTTCCCCATTCCCCAAACCTTGATTCCCTGGCAAATGAAAAAACATCCACCTGCGCTGCAGGAAGAAGTCAGCTGGGAGCAGAGAGACAGACAGCACTATCTGGAGGTGTTTTGGGGGCTGTTTTTAGATGGAAAAGCAGACAGGAGGGAGGCTTTGTTAGGAGATAAAATGCTGCAACAAACCCGAGGGTTTGCACTGAATTCTCTCCCTTGAGGGTCTCAAAAAGGTGCATCGCTTACAAGCTCGGGTGGCTCTGAGCTGGGCTGTCTCTTCCTCAAAGAGGAAAACCTCTGCTGACTCCGCACTGAAAACCTTCGGAAGGACTCTCTGCTCCGGGATGCAAAGTGCCTGAAGGAAGAGGTTCTCTTGAAGGGAGTCCTGGTGCCACCTTCCCCTCCACTCCGCTCATGAGCCACCGCAGTAGTGACTAAATTTAGTGCTTCCTGCAAGGATCTCCGCACTGTGCCCATCCACTGGGTCATGTGAGTTTGTGCCACTGTCAGTTTGTCTCCAAGGTAATCCATTTTTTTTTCCAGCAGAGATGAAATATCAATATTCAGTAGCAATTAAAATATATTCTCCTTAACAACCCTGATTTATTTTGCGGAAAGTGATTCCGTGTATAAAATACTTCCAGCTAAGGTAAACAGCATTGCACTATCACTCTCAGCATAATCCTAAAATTAAATAACCAAAGATGTGAGGTGGGAGATTGGTATTTGTCAAGTAGGAAAAAAACAGAAGACTTTTCCTACTTACAATCGGCTTTGCAGAGTTCCATCAAAATATGTTTAATTCAGCCATGTTAAAAGAGATAAATCAATGTTTAAATCCTGACACAGTCACTTGAAACGAGTCCATTTGCAAGCAGAGAATTAGGCTCTTACTCTCTCATTTCAGAACAGGAAAAGCAACTCCCTTTTTACGCCAAGTTTTTGTTTTGCTGTAAATATCAGAAGGATAAAACAAATCTTATTCTCCTGGCTCGGCCACTCGTCAGGTGAGAGCAGTACATTGACCAAAGTTCTGGCGCTCCTATACAATCCATTTAGCAGCAAATCGATTAGATCTTCCAAACAATAAATCCAGATTCTTCTCAAAAAACTCTGCAGAAGGCTGTCAGCAGCAGAATCCCGTCCTCACCAGCCTCGCTGCCTTCGGAGCCATCCCGGAGCTGTCCCCGGGCAGAACTGGAGCCGGGGGAGGCTGAAGGGGAAGCGTGTCCAGCCTTCCCCGCGGGACTCGCTGCCGGCTCAGAGCCTGCCAAAAGAGCCGCGGGATGACATCAGCTCCTCTGCTTCCAGGGGGGCTCCCAGCCGAGGGACAAACGCGGGGGCTCTCCCCACGCCTCCTCTCCTCGCAGGGCCCGGAGCAGCCGTGGCTGCGGAGTGTTCCAAACCCGCCCGGCTCCCAGGCAGGCTCTGCCACGCTCCCGGCTAAGGCACACGAGGTTACAAGCAGGAGAGCGCTGCTGCCTCTGCAACGCCGATCCCTCCTCTCCGTCCCTGCCTCGCCTGTGCTCCGGGGAGGAAACAATGAGGAGGTGACCAGCCGCAGAGGTCTGTCTGCCCAAGGAAGGATCTGGGCTGGGCTCTATTATAGTACAGGCAGGGTTACCACGGCAACGCGGGGAACAGCATCTGCTGGCTCCGGAGCAGGCAGGAGTTGCACAGATCCATTGGAATGATTCATAGTTTGCACATGTCACGTGGACTTACTGATTTTAACCCTTCCTGGGAACGCGGCTCTGCCAGGGAACGTCTCACACCCGCGTCAGAAGATTCCCACCGGGATGGGGCCACACGTACACCCTCCTCCTGGTGCTCAGCGGGCACCGGGGCAGTGCCAGCTCCTGCCCCTGGTTCACTGGGCCGTTCGTGGTCTCCGAGAGGACACGTCCCAGTCAGTGACTGCTATCAGCGCAGGATAATGATTAAGCCAGAGGCTCAAACCAAAGCTGAACAGGTCTGACCATTGGAAGCCGTTTTTTTCCACTTTTCTATCCTGCTCCCTGTTGTGAGGAAGGGCTCCATGTCCTTCCCCAGCTCTGCTCCCTCCTCAGCTGCTCAGAGACCACGGGGTAGGTACCACAAAATGATTGAGGGTAACAAGAGGACCCCAGGTGTCACCAGCCATGGAATTCCTGGGAACAGCCCACTTGGGAGGACAGCAGGAATAAACACTATGGATTTAAATCAATAAATCTAAGTTCATGATGTAAGTTTGGACTTAAAAGTCCAAAGTCAAGCTGTGACAAGTTCAGGACCAAGGGGAAAGAGGCAAGAAAGGCACGTTGGAAGCTGCTCGCTCTTTTGTTTGTTCTAGGGGGTTTGTGGCTGTTGCTTAATTTGCCATACAAAGTACCACGAACTTGCATCACCCTCTGCTCCTCTGAACTATTCAGGAAGAGATTCAATGGAACCAAGAATTTCTAGATAACATTTGATGCAATGGTTCTTGCGTAAGGTTTATTCTATCAGAAATGTGCCTTGCAGACATGCATGAACCTAGGATGCCCTGAGGAAATGGGGTGCATTCCCTTTTAATCCCTGTTTTTAGGAGCTCAGCTCCACCAACCTGTAACTTACCTCCAGGAAAAGCTTCAGTGACAACTATGTAATATTTCCTAACTTATCCTCATTTCTGAATGTATTTGTTTTGAACCTTCCCAAATTAGCAGCCTTATAAAACCCCTCAGTAATCAAAGAAAATCCAGCCAACAGAGAAAATCCTTTTTCTTCCCCCCTCACACAGCTCTTCTCTTAAAGAGCTGCAGGATTATTTTTGTATGGACATGGAGAGTTTTGACCAGATTCCCCAAGAGCAGGGTGTTTCTTAGATTTGTAAAGAAATAGGAAAAAAATAAATTTATCTACCAGAGTTATGGATAATGCTTCACAAACGATGGAGGTCCTGCATTCAAGGCTGGAATTTAAGACTTGCTGCACATTTATAGGCTGTTAAATTTAAGTGTGATATTTCAAACATCTGCGGCTTTGCAAGTGCAGCTCTGTGCCTGCAGCAGTGCGGGGATTCTGCACGGGGCACTCTGCCATTCCAGAGGGTTTCAGGCTCCATCTGATGCGGGAGCCCTTGAAATAGCAGCCCAAGAGCTCTGCCTGGAGCTGCCATGTGAGTTAAGTCAGCAGTTCCTTCACCTCACCAGGACAGGCAGAGCAAAACCCAAATTTAACTCCCCTTCTGGAATATCACCTGGGGCAAACAGGGGGAGAGGCACAGCCAGATTTCGCCCTGGACGCACAGAGCAAGGCGTTCCTACAGCTCGCTGCAAGGACTCCTCACATATGCATGGAACTTGAATGATCTGAAAATGCTCTACAGAACATACTCACTTTTTTATTATACCTCCCCTGAAAAAAAAAGTATAGCAAATATACCATTTGTGTCCTCAGAAGATTGCAAAATTGCTGATTTGAGTCTTTCTGCAATACTAAATTTAGGATCCTCTGGTACCATGTGAACACACTGCTGGGTATTGAAGCATCTAAATTACTGCTTAGATTTACACCTCAACATCTCGAGGGCAAGACGCTTTAGAGAACAATCCAGATGCACCTTCACCATCAAATTTAAATAGTTGGAGATGTTTCCAGTACTTCAGCTGAACTTGCAGGGGAGTGGAACAAGATGAGCTTTGAAGTCCCTTCCCTTGGAGGCCACGGGCACCTTCCACTAGACCAGCTCCCAGCCTCATCCAACGTGGCCTTGGACACTTCCAGGGATCCAGGGGCAGCCACAGCTTCTCCGGGCAACCTGTGCCAGGGCCTCACCATCCTTTAACTGGCCCCCAGCCCAGCAGTCCTGGCAGAGCGAGGGTTTGCTCCTGAACAAGAACAGCACAAGATGATCTTCTGCCCTTGACAAATCTAAGAGATTATCTCACCCTGGGTCTGTCAGGGATCTGTAGCTCCAGAAAACAGAGCACACACACAAAGCTACCCAAACTGCATGACTAATTACCTCAGTATAAATGGGACCTCGTTATTTAAACATCGCTGGATACTTCCATTATTAACATCTATTCCACCTACAGCTCAAAAACACAACCCTGCACAAAGACCTAACAACCCTTGTTTCTCCCCTTATTCAATAGAAAACAAAATTCCATGGTTACATTATATTTTCCAAAAGCCTCTTACAGCTCATTTGGAGCTTCACCTGCTCTCAAATATATGTAATTATGTTAATGACTCTGTGGGATTGCAAGGTCAATTTAAAGGAGGCCTGCAAGCAGCAGCGCACAGAACACACAGACCAGGAGGGGCAGGTGAGACTTGAAGCCTCTCTACAGGTGTGAGTCCTTCCAGCCCACGGGGTTCCCCTGCCACCAGCTCCATCCCAGCACCATGAAACTAGGAAGGAAATCCAGCTGAAGACCCACCAAGACACCTGGGATCAGTTTTCACCTCAATTGGGACCCCTGAAGGATCTTCTGCCTGCAGAGCAGACAGGCCAGAAGGGTGGGCAACCTTAGTCTGGACTAACTGTGACAGCAGTTTCTGCTCTTCCCTTGTGGGAACCTCAGTCAGGAATTTACTTTCTGATGGGTTCCTCCTATCACCTCCCCTCTCCAATCACTCCACTCCAATTAGCAATTAGCATTAATTCAGGTATTTCCAAAGGGTTTTCTCTGAGGCACCATCCCACCTACAAACAGCAGGACCCAGCACTTGTGAGGACCACGGGCAGCTCCAGTCCCACTTTGTGACGCCCCTGGGAGCAGAGCCTGCCCTTGTAAGGCTTTCCTGGCCCTGCATTCCACACCAACTACCCTTCTGCTTCATTAGTAAGAGAACTTAATTTAACCTCTTGTTTCTGACATGATGGACTATTTAAAGATGCAGCACTGGGCTGGGCTCGGTTGCAGGCTCCAGACTCAATTACTCTTGGGCTCCTCAGACACGACAAACAACTCACAGTTTTACAGGCTCCTTATTTTTGCCTCTATATTCTGTGTTTTGCCAACTGAATTGTCACATTCCAAGAAGGAGCAGCAAGCATTCCTAACTACAGCCTGAATTTCTCACATGCAACACCCCATCATGAAGATTTTACCATGTCACCTTCAAACTCTAATTTCAATTAAAAAAAGAAATGCTTGGCTGCACCTCTGGCAGAGAGAGACCAAAGCTCAGCTGGAGCAGAGGATCTGCTCCATGGCAGATACCCAGCTCGCCCACCATTCCAATCCAGGAATTCCTAAGACACTTAACACAGCCAAAGATAACAGGCCTTGGTGGTTTTATCTGTTCTGTTTTGTGGGGTTTTTTTTAAAATTTTCACGGTGATATAATAATGCAATTCACTGAGATGCCCAAACGGCCTCACCTGTAGACAGGCACTCTACAGTCAAAAGGAAAAGGGGAAAAAACCAAGAGAGCGGCAGAAGAGTGGAATGGGCAGAGTGTATTAACACAAGGACTTTGGACAGTGTCCATACAGAGAAATCTCTTTTGCAACCTGAAACCCCAGGTATCTCAATATTTACACCAAATATTTGATTTTGATTTCTACTTTCATTTTCTACTGAAAATAAGCAAGTTACACTCACGGCCACAGCTCTAATTAATGGTTATTCACAATCCTGGACAACTTGCAGGGAGATCTTGGCATTAAAGATGTTTCGCTTGCACACACCATCTACAAGAGGCTGAAATTCCATTTTCAGACTTTTTCCTTCTATTAGGTAATTTTGAAAGCCCCCAGAGGCCTCACAAATCAGTGAACAAGGGGAGGCTGCAGAAGCAACAGGCTCTACATCAACACTGGTAAAGTTTACATATGCACACATCGATACGAGAGGCTTTTAAAGAAAGGTGCAAAAGCATTTCAGAAAAGATCCCATCCATGTAGTACATGGCTACTTTAAAAATCTTAATTTTAAACAGAGGTGGTGAAAAGTCATAAAAAATACATAAATCTGCATTCCTTGTTTTCCTTACAGAAGCACCCTTGTGATAAAGAAAGCACATCAATAGTTTTCATGACTGAATGAATGCTCTACATACTTGTTTATACCTGCCAGAGTAATCTTCCCATTCAACTGCCATGGTGATCCTTGATGGGATCAGTGAAAAACTGCACTTTCACATTTTATTTGTAATCAAAAAGTCAGCCATCCTTTCTCTGATTCTGGGCACTTTTGCAGTTGTATATCATTAAATCAAGATAAATAAAAATCAGTAAATAAAGGTAACTGTGAAATATAATTTTTGCTCTCTGTTTTTAAACAATTTCAATACAACTACCAGTAATAATTGCAACAACTAAAGCACAATAGTATTTCAGAAAATGCCAATTCTTTTGTCCCCCAAAGTATGTTTCTCCTGAACCCAAGCAAGGCGCAGTTAAACATCCTGAACATACACAGCTTCTGTGCCTTGAATTGTTTCTGTCTAAAACAAAGCTATCAATGTTATAGCTGAGGAAACCAGCTAAAAATATACGAGGTTGTTTGCAAGCCCACGTCCATAATCCTGCAGCACTTCCCTTCCAGCTCAATGGAAGAGGAAAAACTGAAAAAACAGAAACAGGAAATTCCTACAGCACAAATACGCTGGAAAGGACTAGAACAACTTTCTTTACATTTGTTTATGTCCAAGGGATCAAGCCAAGCGAAAGATGGATGATTACAGGTTGTTTTTAATTTGTACAAACAAAAACCCAGGATGAAGATGTCTGAAAAGCATCTCCCTGTACCAGGGAAGCAAAACAAAGGAATGGCATAGCCAGGGCTCTCCTGGGAAGTCCAACATGGAACAGTTGCTGCTCTCTCACTTGACCCAATGGACATGTTAAGCACAGATAACCACAAAACATTTTCAAAAGAGACTTCTCGAGCACAGAACACGGCCTAAAATACCTTCACCTGCTGAACTTTTCTCCCAGGGCACACAGAATGAGTGGAGTGCACAGAAACAAGCAGGAGAACACGCTGCTCCTGCTCCACACCACCTGCCTGAGGAGATGTCAGAGCATTTATTCTGCTCTCTGAGGGTGCTCAGGAAATCTCCAACTACTGAGGGCTCAGATCTGACTCACAAAATTCAGAGAACACTCTGAAGGAAGAGCTTTTTTTTCATGGAAGGGATTTCCTTCTTCAAAGACCAGTAACAAGGAGCTGCTTCTGAACCCATTCCAGCTGTTCCTGGTGTGATCACACACTGCCCAAGGTCTGTCTGAACCCTGGTCTTCCATCTTCTCCCCACAAACACCATTTCATGTGTCTTCCACTCACATCAGGCACTGCTTGATGGCACTAAATTGACCAAACACCAGCTGCGAGTTAATACAATAATTCCTTCGCCCATTTTAATTTTTATTGGATTTATTTGCAATGGCTGTATAAAGTGCCCTCACTTTCCTTTACTTCCAGGTCTCTCTGCTCTTACTGCCTTCTCCTCCTGCCAGACACAGCACAACAGCCCCAAGCTCCCACATTCCCCAGGACATGGACAGCAAACAATCCATCCCACCTCCCCTCAGGTGCCAGGGATTTCTTAGTCTCCACCATGAATCATTAAACCAAATACTACATTTTTCCAAGCTTCATTCAGGCTCCAGATTCACCTGAAGTTACATTTTAAGAGCACCTGTGCCCTGCAGTACAAGTGCTGTGGTATCCTGAGAAAAGCCCTCTACAAAGAGCTACCTTCCCCGTGCTCAAGCAGCTCCCTAAAAATGCCGCTTCCTTTCAGCACAGTAAACACAGGCTGCACGAACAACTCACCACTGCTGAAAGGACAGGAACAATAGTGGGAACTTGGCTGTCTCCCAGCATCAGCAACACTGACAACAGCTTGGGAAAGCAGGAACTGAGTCAAAACAACTCTAGATCAAAATATTAGGAGGGAGGGAATGAAGCTACCTCTGCTTTCTGTGTAAAAAATAGGTTTAACAATACTCTTTAGCCTTGTGTCACAGAATGGTTTGGGTTGGAAAGGACCTTAAAGATCATCCAGTTCCAACCCTGCCATGAGCAGGGACACCTTCCGCTAGCCCAGGTTGCTCCAAGCCCTGTCCAACCTGGCCTTGGACACTTTCAGGGATGGGGCAGCCCATGCTTCTCTGGGCAACCTGTGTTAGGTCTCAGCACCCTCACAGGGAAGAACTTTTTCAGAAGCATATTCACAATTCCAGACTTAAAAGAAGGAGAAGGAGGGCAGGCACAGTCAGCCCCCACTTCCAGCTACTCTGAGCCTGGAACAACACAGTCACTACAAAAAAATTACCAGGTCTATAAACGATTACATCTTACTCAATGAAATCCTTATTGCGACAAGTTAACCTAGAATGTGCTGCTCCATGTGAGCATTTTATGGTAAATTAAACTTAATACCACACCTCATTAGAACCGACTGCCTTGCACTGAGCACGTGTCCTTGGGCTGGGAGCGGGGATGTGGCCGCGGGCCAGCAGCGCTGCGTGGTGGAACAGCACTCCCTCGTGTTCCCACTGGGAATGGGGCTCCTGGGCCAGGCTGACCCGTCTGCCTGCTCTCAGCAATGCCACAGACACCACAGTTCCCCTTCTACAGCAGCAGCTGGGAACTGGGGAAATGCCTTTCCAGATTTTCCTGTGCAAGGGCATCATTTACCCAGGTTATCCGAGAGGTAACCCAGGTTATCTGCTCCTGCTGACACCAGGAGAGCACACACTTGGATGGGACGGGTTTTAACTCTTTGGAAGAAACATCCCCGTCGCCAAAAATAAATCCCACAAGAGAAGAGCAACACAGTCCACAGGAACTTTCCAGAAGTGCAGAGAGAGGGGAGGCACAGCACACCTGCAGAGAACCCCTTCCCTCCCTCAGAGCAGGATGACCATCACCCGTGGCTCCAGACTGCTGATTTCAGTTCCCTTCCATCAGCACCCCACCTCCTGTTGCAGTGACACGTAAGGACAGTGGTTATTAACCAGCTGCCACTTCCTTCAGAGTCACTGACAAAACAGATCAAAACTACTCTTTAAAGGTAGCAACCAAAATCTTGTCAAAACAAACTCTAAATCTTACTTCTTCCTTAAATACCCCAATTTTCTTTTGATTTTGCAGTTATTCAGCTCATGACTATCAATAAAGAACAAGGTCTTTTTAAACCATCACAATGCTGCAGAGAACATTTTATTTAAAACAAGCCATTTGCTTTGAGTGCTTTCAGGATGTAGCATTTCTTTGCTGTTTGAAAAATGATAAGTGCCAGACTGGGGAAAAACAACTCATCAGGACTGGTATCAGCATGGGCAGGAGACCCACCACCACATTCATTCCAGAAAGCCAAAACTGAGCAATGAACCAGAGCAAGAATTGCTGACAACTGAGAAGGCCAAGGGCAGGAACAGAACCTCCAGGGCAGTCTAGTAGAGGCTGTGTCCACCAGGAAGCCAAAAAACCTGGTTCTTGGACAAAGGGCATTGGAACAGGAAACCCCAGTGCTGTGGCTGCACACCTGGCATGACCAGTCTGACCCTGTGACTGATGCAAGACCATGGAGCTGCACCTACAGGACTTCCTGTGCCAGCCAGACCTAAAGATGTCTTGTACCACCTGCAGCAGAGCTCCTGACCAGCTGCAAAAATGGTGATAGATACCCCATGCACACTGGAAAATACTCAAATACATACAAGCTTGGGAAAAAAATATTTCACTGGACACAAAGCCACTTCTCAGAAACCCAGAGCTGTCACCCACCCACAGGACGCAGATATGTGCTGGTCACACCATTGCACATGGACTGGGGCAGACCACAGACCCTGCTGTGCTCCGAAAATGCTGTTTGTCACAGATACATCCTGCCCCGAGATCAGGAGAGCCATCAGCAAGGAATTAGCAGAGAGCTGGCACTCAGTGGGTCCAGTGACGTCCCACAACTCCACCACTGTAGGAGTAAAGCAAATACACAGCAGAGGAGACGCAATCCAACAGTAATTCCATAGAGTAGCTTTTAAAGTAGATTTTTGTTATAATATTTTTTAATTAAGAGCTGTAGCTTCTTCAGGTATGTCTGCCTTATGAATAAAGCATCCTAGCTCCCCAAGACAGATTAAATAGCACTTGCCAACCCACCCAAACATCTCTGGTTACTCCTGACTGTAAGTAGAGAGAACAGATAAGTATCTCCTTAGTAGCCTCCAGCTGCAACAGCAGCACAGAAAGTGACAGAAGGCACAGTTGTGGATGTCCCTTAAATTTCCTTTTTTAACATAATGAATATCAGAACTGTCATTCTGATATTTTCTTGCAGTAAATCAGGAAGTGTGCATGAATGAAAGTGCCTAAGGAATGCTCCAAGGCCTCTAAAAGAGAATGTACACCCAGAAAACACAACATTCTGTTCTGTTACAGCCTGGAACTGCACAATACTAGAACCCACCATCCCAGGCACCTTCTGGACTGATCCAAAGTTTGGGTTGGTTTGGGATTTTATCCCCTGGCCTTATGCAAAATCCCATGTCAAAGCAAGAGCAGGGAGAGAGCTCTTTCACACTTCTCACACTGACAAACCACGAAGAACATCCACCCCCTCGTCACACTAATGACTAATTTAGTTTACAATTTAAAGGAACTTTGTCTCTTAAAAATACAGCTGGTCAAATAAAAAACTGAATTAATGTCCAAGCCCTTCCACGCTTTATGCTTCTACAGTCTCCAGCAGGAAAAGGTTTTTAATAAAATCCCCATTTCTTCAAGTACGATTTTCCCTCCCAGCAACAAGAAATTCACAGTGGGCAGTCTCACCTAACATCTGATCAAAGGACATACAGGACAGGATTGGAAAATTAAACTCAAAATGAGGGAAGGAAACTCTTTTACTACAGTTTTAAAACGTAGTAACAAACAGAGCTAACATGAAAAGGTTTAGTGTCTGAGCTGATTACACAGTGAATTGACAGCTGAAAAAATGAAGATCAATGCAAACTACAACAAGCAAATGAAAAGTCCTCTTTGATGAGTACAGGAGAAATTAAAACATTAAGTGATTAGTTCAAAGCAATACAGTATTTATTCATAAAGGCTTTTCAGCTGAAATGCATGTTTTATAAATGTGAAAGTTCCAGACACACAGCAGTCCCTGTGCAAAGCTGGCAGGGCAGCACATTCAGAGCCTGCTAAAAAGAGCTTTTCATGACAGACAGCCCTGAGGAGTGTTGGAAGAGGAAGTGCTCACCAAGACATTGAAACCCATGAAGAGTCAAATTAAAATCAAGTAAGGAACTGTAAAATGACACGCTCCTAAAGCCAGGAGCACGGCTGTTTTCCTGCAACAGCAGGCAATGGCTGTCCCAGCAGCAGGGCAGGAGGGTTCTGGGGCAGAGCCAGGGAGAGCTTGTACAAAAAAAGGGAAGAATATTCCTAACACACACTAAACTAAACCACAACTCCCATGGTTCTACATAAACACAGAAGAAATGCTGATTCCTAAAAGGG
The DNA here is from genome assembly GCA_013397315.1 of Donacobius atricapilla. Taxonomy (NCBI): domain Eukaryota; kingdom Metazoa; phylum Chordata; class Aves; order Passeriformes; family Mimidae; genus Donacobius; species Donacobius atricapilla. Next base: position 32,591 of record WBMY01006443.1, on the reverse strand, counting down.
TTTTCCAAGGCACATTCGGGTACTCTACAGTTTTAAGTATTAGAGATAAAACAGCCTTTCTCACCCGAAATAAATCCCTTGTTTCACATTACTACTCAAAAAGGAACTGCTGAGGAAAGCCTTCAGCACATATGAACACTCCCAGGATTTCTGAAAAGAGTGGAAACAGCCAGCTCTGGGAGCACACTGACATTCCAGAGCACACTTACCCACAGATACTGCAGGAACTTCAGCAGACGTGGACAGTAATAATACTCCATTTTCCACAGCTCCGACTTAACGCCAACCCATCCCTGTTCCAGGCAGCTCCCGGCTCTCCCCGCCTCCAGCACCAGTTAAAAGCAGAGTGGAGCAATTAAAATCACCATGAATAATGTACCGAGTGTGCCTGGCCCCACGTCACCGAGCTGGGCGCCTTCACCACGAGCTGGGGCTCCTCAGGAGCTACCGGCAGCACGTGACTTAACCACTTGTTATTGAGCTGCCCACTGCTCCCAGCTCCGTCATCTGGAGTGGGTCAGGCTGGAATTAGTGACAGGACTTTGTGTTTTGCAGTAAAGGCTCTCCAGAAGGAAAAGGGAAGCTCTAAAACCCCTCAGTTATGAAACGCCCTCAGCACCGGCGGGGTCGCTCGCTGACCTCGTTTTGGGTGATGTACAGGAAAGACAAAAACCCACACATGTAACAAGAGGAGCTGCTGTTTTTATGTTCTTTGAATATAAAAATGTCTTTTGTGAACGAGAAGAAATAGACACAAGCAAGTGGCTTTTTATACACCCCTGGAATGTTCCCAGGGAATGAAAACTGCCAAAAAAGGAAGAAAGCCCAGGCAGAGCTTTACCCACCCCCGGGTCGTCCTCCTCGGGCTGGGTCTAAAATAGAGAGTGGTGGAGTTAGTTGTCGGACATCAGCAGTGGGTGGCTTGTGAAGAGCAAAAATGGGAATTGTAACACTATTTTTTTTTTTACTTATGTCCTTTTTTGATAGGAAAAGGAAAGATAAGTGATGGAGCCCATCCAGGGAGGGCCCCTGCAGCCTGTCCCCTTCCAGCACTGCTCCAGCTCTCACCCTTCCCAGGGAGGGACAACGTTGAGGTGACACAAAACAGCTTCCAGGATGCTGCAGCCTCCTCTCCTTGAAATTTTGGTACTTCAAGGAAACTACCCCTCACTTTTCTAATAACCATCTGTGAATTCCTGTAGAGTTGACGAAGTATTTTGATCTTCTTCCAGGTTGAGTCAGTTTTTGGGGTAACAGAACAACTCAAGATGGGTTTCAGAAGGAATAAAGCTCCAGTATTAGAGGTTTTACACAATCCAGAAAAAGAGAAGGTGTGGTTTTCAGTGGGTAAGAGACAGACCTGTCATGGGCAGAACTGAAAACAACTGGTGAACTGTGACAAGCCAAACCATAAATTCATCTGCACATGTTTATAAAATATTTATCTTCTCTCCCTTGCACTTCATTTCCAAGATATTTTAGGAGTCAGCTCATGATTTTCTTCAACAAACCCTTCTCCACCCACACATCACCGTCTCTTATAAATGCATCTTTCTATGGAGACCATTAGAGAGATTTTCCTCCCTAAATGACAAAAAACCCCCAAAGTTTAATATAAAATAAATAAATAATACGTTGAGAGACTTCAAAATAATTCCTGCCTACACCAGTTCTAGTAGCAGTGCTCTAACTCTCCAAAGCAACAGTTTGGGTTATAACCCAGAGCTGCACTAAATCTGCTCCATTTCCAGCCAAAGATGCAATTCCTCCAGCCCCACAGCACAACCACAGCTCCTTTATTTGGAGGATGAGTCCCAGCACACATTCCTCAGGTTTTAATTCCCAACACTTATCAGTCTGGATGACTCAACCAGGAATCCAGGCTTGTGACCCAGCGTCAGCTCTGACGGCATCACACGATTGATGGAAACACCTCCTGAGCTCCGTGGTTGCCCCTGGATGTGCAGGGGCAGCACTGAGTGGGAACAGCCCCACATCCAAGGACAGGTACCAGCGCAGAGAGGGTTTGATTGCTCAGTGCTCCTGTCCCTCCACCTTCATCCCATGTCTAAAGGACAAGATCCCTCCAAGAGCCCAAGGCCCTGAGCCTGATGCAGGCTCTGAGATTTGCAGCTGAGTTGGTAAGAGAAACTCCTCACTGTCCAAGCGTAAAACTTCATTTTTTTACCTACTTTGTGCTGTAGCAGGGCTAAAAGAGAGGGAAGTACCAGCCATAGTAAAACCACAGATGATGACAATCCAGCAGTGATGTTGGAATCTTTATAAAAGCCTTACTGTTTTTTAATCAATACAAACTCAAAATAGCAGAACAATGTGACCTAGATGAGCGTTAAATCTCCCAAGTATCATCCTTTGCAATTTCAAACACCAATCCCATATTGCCACTTGGATTTTGCAATGGTTGATTTCAAAGTCATCCTATGTAATGTTCTAAAAGCCTAATTATAAGCAGATTCTCTGGAACATAATCACAAAGAAATTACTTCTCCAGAGGTAAAATGATACTACTGTGCCTTGCTTCCACTTGGAATTGCGTTTATCCATAAGAGCCTAGCTCACCAGCTGTCCCAGAAAATGCCATTCAAGCAGTTGTTTACTATCATAGACAGATGTGGAATAATGCAACAAATAGATGTTCTTGTAAACCCATTTGGCAAATATAAAAGGGTATCAATATCAGTTCTTCACTGCTTTAGTGGTCAATGTGAATCAAAAGGAATCGTTTATTCTACAAGACTTGTCACTTTGAGCACTCAGTCTCACTAGAACGATACCAATACACTCACTGACCAGCAATATGGACTGGAGAATATATTTTGTCACTAAGCCACAAGGAAAAATAAGTAAATTCCTAACTACACAGACCAGAAACCACTCAAAGCAAACAGCAGCACTATGTTACATTTCCATCTGAACCCCCTTTACAGCTGCACCAAGGAGAATACAGACTGTGTTCAGATTCCAGGGAAACGGGATTTAACTGTGACTCCTGTGGCTCTTTCCTGACCCCTCGTGTCTGTCCCCCTCACCCAGCTCGGAAGTGTCTCCAGCAGAGGGGAGTGTTGGAACGCGCTGACAGCACTGTGACTCCGCACCCAAAATCTGTGTTTTCTCCAAAGAAAACAGAGGCATAACCTTGGTGCAGAAAAGAAATGGTTTGGTTTTATATAATCTTCTGCAGTACTTCCGTGGAGCTTTGGAAAACATCAGTGTGGTGAGTTTTCCACCTCCCAAATGCAAGTCAAAGCCTCTTCCATGCACTCCCTTGCACTTTCCACCGAGGAGGACCAGGCTGCCCTTTGCCTCCCATGGCACTGCACAACAAACACACCCGAGGAGCCTTTCCAAAGCAACACAAAGGAGCAAAGCACTCGGCTCCTACTGAATTCCACACAGGTGAGTTTTCTCTTTTCATGGAGCTGAGTCTCTTTCTCCCCTTCCTGTCTCAGGCTACACTTGGTGAAGCTGAAGGATAATTCTGAGTAATCTCCCAATCAACAATGAAGTTGGAGAACAGCAGTTGTATTTACCTGAGTACAGCACCTGAACAGTTCAGTTATCCCAGCACTCCTTCCAACAGCCCTTCTGTCCCACATTTCCTACCTGGCCAACAAAGCCTTTGTACATTTGCACTATAAGCTGATGGCACATAATTTTAGGGGTTGGATAAATGCCCATTCTGTCAAAAACACAAATTCCCCAAGATGAACCATGCTAAGAATGGGAAAGAAAAAGGGACATTAGCCCTTGGATACCCTCCATGAAGCTTAAAGAACTGAAGTGAAGAATAATCTGAGCCCATTTCCAAAAGTCCGGTTAGGAAACTTGTTTATAAAATCCTTACAGGTTTAGGTGTTCTCTTTTTCTTTAATAGAAGAAAAAAACCACTGAGTTTCTTCTCTTTTTTATATTTTTGTGGGTTCTCTGCTAAAGAGCTGCAAATGGCAGAGTGAGCCACGACAGAAAAGAGCAGTGCAGCACCTCACTGCAGAGTGTGCTGGCAGACAGGATAGGGGAGGTGTGACCTTGGGACGGTCCATGGGACAACATCCTTCTGTCTCCACTCTCCAAATCCTTTACGTCCCTCAGAAAACGTTGATATTTCATTTATTGTACATCTTTTGGAACATCCAGCCCTTTGTTNGCTCTTCTCTCCTTGTAGAAACTGTGGTGGCTCCTCTGTGCAGACACTGAGGAAAAGTCTGTTCCCTCTGTTTTCTCCGAGCTCTGTTTGCTCCACTCTTTCCTGGGAGCCTGTAAAATACAGTCATGAACGTAATGAAATATACATGCATATACATATATACATATTTTATATATATATAAAAAATGCTTTTTGGAGAAAAAACAAAACAAAGGAAACTCAAAGCTGAAAATGCAAAGTGGAAAAACATGATAGCTATGAACAACCTACACTTTAAACACAGAATTACAGGACCGTTAAGTTTTTTTCCAACCAAATCCAACCTCTGGATTTCATTCACATGTCACTGTGTGAAGGGAATCTCTTGCCTCCCACCAAAGTCAGGACAGCAGTGGACTTTCACAGACAAATGAAAGCCATTCACCCAGTAAAAATAAAACAAATTTTGCTTCCTTCAGATAAAGACAAAAAACAAACAGAGGTCCAAATAAGATCTGATGATAACTTGTAAAATAAACCCAAATTACTTCTTTTCAAGTAAATATAAAATTGCAGAGTTAACAGTTTAACCTCCCAGGTTCACAGCATTAAAAAAATAATAAGCACACTTTTTAAAGCTTTTTCAAGCTCTCCACAGAAACATCAGTAAGTATTTCTAGACTTGAAGCAAAAAATGAGGTCATCTAGTGCAATAGCCGTTGCTCAAGAAAAGAGAACCCGAAAAGAAATGAACTCCAGAGAAAAGTATGGATCTGCTGCCTTGCTGCAGAGCGCTGAAAAGTGCTACAAGGACACAATAAAATCCTTAATAAAGTTCAGTTGCAGTTACATGAAATACTTGGCTACCATATAAAAATACCTTTTTATCCTCATGGAAGAATGGCTCTGACTGAGCTGACACCTTGTGTTTCCACGAGTTATCCACACTTTCCAAGGGGAAGCTTGGCCTGGATCGATGCAGGTCCTTCCTTGCCCTCACCTCCTGCATGAGGGGCAGGCTGTCCCTTCCTTGGCGGCATTTTTCCGAGTAGGATCGTCTGAGATCTGCGGGGACAGTCCCAAACCCAGATATGGAGCTCTTCCAATCCGTCTTACTTTTGAAAGAGTCACCCTCACACATTTTATTTGTGCTGTCTTTGCTTCTCAGTGTAGAGCTTCTCACAACGTTTTTGCTCCAACTGCCCTCTGGAGAGGCCTCCAAGAACGGTTCTTTTGTCACCACCTTCTTCTGCAAGAGCCCATCATCAGCCTTTAGGGACAACTTGGAAGCCAGATTGACTTCCACCCTCTGCTCTGTACTCACTGCATTTATGGGCTGTACCTTTTCAATTACAAATTTTGCACCCTGGTTTCTGGAGGTCAAGTTCACTTCCTCGTCCTCATCAACAATGAAAGTTTTCTTCCTAGCAAATTCCACAGGTGAATTTACATACTTCTCTGAAAAAATGCTGCTGGGGTTTCCCCAGTAAGGTGGGCTGACCTTTCTGTCTTTGGACTTCTGCTGATCGAATTCAGGGCTCCGTAATTCCAGTTTGTCTTTGCTCTTTTCATTTAGGATTAATTTCTCTGGCCTGTGCTGCTCTTCTGCACGTTCACCTGATTTGTTATTAACTGAATAGTGGTCTGATCCACTCTTCCACTCGTTCCAGCTGTAGGTAAGAGTCATTCTATCTGACACGTTCCTTTTGTTCTTTGATTTCTCCCTACTCAGTGAGCCAAGATCTTCAGAGAGCTTCTCCTGAACTTTACTGGCCTTTGCAGATTCCTCTTTATATTCTGCCATAAGAGCATCAATATCGAGAATCTGGGACCTGTAGCCATCCTCGGCCTTTCTTCCAGGAAAATCAGAATTACTGTCACTCCTTTTCTGGGGGCCTAGTTCACTGTCCTTACACACCTGTGCGGAACGTGGCGGGGACCAGGGTTCATGGTAAGAGGAGACTTTCCTTCTGCCACTCTTGAGATCAGCTTGAGCTGTATTTCCCAGATCATGTTTTAACAGGAAAGCATCAACATCTATAATTTTCTCTTTAGAATGATCCATACCTTTTTCATGATGCTGTTGGTTATCTTTCCTAGACACATTAAAATTACTAAATGCAACAGTTTTGGAGAAACCAGCATGTTTTTCATCTTCTTTGACCCAATCCTTGGTAACATGCACTTCCCAGGAGTCTTCTCTAGAAGTTGAACCTGTCACATTTTTATTTGGTTGCTGCAATAAAGGTTTGGACCTTCCAGGAAAAACAGGGTCCAGATTAATTGCTGCTCCCTCACTTGAACCAGAAACCTTATTAATTTCACTTGCACTGGGAGCACCAACAAAGCTTTTCTCTTTTTTCATACCAGGAATCTGATAAGTCACTGCAAAATAAGTTGCCTTTGGCTCAAAGACAGAACTCTGATGTTTCATGTAATCATCAGGACTGCCAAGAACAGCTTGGTTTGCCTCACTCCCTTCCACCTCATCTTTGATTTTTTTGCTTCTCTTTTTAAGTGAACTTTCATTCAATTGCAATGAATCTGTCCGGCTCAGCTTCTTGATATTTTCAGAATTGAGCCACACAACTTCTTCCACCTTGAGTGACTCCTGAGGCAAGGTCCTCCTCCTCCACCTTTCAGAAATCTTCAAGTCAGAAACGCTGCTTCTGCTTCTCCTCACTTTCTCATCTGGATCTGCTCCTCGGAGTTTCTCACTGTTTTCAGGAGCTGTAGAAGCCAAGCTAAAGTCTTGCTCTTTGCAATTTATGTCCAGACTTTTCCTCAACCCAAAGGCCCCAGAATCCTCTTTAGTAACGCTCAGTCCTTTTGTATCAGGGGGGTGGCTACTGGAAGATTTAAAATATTGCCCACTAGCAAGCACTGAAGCCTGAGCCCCGTGTTTATTGACACTTGCAGAAATCACTTCACGATCCAAGTTGGTTTGGAATTCCTGGATGTCTGTCCCACCTGCCCTGAAACTCCTTTTCTCAGCAGAGCATTTCATAACATTAATCCTCTCTGATTTATCTACAGAAGAGACTTCACTCTTATCACCTTTATTTTCAGCATGTAGCTTGTTGACTTTTTCACTCATTCCCAAACCTTTACTTCTGTTTGTGGAATAAGGTATTTTCTCAGTTATGAACAGTGGCTCAGGATCAGTTTTATCAGGGTCTCTTTTTTGTTCAGGTAAAGTGCATTCACTGGAGAGAAAACCAGCAGGTTCTCTCAACACAGCCTTGCTTGTGAGAACTTTTGCCTCTCTGGCTTCTGAAGTAACATTTTCTTCTTTCAAGTAAAGAGTGCGACTACTTGCCTTAACCAACTGCCCTGTGGGTACAACATCCTCATCAGTTTTATTCTCTTTCACAGATGATTTTCTAGCTCTGAGTGTCATGGCCTTTTTCTCAGGAGCCATTGTGATGGCTTCACTAAGAGCCCTTTCACCACACGTCTGAAAGATTTCATACCTGGGCTCTATTCTTTGGTAAATTTGACAATCTTCTGCATTTTTGGGAGCGGCTTTTTCACTTTTCTCAACCAGAAATTTTTCGAAGACAATTCCCGGACTCATTTTCTTGTCTTCACTTGAACAAGCTGGTTTTGGACTTTTCTCCACATGTGCTGGATGTTTTGAAGGATCAGGCTGCTTGTGATGCTCCTTTGCAGTGGTGGTTTCCTCCCCTTCTCCCATCCACGAGCGTCTGCTGTGCCCTGAAACCACCAGGTCCTGCTTTGCCTCTGGCTCCTGGTTCCTTTTTGGCGCAGGATCAGCCCCAGAATGCTCAGTGACAACACTGTGCTTCTGGACATTGTGCTCAAACAGGGTGGCCCTGACAGTTTTAATGAAAGGTTTTTCCAGAAGTGCTGGGTTTAATTTCTTTTCAAAGTTGCTTGTGAATGAGACAGAACTCTCACTCTGCTGTGAGAAATGCTGACCATCTCCCAGGAAGCTTCCTTTCCTCTCCAGCTGATCAGGTTTATTGGTTATCTTTGAAACCTGCCGGGATTTCCAAGGCTTCCCAGGAGCAAAGGCCTCAGTGAAATCTGTGCCATGGGTGAGCTTCAGCTCCTTGCTCTGGAACAACAAAATCCAACAGTTAATCTGAGTTTATTTTAAAAATGTGTAATAAAGTTTATTTTAAAACTTACTTGCACCTACTTTGAGCAACAGAGCCTGTACAAGTCGAACACATCCACATTCCCTGAATACAAACTCCACTGAGACCAAGGTAACATATGGGAATGTGTAGCTCCAGCTCCTGAATCTTGATTTTAACAGAATTACCTCACTAATAACCAGTTACATGGTCAAACTGCAAGGAACATGAAGATCTGAGTAAATATCACAGCTGGAGCTGCTCACCTGTGAGAAACATTAAGCTGAGCAGAAGTGAAAAAGGAAAGATAGAAATTAATATTTATTACCAATGCTTCACTATTATCTACTCACAGGAAATACAAGCAGCATCCTAAAACATGGTATTTTTAATAGCATTTGCTGAAAAAGCACAGCATGCAAATAATAAAGGGGATCAAAGAATACTAGAAGTCTTACAGGAGTTCAATTTTTTATTCAAGTTTTAAAATTTAAAACTCAGAGTTGACTTAAGATTGTCTTTAAAAAAAAGCTAAAGAACATCAGAAATTAACACTGAAGGTATTTATAAATAAAGATTTTTAAGTCTGAGCTATATTCTTCAAGGAATTTCTTTAATCCTACTTTAATGTCAGATTCTGAAAACAGCACTTCTATTAATGAATGATTTTCTTTTTAAAACAAATTGCTCTCCTTAAGAATAACACCGAACTACAGAAACTTTGCACCTGTAGCTTTTCCTGACACATATTCCTATCTTGGACAGGAAAAAAGCCATGAGAACTCACTACAAACACCCTTAAACTACATTAAATCTCCTCTACTAAGAACTGTCACCAGAGAATTTCTGTTTTGCAACACTGAAGTGTTGCTTAGAAACAGAGAGAGCCTAAAGCTTCCACAGCAAATCTCCATTTTCCCTGGAACACCGTTGTCTAAACTGCTCAGGTAAATGTTGTTGAGGAGCCTGACAAAGGTCCAGGCTGGGATTTATCAGGAGCTGGGACATGGATGCAGGAAAGCACAATCCTAATGCTCTGCTTGGAGAAAATAAAGAATAATCACTGCACAAACCCCCACAGCCAGAGGCAATTCACTGGGGTTTCATTCATTACAAATCCCTTAAAAACAGTATACAAAATATTCTTCCCTCTCTACTACACCTACAATGAACAGTGTGCACACTGAGCTTGACAAAATCAGCAGACAAAATACTCCTAGAACTTTTCTCTGCACGTCCTAAAGACAAACTCACACCAACAAATCCACAGGGACTGTGTCAGCCCTAATACTCTTCATATCCATTTAAGTGTCACTGATTGATAAAGCCACACACAACAGCCTCCTCTCCTTGCAGAGCCAGCTGGAGCCCACTAGCTGCTGCCAGTTCCTTACTTTTGGATTTTCCTGCAGGTGGTGGATCAAGTCAGCTCCAGCCTCCCCAGGTTTCTCAGGCTTTGCTTCACCACCTGATGTTGGACTTGAAAACCTAAAACAAAGGACTGGTGTTACTTCTTTAGTGCAGCTGGTCAGTGAGCGGGGTTGCTTTCCACCAAAGCAGGCTGGTAGAAATCATCCATCAAATCACATTTCCTAAAGGAGAAACATCACTATTTCATAGTAAATGACTGTATTTGCTGGTTAAATTGTATCTAAACCAAAGGAACTTCCAAAAAATTCTTTCCAAAAAATTATGCATCTTATTTAATAATAGAGGATTTAGAGGTGCATAACAAGCTATATCATCTCTCATTGACAGTTACATGTAAAGGTCACAATATTGACAGCTTTATTATTTTTTTCAGCTGTTGTCAGAATATATTTAATTTTCTCTTTTTTGGATTAAAAAAAGCAAGAAAGGACCTTAAGAATAATAGTAAAAAAACCCACGTTAAGTGGAAGCAAAATGATCAAGTTTTTTTTACTGGACTGAGAGAGCAAGTTTTACTGAACAACGTGAAGCCAAGAGGATTAAACAGAATTTCTCTGTAACCTACATCTTGGTTAAGTCTGCAGAGAGTGGCCTTGACTGCAGTGATCGGTGCAGATTTCCTCCCTTAACATCAGGATTTTCTGTTGTCAGCTCCTTGATCCTCTGCTGGATGGTCACACACCTGTTTTCCTTCTCGGCAGTTGCTGGGAAAAGCTCGGGATCCACTGTGGCACTGGGACTTTCCAAAGTGAACAAACTAATGTGTTTTTTAACACTACCTCTTAAGATATTACTCTCTTTTTCCGAGGAAGCTGCAGGACTTTCACAGCCCATGAACATGTACGTTTCCTTCTGATCCGTTTTTTTCCCCCCCTTATTAGTTCTGCTTTCACTGGTTGTTTCAGGGCTTCTTTCAGGACCCTGCAAGTTAATAATTATTTCTGGTTTTGTCTCAATTTGTTCATTTTTAGATTTAAGTTTTGTTTCCCAGGTGTATTTCCCATGATTTAGGACACCAATGTCCTGACTACTGCATTTCAGACTTGTTTTAGAAGAACTGCTTTTATTAAATTCAGTTTCTTCATGTTTTGGCCCCGTTTCAGACTGATCACGGCTACCCACATCAGTAAAAGCAATTATGGATACATTCTCCTTGCTTTCGTGGGATGAACCAGCCTTCTTGCAAGAAGAAAGATCTTTATGTTCAAACTTAGCTGTCAGATCCATGGACAAAGGCCTTGGTTTTCTAACCCCAGATTTCTCTGTAGGAGATTTTTCCTCAGAAGCTTCCACAGTGTGATGCTTTTGATCCCGTAATGATTCCAGAAAAATAGCAGACACTGGTCTATGTTTTGTCCTTCGCTGGACATCAACAGAGAAATCAACTTTATTGTTGAGATTATCTGCATCATCATTGTTTTTCTCCCCTGGATGAACTTCTCGAGCATCTTTCTTTTCAGTGGTTTTGAGGGAGTTCCAGGAGTCTGGTCTGGGACTGGAGGAAAACGACATCTGCCTATGGAGAGACCCGTCAGGATTCCTGGGTGTCTCTGCTGGTTTCACAGAGCCCGGCAGGTCCTTGGTTTGCAGAGCAGTAAATCCCCGGCGCTCCTGAGCCCTTTTCTCCTGGGTCAGGCTGACCTTGTCCTGCTCGGGGCCCGCTGGCTCAAACAGAATGACCGTGTTGGCACTGGGCCCCGTGTAGAAAGTCACGTTTGTCACCATGTCACTGTCAGCCTGATTTTCAGCGTCAATGGCTTTCTGATCCACTAAGGGAGGGACATTGCCACTCAACACCTTCCCAGAGGACGTTTCCTCAGTGGCCTTTCTCACCATGCTCCTGGATCTGAACGCTGGGACAGGGGGTTTGACATTTGCAAAAGTATCTGAGGATTTCTCTTTACAAAAAGGCTTTGGGAAAAGTCTCGGCCTTGATCCCAGTGAGGGCATCGTTGCAGATCGCGAGGGATTCCCAAATTTCTTGTTCTCTTCGAGAGTCAGCAATGCTGAGGCCTCCTTTGCCTTGTTGCTGCTATCTGAAAGCACACTGACATACATACGCTGTGCCTTCTCCTCTGCCCTGAGCTCAGCTAGGTCAGGGACTGCCGCCAAAGACGCCAAAGTAGAATTTATTTCTACTCTTGTTGCCATAGTTGGAATTACACATTCGACAGAACTGAAAAACTCCAGCAAGGAAAAGGAATCTGAAAAAAAAAAAAAAAAAAAAAAAAAAAAAAAAAGAGAAAAATGCAATTATTGATGCAGAGTCAGCATGAACATCAAATAACATCATTCTCAGAAAAAATTCACAAGGAAGCAAACTCAGATTAAGGTGCCTTTCAGATATGCTGATCCCAGAGTTTATCACACTGAAATACATAGTGTTCTTTCTCTAAAACACACTATTATTTCCTGACTTGGCCCAACAACCAAATACAAAAGAAATAAACGTATCTTACAAATTTCCACACTCTCACTTACCATAATCTGCTCTTGCAACCAATCCATAGGGCCTGAATCCTTTCTCATAGCATCAAGAAGAGGTTGGTCACCAAGGGCACATGAAGGACTGGAATGTGATCACTACAGAGCCACTGCCCAGACCTCACCTGCAAATAAACAAAATATTCTGACTCAGGTGTGGCACATACCCAGACTTACACAGGCAATGCCATGTGAGACAAAAATCCAGAGCATTCTAAGAAGAAAATGCTGGTTCCCAAGCAAAAGTGACCTCATGTAACTCTAAAAAGCAGAAGAACGTTTATTTTTCAAACAGCCATTAAAGAATCAAGAAGAAATTACCACTTAAAGGTGCAACTGAAAGGTGAAGTGGAATAACTCAGACTGCACAACAGACATCAGACAAATCTGAACAGTTAAAACAACATTTAGGTAAGACTGTTTGCATATTCAAGTGCTGTCAATCACTGGCTAAACACAGAGCTCTGCATTACTGTAATCTCAATTACTGTAATTTACTTTCTATTGTAAAGCTCTTTTCTGGGGCAGCAGTGTGTGAAGTGCTACCTGAGCAGCTGACCTGCAAACGGCTGATCTTCCATCAAAATGGGACTTTTATGACAAAGCAGTTTTGTATCTCCTGCTAGCGAAGGCAGGAGAAGAGCTTTGGCTTTAATTATACTCTTACTGCAGAGAAGTGGGAAAACCAGCAGTAATTAGAATTTCAGCTACAAGAAGTAACCTCATTTTTTTCGAAACAGAGGTATATTTAAACTCGTAGCAGATGTAGGCAGCTATGTAAGGTTAGATTATTTTTTCCTTCAAAAGCTGTCATACTCTTCATTTTTAGAAAACTCACAGTGTACTTCGTAACCAGGGGCCCAAATTTGTGTTGCCACTCTCTTGTTTCTTTTGGGCAGCCTTTGAAGGGGCAGTTTTGGACTCCTCTCACTGGACCCTATATTGGTGTGAATTTACCATGCAAATAAACTTATTTGTAGATTCGGTGGAATATGGAGCTTCTTGCTTGTGATTATTCAAAAAATCCAACCAGGATCTTGCCTTCCTGAGTCTGCAGTCTGGAGAAGTGGTTATTTCACCTTCAGTTTCCCTTGACCAGACTTAGCCCACGCTGGCACCAAAATTGCAGGGATTTATTTTTGTCCCTGCTTGTGCTCCCTCTCTCAGGCAGGAGAATGAACTCCACTCACCTTGTCCATTCCCTTTCATCTTCCAATCCACTTGGAGTTGTGTCTCAACCACTTATCCCTGACGCCATTTCCCCCCCTCCCAAGTCCATGACCTCGTCTTTCCAAAATAGCCACTAACCCAATCAGCTTATCCACATCAATCTGCCCCTTCCACCATCTCACAGATCTCCATGAAATCTTCCTCCCTCTCCCACCCCTCCTCTAAGAAACACCATCAAAATCCGATTAAAACACTCTCACATTCCAAGGATGCAAAGGTTTGGGACGTGCTCTAAAAGGAAACTTGCTGGAATGAGGCTGATGCTCACAGGCAACATTGCAAAGGGAAAAATTCAGCTGTGAAAATTGGTCTTGCAGTACCTGAGGATAAATTCTCTCCTATCATTCTATAGTTGCTGTTTCTCTAGGAAAGAAGAAGGGGGCACAGAGCTTCTTAAATGGACTAAAACTTTATCCTCAATGGAACGTGGGGCAGTGAATTTACAATGTGGGACCTAATCCCTGGTAACAGAGTACAACTTGCTTCCCCAGCCAATATTCCTAACACAAAATTCACGCCCTCTTCAGTTTGATTACACTCCTGCTTTACAGGACCACATTTTCCCCTAAATAAAATACCAAAGTCAGTTTTTGTGTTCCAAATTCAGCTGCCCTACAACAGATATGTGGCCCCAAACAGATAAGTATTTGAAAAAGAACAAAATATTTAGGAGAAAAAAATAATCACCCAACTTTAAAAATGATAAAAGCTCCTTGATACAAGTACACTTGATAAAGAGTAATCATGTAATCAATGCCAAGTATAACACACTAGACACAGTGTCTCAGTTTTGAAATACATATCTTGGTTTAGATAAACCTGTTTCTTTCTTAATAAAATATCTCTAGTCCAGTTGGCAACGTACAAAATTTGGGGCAATTTATAAAGATCAACTGTAAATTAAACTGCAGGAGGATTTCAGATGCTATTAATATTTAATAATACTACAGTAATCGTACTACTACAGTTGTAAATCCCTCAGCATCATCTGCATCATGTTATTCCTCCCTGACCTCCTCTGCCCAGGGACAGTCAGCTGAGCTGCCCGTGCTGCCCCTGCATGTCCCCATCCCATGTGGCAGATCCTCAGAGCCACCTTGTCCCCATTTCTGGGCACCTCTGTCCCTCCCCAGTTCCGGGCACTGTTTCTCTCTGTGCCTCCCAAGCAGTGCCCACGCTCCCCTTGGCTGTGGCGGGTGCATTCTGCACACAAATGAAATTATAAATGGCACTGAAGTGTCTCTTGAAATTCCTCCTGCTTTCACCAGAAAAGCTGGCACACGAAGGGCTGGCTCTTCCCTGCTGCTCCTCTTCCTCAGCTTCCAAACACCTGTGACTCGGATTTTTTTTTTCCTGGGCCAAGCTGAGCCACCACAGGGTGTCACAGAGATGCACATGCCAACACCGCTCCGGGCTCCTTCAAATCTTAATGCCCTCAGGTGTTGCCTGCATTTTTAATTAAAGATCTATCATTATGAAGATTGTCAACATTGCTCGTAAGAAATCAAAATGGATTATTCACTTCACAGGGTTATTTTTGCAGAAAATAATTTGGGAAGAGCTTCACCCCAAACACGCCCTCGCTTTGGCACTTGCCCACCCACCACACACACAACTATTATTTACATCACTGCTAATTCCTTTAAGCCTATTAAGGCAACAGCCTGCTGATAATTTTTCCACCATGAATCACGTGACTATTGCCAACTTCCTTGCTCAGAAACAAGAATGTTTTAAATGACACAAAGCAAAATCATCTATAATCTGGCCCTGAACCTTGCAGCAGATAAACAAGTCCATCTGTCTTCTCTAAGGGTGGAAAGCATAAAAATTCCACAAAGAAAATCTCTCTGCTATTAAAAAACCCAAACAAACAAAAAATAAAACCGAGCATGTTTATGACATGGAGATCAAGCAGAAAGCCTGGCTCTAGCAGTAAATACCCCCTAAAAACACACCATAGAAAATCACCTAATAAACAAGAACTTTTTCTTCTTTATATACAACTTTATCAGCAAATCTGCTTCCAGTATAAAAAAATTACTCCCTTATTGTGTAGATACAGGAAGAAGTTTGTATAACAACATACATTAGCAGCTCCTGAAAACATGGCTTTGCCCATGACTGTGGTTGGGAGGTAGGGACTGGATGATCACTAAGGACTCTTCCAACCCAAACCAGTCTGGGATTCCATGACTCCGTACATTCCCCTGGCTTGCAGCTTTTCCTTGGCCCAACAAGCCACTGGAGCTACCGGGAGCAGATGACCATAAACCAAGATTTATTTCATCCCTGCTACAAAAGGTTGCCCCACTGTCTAAAATGATTCAGTCTTTACAAATGTTTTTCTTCCCTCCTTTCTTCTTCCTGTCCTCACTAACCGAACACTGGGGTCAGTCTGCAGCAATCCCTGTGCATTCTCCTCAGAAATCCTGCTTCTGCACTTGGAGAGGTGCTGATTAGATTAGATAAGAATTAAGAGAGCAGATCCTATCACTTACTGTGCACATACGAGTGTGAGTGCTGACAAGAACATGACTTACTACAGTGTAACAAAAATAACACAAAGAAAGAAAAAAACCCTATTCTGAAACTTTCATAACCAAGTAGATCATGAAAATAATTCAGTAAAAAGCAGGCTTTTTCTATTTTTGGGTTTAAGTCTGATTCATGTTACTATTCACTGCAGTGGGATCCATCCGTTGTATTTAAGAGGACATTCAGGGTCTCTTAAAGGGAAAGATTAGCAAAAATATTTTCATAATGGCTCTAATTTTTAATTTGCTGGGACAAGTTAATTCACAAAATAAAAACAGCTAATAAAATGCATTTAAATTATCTTTTCCCAGATTCACAGCGAGAAACTCAGTTCTGCTTCTCAATAATGAAAACTAGAAGGCTGAGAATTAAAACTACATATTCCAAATCTCACGAGCCAGATCATTAATATTAGAATTCTGATGTATTGCGAAATTCAAAATATCCTTCCTCCATTTCCCATGTCGAAGTCACTCGGAAACCTCTAGTCCTTTTCTTTTACAAAAAGAACTAAGTGCTGTTCTTTTGGACATTACAGTCCAGTCCCAACCCAAGGATGAAACACTCCACTCTGACATTTCCTCCGCTGCAGAAAAGATTAGCATTTTGTTAAATAAAGTGTCCATCCTATAAATAGCAGCATTTACAAGCACTTGTAAATCTCTAATTACTCCTGCCAGTACAATTGCATAACGATCATCACCTGCCAGAGCTTCACCACCATGCAGCTGCACTGAAGAACTGCAACATTTTCAACCACTTCCAGTTAAGTGCTGCCACCTCAGTACCACGTGAGAACTTTATACCTTGTATTTTGATCTCCACACTGCAAAGATTGGGCAGTTAAAATGGTAACAAGTTATAGAGCAGCAGTTTCAGTAATTCAAGCTGGCCCCACAGAGGCCGTAACATTTATTTATTAAAGCAAAAACTCGATGGTAAATACACTGGCATGATCAGCATGAATTTAAGATCACATTCCTGATGTAGCAGGACAATCAGCTGAGACAGGGATTCAGGAAAACACCCTGAGGGAGGTGAAGCCCTGGCACAGCGTGCCCAGAGCAGCTGTGGCTGCCCCATCCCTGGAAGTGTCCAAGGCCAGGCTGGACAGGACTCGGAGCAACCTGGGGTAGTGGAAGCTGTCCCTGCTCATGGCAAGGGTGGCATTGGATGAGCTTTAAGGTCCCTCCCAACACAAACCAGTCTGGGATTCTGTGATTAATTTATGGTAGAATAGGATTCAACAGAAAAATTTTACTTTGTGTAATGAGGGAAGAATGCACTGTGATGGCTGTGGGGCACAGGGTCATCCTCCAAACTTCCTTGAATTTATGAGATATATGCCCAGAGAAAATGATTTGGGTAAAAAATTATATGTAATAATCTGCTTCCACAGCTGTCAGTCCTTGCTGTCAGTCCACTGCTATTTTCATAACAATGTCTGTGTCACACATAAAACGTAACCCAACAGGATTAGTGTACAAAAGGGGCAGATTGCTCCAGTTATTTCTAGAAAACAGCTTCAGAATATCACCTTTAGAAAGGTCCAGTTTGTGACCATAGATTTATTATCAAGTACCCATTTCTTGGGTATTAAGCTCCAAAAACTTCTGCACTGGGTTTTGGGGACAATGACCACTGTTCTACAAACAATTCAGGCCAACTCCTTCTCTGTCAAGATGAAGTTTGTCCAAGACAGGTCTGGGTTGGAGATTTTCCTCTTTGTACATCATGTTCTACTCAAGAGGTCCCTCAAGAGCACAGGGACTGACAGAACATGCTTGGCATTTCCTCTGACCTGCACAACTGCCTCATTACACCCCAATCTTCCACAATTTCCTTCTCCCCAACCCTTTCATTGACAGTTTCAGAGGAAACTCTCTTCCCTTCCCAGTTTCATAGAAGGCCTGATTTGTTTTGGAACTCTCTTGAATCTCAGGTAGAAAAAAATCCAACCACAGGAAAATTACATTAAACGTTGGTGAATCATCATTTTTTGGTACCAGAAGCTGCATATCCTCACCCTCCTGTGTGAATCATTTTACTTCCAGCATTCCACACTAGAGATTCCACCCAGCTCATCAGTGGGTGGGTATTTTCAGAAAGTCCAATTCTTTTGGCAGTTGAAATAGGGAATAAAAGCAAAATCCTGATTTCTGCCAGCTGAGGATGACATTCTCCAGAACATGAATTATGGGCTAAGGCTAAAGTGAGGTTAAAAGTGTGTTTGTGCAGAAGGTGGGTATTCCCAGCAGGTCTCAGAGTGCTGTTCTGTTTGCTTCTCTCATCAAACCTTTGCTTTTGTGGTCAGCTTCAACTCCTGCTAATGTTCTTTTAGGTTTTATCCTTGCAAATGCTTTTAAACCACAAACAAGACCCACAAATAACCTCCCCATGCAGTTTAGCAGGAAAAAAAAGACATTCCAGAAACAACTGCATTGCCTGCCAGATGAAATATTAATGATCAGGTTTGGCTGCAAGCAAGAAAAATGGACTGTGGAAATGAAAAAAGAAAAAGAAGTCAAATTAAGACTCTTCCAGGAAGATGTTTGGTTGTTTCAGGGAGGACTTTATTCTATCTGCAGTTCCCAAAGGTCAACAGGGTCACGTCCTGGACACAGCTGAGGGTGGGTACTCGAATTTGCAACTTGGCAAATTTCTCCTCAAACCTTTTCAGAATCACCATGAAACTTCCTGCTCGTTAATTTTAACACAGTCTTCTTGCTGAAGGAAGCTTAACTTCATTTTTAACTGTACTTAAAATAAATCTTGGCTAGAGTTAAGTTTTTCTGCACAGACTCTGAAGGAATGGGTTAAATCCCTGACTTTCTTTTTCATATCTTATGCTACATGTCCTGAATATGATGGAATTAATCAAAAGCTAATTCATTTATGTGTCCTTTGAGTGTAGGATCTCCATGACCTTGCTTTAAAAAGGTGAAATTTGGCTCATTATAGTTTCAGAAATACATCAAGCAGCTGCTGATCCCTCTGACCTTGAGCAGGCAGCGCTTTCCAAAGCCCCCAGAACTGAGGCAGGGCTGTGTTCCTCCAGAGGCTCCAGCTTTGGGTGGGAATGCTCACATTTGGCAGGCAAACCATGGACACAGCTGAAGGAGTGTAAGGAGATGGATGAGCCAGCTGCTGCACAGACAGAAATATGGGATTGAAAAACAACTTTGGCATTCTTCCATTTGATACTCCCCTACACAACACCATGCCTGGTACCATGTTTCAGCAGTAAAAGGAGCTTAGAGACCACCCACACCTGGAAATATTTACTGTAACTGTGCATATTTCTCATCCTCTTGGCAAGAGAAGACAAAGGACAACTGTCTGATCTCAGAGCTGACAGGACATGGATATCACCACTGGATTTTGTTTTATTTGCTGCCTTCAGAGCCACCAGCTGCTGCAAATGCTTTAAAAGCAGCAGTGATATAACTGGGACAGTTTCCTCCCAAAACAGCGGTGGAAGCTACTTGGACACTGACATTGGAACTCCTTGAGGAGCAAAGGTGCAGTTAAAATAGCCCTGCAGCACAGCACCTTGCTAAGCCTGGGGTGGGGACACCAAAGCCCATGTGAAGCCCGGGGGAGGCAGGGCTTGGCTGACCTCCTGAGGAATTCAAGTCAAAGGATCGAGTGAAGCAGATCCGTGGGCTTTGGTTTATTGAAAAAATCCACCTACTTGTTACAAAAATAGGCAAGTGCCTCCACAGCACTTTGAAGCCTTCAGAAATAAAGCTGACCCATGGCCCTGTGCCCCCAGGCAGGAATCAGGGGACGGATCTTTTCACACCAACTCAGCCTCCGAAGGACACTGTAACACAGAAATAGCACGAGGTGAGAAGACATTTCCTGCTTGCCTTCATGCACAGCAGGTGCTTTTGTGTCAGAAGGACAAAGCCCCTAATCCTCTGATCTGCCTCCTCAAATTCTAACAGGATTTCCAGCACTGGAAAACGCATTTGCGGCCTGGCACAGTAAACCACCTTCAGAAAGTACAACCAGCTCGAGCTGTCCTGTGATTGACGTGGGTCACCAGGATGAGTTTATAAATACTGAGCCTTTGTACATTCATCTGAGTGCTGAAAAATTAATTAAGGTATTGCCATATGGAGAGAAAAAAAAAAAAGTGGTTTCATCCAGACTTTCAGAAAACTTAAGGCTACTGGCCTTGGAGCACGACCTTGTACACACTGAGAGATCACGTCAACCGTTTAGCCATCTGGAGAAAACCTGAACCCACAAAACTGGAGGACTAAGGAAGCAGAGTGATGGGATAGAAGACGAAAATCATGACATTAAAAATCATATATGTGTATACATAGCTAGGGTGACTAATGTGTATCTGAGGGCTAAGAATTAACATTCCGTTGCTTCTGCAAAAACAAGAAAGCAGGTTTACAGTGCATTATTTTTATACCTGTACTTTTCCTGACAGACACATTTGGAAGCTGCAAAGACTCATTCACAAAGAGCACGTGGCAGCTACTGATAAAACACCCGGAGCAGAGATGCTGCAATAGATTAAGCTGCTCCTAAGCTTTCACCTGAACAAAAAGAAATCGCACAGTCACAGACTGGCGCAGGCTGAAGGGACCACAGAGGGGTCATCTGGTCCCATCTCCCTGTTCAAGCAGGGTCATGCCAGAACACGTGGCACACTTCTGGAATAACTCCACTGAAGGAGACTCCACAACCTCTCTGGGCAATCCGGGAAAAACTGTCACAGCACGTTCTTGATACGAATATTTATGCACTGCTTCAGCTCTCACAGCTCCGCCATCTGAAGTCTTCTCTGATGGCTGGTTTGCCACTTGTGATCTTAAAAAATCATATGCAAAAAGCTCTGTGTTCAACAGCTTTCAATTTGTCTGCTAACAACACATTTTCTGTCAAAACAGAGAGCCAATTCTGTTTGCAGCAATTTCTCCTTTCAGTCCAACACTCCACCTTTCAGATATTTGATTAGTCAGAGCATAAACATGTAATCGAGTTCAGTCAACAAGCAAATACACTCGAGCCCAAAACACTCGTACCAGGCACTGCTCTAGAAGTGAACTGCAGCTTCATGGGAGAAAGACACTGATAAACAGGGGGCTGGACCAGGTGGTTCCCAGGAACAGATGATTCTGTTCCATGTACAAATGAACAATTTCAAAGCCTGCTCCTCTGAGTCACAGCAACCTCTGCCCTGAAGATGCAGCCTGCAAGGCCGCAGCATGGTGGTACCAAGCTGGAGAGAAGATGATCTCCCTGGTACTGCTGCAAGAGACAAGCACTGTGACAACGGACTGGCAGAGCTGCCATTAATAAACAACACAACTCCATCTCCCGGGCAGCACCTCCATCCCCAGCTCTACAGCAGCAATTCAAGCACTTCACAGAACGGATGACCCAACTTCGAAAAATATTAACACTATTAAACTGGATTAATTTTACTCCAGTTATGCCTTTCAGGATACTGATGGAGCCATTAAAACTCATTCAGATCATAAACCTCATTTCCAATCCTGTCTCATAAATAGTGAAAAAAGCATTGGACTAAGGGGAGATGAGTGGATCTATTTTGATACAAATAAAATACTGTTATAAAAGTCAAATACTTGGTGGCATTCATCATTCCCTGGCCTAAAATCCCTCTGCTCTACAACACACTGACATACTGAAACATGAATCTTTTTGCCTCTTAGGTTGTTCCCAGTGTTCCAACAGCTCTTTGATCTCTTCCTTGTGTACTGAACCTGGCATTCAATCAGGTAGGATACGGTGTTGCAGCAGGGTGCTGCCTCCTGCCAGCCATCAATAAACTGCCCTGAGCTGCACACCCAGAACAAACCTGCTCTGTCAACAGTGTCTGACGTTGTGCCAGAGGAGCTGCTGCGGCTGCCTTGATGATAAGGCTCCTCTTCTTCCTTCCATGGGCACATCTGGCTTTTCACATATGCAGGAAATAGGTTTTCTCCCCCCATTAATTCAAATGCTCACCTCAGAACCACTGGCTGGGTATTGCAGCTTGTACAAGTGTTCCTTTGGTTGCCTGTGAGCAGCGCATTGTTACCAGCAATCCACACAGGAGCTTCCTCTTCCCCCAAATCCCCACGAATGGAACAGAGCACAGAGGGGTCGTGTGTGGCTGTGAGGAGCCAGAGCAGTGACGCTGCATTTCTCCCCGTTTCTGAACTAAAGGATGTTTAAGCCAAGAACTCTGACAGCAACAAGCCTGCACAAGCACTGTACATTGCCTTGTTCTTCAGAAACACAACATTATTCAGCAAAATCAAGGCCCGTAATGAATTATTGATAACACATACGCTATCTAGAAGCTTTGTGAGTACGCAACAATCCCCTTCACCTCCCTACATGCTTGAGAAAGCACAGAAAGGGAAAAAATACCTACTAATTGAAAGACAACAGTTCAGCCACTCAAAACATTAACCTACTTATTGAGGGGGGTGAAAGAAAAAGAAACAGCTGAAATGGGAAAAACCAGCTGTGAAATCCAAACGGTGGCACTGGGAACCTGGGAGTGCCCGGATGTGCACAAGCACTTGTGTGGAACATCCCCACATCCAGCACATGGGGAGGGAGGCACAGGGAACCCCAGGGGCTGCTCAAACCACACTCACAGCTTTGGCACAGAAGAGCATTTTTAACCGTAAGTGAACCCTGGGGGCTTTTTAACTTTTGAGGAAGTTTCAAGCACAGAGAGCAGAGAGGCATTTTAACACATCAAAATGAAGACAGAAGAGTAACATGAAAGCACTTGAAACTCATGGTCCAACGAAGAGATCTAAGGTAAGGTAATAATAAATAGCTGACACAGGCATATTCTGCAGCTCACAAGAATTAGGAGTGAAAGATCACAGGTTTGTCCTCACCAGTTCAGCCAGACCGGAGCACCTCAGCACGAGCACTCACATGAAGCTTCCCTCAAGTCACCCCCACCCAGCCACACTCACACCACAATTACAGCACCCCTGGCACCCGAGCCCAGTTTCTCAGGGCATATCCAAGGAAGGGATTTAGTAACCTGCGAATGATCTCACGGTGAATTTTGAAACACCCTTCTGAAGTTATTACAAAGAAGGATCCTTGGAATGAACTCTGACTCAAAAGAAAACCAGGACGCACAGAGTTCTCCCAGCTCCCCACCTCTGTTCATGCCTGTCCCCACACAGCCCCACAGTGAAGTATAACCCACTGATCCCACTGTGATCACTGTTAACACCACTGGAGGCCTCCGGAAGGTACAAGACATTCATCAGCCTCAAGAGGCACAGCAAGTCCTGCAGCTACTGAGAAATCTGCTGAGCCAACACCCTCGCTTGCCTTTTTGTTACAGATCTGCAAGTTCAAAGGGTGGCATAAAGCTGTCATAAAAACACATAACTGGCACTGCATCCAGAATTTCTGCAGGAGGAATCCCACCTGAGCTAAATCAGTTACAGAACAGGAACCACACCAATCCAAGCAACTGAATGTGGAGTGGCAAAGTCAGAAAGGAAATTAAAGATCCACACATCCCAATATCTTTCATGAGACAGCAGCTGGTGCAGGATGCTTCAGAAGTGAGTTAGGCACAAAATGTAATTTCTTTTCATTTTCTGTAATCTGCAGCTTTGAGACTTGATGAGCCAACAAGAGACACCTGCTCAGTGAAGAAGATTGGGCAACTTTTTCATTTTGTTTCACCACATATGAATCAACCAGCAAACCACAGACAAAAGGTCCATGTGAACTACCAGACACAAACTCGGCCCAGGAACTGCCCAGGTCAGCCGGATGAGTTCTCTTTCCCAAAGTCATCAGGTTCAAGAGCCAAAGTGATCAAAAATCAGAATTAACAAAAAGCAGACAGATAGGATGGTAGAGCTCTGACCAAACCTGCCCAGGGCTCAGGCAGTGTGTGGCCTGTTGGCTCTGCAGCAAAGTGATAAACGCCACAGATTCTGAAGTCTAATAAAAGCCAGTCCAACCTACTACAAACACTGTCCTGCACATTGGTTAAACAGTTATAAACAACCTTCTGTTAATTATATATTTTAAAATATACACTCATGCCTTAACAAGTTTTTCACTCCAGCCTTCTGTCCAGATGTGAGCAGGAGCAGAACCATTGGATCAGCCAGAGGCACTGTTTGCAGATGAGCTGTGGTGCTGACTCTCCCTGTGGGCAGCTCCAACCCCGGGCTCTGGGAGCTCAGATCAAGCCCAGCTTTCCAGGATTATTAGACAAGACATGACAGAGAAGAGAGCACAACCACTTTTAGAGTCAAGATGAACAAAGATGGAAAAAGCTTTAACCTTAAAGTAACTATTTTCAGCATTTTTGAAGTGTGCATATCTGGCATACAAGCTGTTAAATTAAAAATAAACTCAATGGTACTGAAACAAGAATTTTGTAGACAATTTGAAAAATATATGAACCTGCTCCCTACAGAGCCAAGCTTGTGAAAACACCATCTTAGTCAGCCATAATTCTACAGTACAAAAAAACTGGATTCCAGATTAATTGCTTCCCACATTGTGTGCAACAGTCCAATATCAACAAAGACAATGCCCTGTATGATCATTACTTTATATCACACACAGCACAAATAATCTCTAGAGATTCTACACATGCTGGTGTGGAAGCAATACCAAAATATATTTCTAGAATTTAGGAACAAATAAGAGAGGAAAGACTAAATATTGCTCATCAGAGATGTCAATACTGGGGCCTAAGTTACACAGGTGCTTCAGTAGAGTGCCTTTCGGAGAGGAAAATATGTATTTCATCTTAAGGCTTCAGCCTCTCCATCATCTCCTTCGATCTCCTCCTCATGCATGAGCACCAACATGACAGCGAAACTGTGCAAGCCAATATTTCACATGAAGAACAGATTCACACTGAGATCTACAGACACATTTTCTGTGTATGACTACAACACAGGCTACAAGAAAACCTCTCCCTGCCCAAAACTAACCCTCTGTGCTCCGAGCGCAGGGAAAAGGCTCCCGTGGAATCTGCAAGCACTGCAGAAGCAAAAGGAAGCACAATTCCAATATGTTTAACGACTGAATTAGCATAATGCTCACGAGGCAGAAAGCAGCCTCCCTGACCTTCTTGAAATGCTGACCTGTAACTATTGATGAGCGCTTCCGATGGGCGCTGTGATTCACCCGCTGGAAGGAGGCAAGGAAACATCACTGCCCCGTCAAGTGAGAGTCAAGAGACACCCAGCAGCCTCACACATCCACACAGGAATAGTGACTAAAACTGTACTTAGCAGAGTAAAAAAGACCTGAAGTGGTGCTGGAAACCCCGCTGTAATCAGAGTGATTCATTTAATCTCTCCTTTGCAGACAGCAGCCACAGAGCTGCAGTGATTTAATTATTTTTTTAAACATTCATTTTGTGAAGAACATTAACTGACCATTATGATGGCTTGTAAGAATTATGATACATAAATCCATATGTTTTAGAAATACTTAATACTACTTGGATAAATGATTATATCTATTATAGAAGAACAGAAGTGTTGGAAGGAACCTTAAAGGTCATCTCATTCCACCCCCTGCCATGGGACATCTTCCACAAACCAGGTTGCTCCCCCGTCCAACCTGACCTTGAACACTTCCAAGGATGGGGCAGCCACAGCTTCTCTTGGACATAACTGCTACTGCTGCTCAAATATGCAAAAAAACCCTTCACTGCATCATGTTTACAGCAGGAACAGGATGGTATTTAGATAACTCTGCAGCCATCATGTTGCTGAAAACATTCTAATGACAGATTACACTAATATTTGACATTCAACAGTGCCAATACAGTAAGACACTGTTTGACAACAATAACAATAGTGACATTTCTGTAAGGTCCCTCAGTTAGGGAGCGAGCCAGCCGTGCTGCTCAGCTTCAGCAGAAAGGCCTGTTGTGCTCGTCTGGGTCAATGAAGAATTCCCAGTGTTCCCATGAAATATCAAACAGTTACAGAGGCCAGAAATTCCAACTCTGTTTAGAACACATCCTGGCTTTGCTGGGCTTGTTATGGATGAGGCAGCTTTGTCCATCGAAAGCCTTGTATGGTTGAACATACTCCCAGCAGATAAACATCCCTCCTAAAAGTTGGCACAACTCCCTCCCTGCGAGGAGCCGCCGGTGCTACGGCTGCACAGAGACAGCCAAGCCTAGCATGGGCTGAAGGCTGAGCTCATTAAAAGAGCAAAATAAGGACAAACTTAAAATTCTGCTCCTGTTCATGCCTTTCTAAGTCTCACCAACACTGTAAAATAATGATGGTCTTCATTTTACGACAGCAGGAATAACCAGTTTTAGAACTTGACGTTTATTAACATCACTTGTTGAAAGGCACTGAAAGCACATATTTAACCAATACTGTGATTACGAAGTCACTATGAAAATATAAACAGAAGAGGCTGCTGTGTATGGCAGCACTAAAAGCTCACAGAAATCCTCCTATTTTCATGCATTTCACTAAACCACTGGCAGCTTCCTACCCCTGGAGGCGGGTAAAACGTAACCACCAGAATCAAAGAAAAACTAACAAAGTACTGGTCAAGCATCATCTCTTCTTCACCGCCTCCCCAGCGCACTAAACCTACGTGGTTCAGATTCAAACACCAGAATGCAGCTAACTTCTTTTTCTTCTGTCTCTGCCATCCATCTCCTCGGCAGCCAAGCGCTGCCCGTGCAGCAGAGCTGGAATTGCCCGCTCGGAGCACAGGCGCTTCCCGGAGCTCAGCGCAGGAACTGGGTCAGGCCGGGAGCTGGAGTTAACAGCCCACTCGGCTCCTGGCAATCCCCAGCCCCCAGCCAAATGAAAGGGGTGTTTTGACCTGGAAACAAGGCTCAGATCTCCTCCCTCCCCACATTAAAGCCCATCTAAGCGCGTACAGTAAGACAAGCCTTACTCCAGAGCTGCCCATGCTGCGGCATCGCTCTTTGGAGGAGCGGCTGGAGAGCACACACTTCTTCCCTCCAAGTGAAAACTGGGGAGATACCAAACCTCCAGCAGCTGAGTTGTTATCTTTTCCTGCTCGTTACACCAGCCTAATGGCCATCCGGGCTCTTAATTACTACAATAGTAAGAAACTTTTAGCTCTCACACTGTGGCAAGACCAACACTATCTCCTTTCAGGCGAGCAGAGGCTTTACTGCAGCCCGAAACTGGAAGGTTTGGCACTTAATTCTGATAAGAACTTTTAATAAACAGCTCTGTAAATGGCTTTAGAGGAGCCCAGATCCCCCCACCCCCAGCGTTTAAGTATTTGCTCATTGGACATGACTCAACCACAAACAAGCAGTGTTTTGGAAAATAACCCTCTGTGCCCTGGACTGCTCAAACTGCATCACCACACACAACTCTCAGAAAACACTCATTTCCTCTCCCCAAATGTGTTTTGTAGAGATGAAGAGCACAAAGAGAAAACTCATCTCCCACTGTCTCAATGTAAGGCATTCAGGAACTGCAAAAATATGTATTAATGATCTCCTATTTATACAGATGCACTGAAAAATATCCCCAAGCTGTTTGAGAGCTTCTTTGTTTGCAGAAGTTCCAGCATTACATATTCCCAGAACAAACCAAAGACAGCAGGAACCAAAAAGATAAATCTCCTTGATTTGAGAAAAGAATCTAAAGATAAAGTATGCTCCCACAAACAGCTTAATTTTAAGAGTCTGAATTCTTTAAGCCTAGGCCTGAGGAAAATCATCACCCAGTAGACTTAAATATCCTTTTGTTATCAGATTTTCAGGTCATACCAATTACAAGAATAAAAGAGAAATATTAGGAGGGGGTTTTAAGCGATAGCTGCAAAACAGTCACTACACTAAATTTAGTGTGTTTTGGCAACGCTCAGTATCCAAGTTTTTGTAAGAATTTGTTTTTCCTGCCAGTTAATAGAACCTAAGACATGGAAAGTCCTCTTCACCTATAAAAGTCCTCTCAAGGCAAATTGACTTGCTCTGGCTTTGTTACTTGTTAATTTTTTAATTATTCCTGGAACACAGCTTGAAAAGAACGGCCTGAGAGTTCAGAAGCTCACGTATGTCCTTCAATTTTACTGAGAGTCAATGAAGGACAAGAGAACAGAGAACCAACTTCACTTCCTCTAACCCAGCAAGAAGGGCATCTCCTCGGAATCGGCAGTCACATCTCACTGGAAGCACATATCCAGGCAACCCAACAGCCAATTCCTGGACATTTTTAGGAAAAGTCTGCACATCCAACTGCCTAGGGCACGTGCATCTCCAGTTTGTCAAGCATGAAGTCTTCCAGTTAAGCTGTTAAGCCTACCGAGCCTGTGGTCACTCTGAGGGCCATGATTAGGATTCAAGACTGGTTGCTGTGGAGAGAATTCCACAGCGCTCCGATTATTCCAGTCTCTCTGGCTGCGAGCTCAAGACAACCACGCAGTGGTTTACACTGCAAAGCCTACTACCACAACCAGGGACTCTTCATTTAAAGAGATTTCTGAAGCAAAAAATCTGTGGCTTTTGCCCTACAATGCCTTTGGGCAATTCCTACACACAAAACTAAAAACAGCTAAAAACATTGCAACATTCCCAGGTTCCAGTCACCCCTGTGCACCAAACACAGTGATACAGACTGGGCTCACAGCATCACCACAAGCCTCATGCCTGGGCTTGCAGGATTGAGCATTTATTTCAGTCTTGCTTTTCCAAGCCGCCGACAGCACACAGCAGGATCTCCTGCTCCATAAAGGATTCACTGGTCCTTTCCTCCCCAGATGCTGCCTGCCACTTGAGAATTGAACAAGCTGCTCCTAGCCTAAGAAATAAATTTATAAAATCAATGAGCAGAAAGGCTGCAGCACTGCACACCTCCTTACCATCAACAGCATCACGGACATTCACCCAGCTCAGGAAGTGAAAGACTTCAAACCTCATGCAAGAAGACGTCCCATTAAAAGAAACAGCTTGAAAATAAGGCAAGAACAGCGACATTACACATAAATGCATGCAGAACACTCCCATCTACACTTAGACACACCCTTTTACTAGTCAAGTTTTTCACTAACTAACCAGCACACAAGTCAGCATAACCAACACATTGCCAAAGGACACTTCCCCTGGATAGGGAAAAGTGCCAAGTTACCAACTTCAGTGGAGTAGCAATTTTAGAAAACACGCCATGGCTTAGAGAAATATCCTGATCTGTGAAACTCCCCGATAAGAAACCAGCACAATTTTTAAACACACGAGCAGCCAGGAGAGGAAGTCACAACTGTAAAGTGTCCCTAAGTGACACACACAGGGAAATCCTCTTTGACGTGATCCCGAGTCCTGTCCCTGATCTGCACAGCACTCCCCACAAGCAACACTACACCAGAATTTTCAAGACTGTGGGAAGTTTTCTTATCTCTGTTTACAAACTCAAGGACAGACTAATCATATCAATTTGATTCTCAAGTTGCTTGGAAAACCTGCCAGAAGGGAGGAAGCTCCATGAGCAACAATCAAACACAAGAGTAACTCCAGGGCAAGGACCAGGGAGTGAAGAACAACAAATTCCTCACCACAGCAACTGAGCTCCTTTCTTACTCTGCAGTAACCAAACACGTGCCAAAGAGAGGGCAGGTGACAGGACTGGTTTCAGAATTATCTAATAGCTAGAGAAACATGAGTGCTGAACGGAGCAGAGTCCAGGGCAACACCCAAGCAAAATCACAGAGCTGTGCAAAGAATCCCAGGAGTGGGAATAGCTGAGCTCTCCATCCACCTGGGACCTGCTGGTCAGGACTTGCTTCTTTCACATGTGGTCTGAATGTCACCTTGAGCAAACGGGGCAGGAAGGGCTGGTAAATTTATGAAACACAAAGTCTGAAATTCCTGCTTTCAGTAAAGCCTACTTTCAAGTTGTAACTGGGTTTTTTCCCTTTGGTAAAAATCAGGCATTTGGCAAACCTATCGCCACTGCCAGAGGAGTCTGCACATGCATCGGCCTCAATTAACACCCAAGGTGATGGTGCTGCCCATGGCTGAAAACAGAATTAAATAAATTTAAAAAAAAAAAATCCTGCAGCTACACAAAGCCTCAGTATGGCAGAGGGAAAAAGTGCTTCATCATCAGCCACGGAAATTTTCCGAATCCCTGGTTATCTCGTCAGGCCGGAGCCACGTGAGGAGGAGCACAGATGGGTACTGTGCCCTTTCTCCTGCCATAAGAGCAGCAGCTCCAGAACTGCAGCGTGAGCATAACCCTGGGGCTGGGGCCATGCACGTCCTTTACTGCCACATATAAAATGAGACAGCAAAAAATGACAAACCAAAGTATTCGAGTTGGAAACAGTCCTAGACTTTACCTCTTCTTAGGGACTTTCCATACTGTGACACTCCAGAGTGAGTCGGTTCTGTGTCTTCTATACATTGGGAAGGAAACATTTGGCTTAGAACTAGCTCAGGGCATTGTCTGAAACAGAGGAAAAGTTTACACACCCATTTTCAATAAACTCTACACCTATCAAAAGGGAATTACAGGCTACAACGTCTATTTAAATAGGATTCCAGCTTCCCTAACTACTCTGAAGCACAAAGGCTTTATAGCTTTACTTACTAAGAAAAATCCTTGATAATTTTTAGAGGAAATGCAGAGCACAGTGTGAAGAAAATCCTAACCAAAAGAAAAATCAGAAGAGGGGGGAAAAGTTCATAAATTCTTGAAAGATTTTTTTTTTTTTTTTTTTTTTTTTTGAGAAAGTCTTTACCCGGATTAAGCTGCCAGGCAACTTTATTAGCATTTCTGCCACACAACTGTCTGCTTCGCTACCACACCCTGCAAACGTCACAGGAAAACAAAGAAAACTCCCATTTTCATGTGGTCGTCAGAAAGATGCAAATCCTTCTGGTTTGTGGAGGAGAGACAAGGAAAAGAAAATGCCAACAACCTT
Organism: Donacobius atricapilla; assembly: GCA_013397315.1. Taxonomy (NCBI): domain Eukaryota; kingdom Metazoa; phylum Chordata; class Aves; order Passeriformes; family Mimidae; genus Donacobius; species Donacobius atricapilla. The sequence continues at coordinate 1,733 of WBMY01006443.1, read as the reverse complement.
CAGCTCTGGCAAAAAGTACCTCAGAAGCAGCTGAACAACTTCCCAGTTACCCTGGAAACAGAGTTTACCCCTCAGCAGACAGGGAAAATTGCCCACAATTACCACCCTGGAGTAAAGCACCAGCTTGGACAAAACATCAATTTCTATTTGCTGCAGCTCCTTTAACGTGATCCCGGTAATTTATCATGAGGAATATTTGATCTGGAATGGAATTCTTTTACCAAACCCCAAAGAGCCTGGGCTGTATCACCAGCCCTGCAGGTATAATCAAAGGTTACAATATCTCCTAATGGCACAGAAGAGCTCCACCATCTGTCAAGTGTGATTTCCCCTAATCCCATTCCCTGCACACAAATCAGAATCACCCGGATTACGCCACAGAAATAGAAGTCAAGTCAATACCTGAATCCACGGGATTAATCTCCCACCTCCAAACGGGAGAAAGGCAAGAACAGCAACAATGCTGCAGGCAGGCTCAGGAAGGCGAGGCTTTCCACCCAGCTCCGCGCAGTACCACACAGGAAATTCTGCGATTTCACTGATTAGCTTCACCCGTCCAGAATCCCAGTGCTGCTCCCTCCCAAATCCGAGCGCAGAACTCCGTGCAAATTCAGGGAACTGACCTCCACGTGATTTTTTGGACCAGCTATTTCCACCCAGAAGCAGCACTCCAGGTCTCTCTCCACGCGCATGTAAACCGCTTGGATTTGGAGTTAGGAGGAAAAATTAACAAATGAGCTGCATATCACCAGAACAACACAAACCTGTCCACCCAAGCGCTTCCAAAACAAAAATATATGCCCCTAGCAGCGAGACTGGAATGAGATGAGCTTTAAGGTCCTTTCCATCCCTAACTATCCTGAGATTCTACGTACACACGATGCCAACAAACAAATTTATGTGCATCTTCAGTTAAAAAGAAGCAGCATGATGACTTTAAACTGGCACTTCAAAGTAATTGTAACGAGCAAACAATTTATTTCCTGAAATCCAAGGCATTAAGGAGTCACATACCACTCTTGAGAATGCCTGAATCCCGCCTGCTCTGCCCAAGGAGCCGTCGCCCGGCTGTAAACCAGGGGGAGAAAGGGGGAGCATCTTTATTTGTCCATTTAAGACCTCCAAGCACATTACCATCCCTAATCCGGCGAGGAACAGATAATTGCAGCCCTCGTGGATTACAAAATTACGCTCTAATCCTCAGAACCACCAGCAACAACACCATCCACCAAAAACCACCTACAGCCCCTCCCCACCTCCAGCAGCTGAATTGGAACCACAGAGTAGCTTTGTTTCGGAGGGGGGCTTTCCCCCTTCTTTTCAACACACGAGGACCCGAGCCCTTGGCTCTGACGCAGCGAGGAAGAAGCGGCGAGGAGGTCCGGCAGCAGGGCGAGGGGCCGTGCGGGAGCGGCAGCGCACCCCAAGGTGCGGGACCGCCGCTCGCCGGGGCCGCCGAGGAGGGCGAAGCACCCGCGGGGAAGCGGCCCCGGCGCTCCCGTGCCGGCCCTAAGGGCGAGCCAGCCCTGTCCGCCTTTGTCCCACCGCCGCCTCGCCCCTCACCGCCGCCTCGCCAGCAGCACTCACCCAGCCAAACCACCGGCCGCTCCCCCCGCAAAACCGGGCGCTGGCTCCGCCGCACCGGGGAAGTTGCTTGAAGTGAAGTTGCTTGCGCGCAGCGGCCTTTCCCCCGCGGCGGCGGCGGCGAGCGGCGGCCGGAGGCGGGGCGGGCA
>WBMY01006442.1:66355-84604 GCA_013397315.1 Donacobius atricapilla | reverse complement strand
GCTGGGCCCCTACAGCCTGGACATGGACAGCCTCTACGTGAATGGTGAATTTTCAAAAAATTTCGTTAGTTTTCATGTACTTCTTTTTCTATACTGAAATGATTTCATATCTTGTCATATTAATTCTCTAAGTGATTCCGCTTTTTTAAATATTTTTTCTTCTTTCACTCTATTGTATTCTTGTCATTCTTTTTGCTCGGTTTACTGTGCCTTCTCATACACTCAAGAGATGTTTATAATTTTACCTCCTTCTATGTATTTTTTTAATATAGTAAAAGTTACCTTTTTCAAGTAGACTTTTCCTGTTACTCTAATTTAAAGTATTCTATTTATGAACATCTCTGAAAATATAGATATTGACCTCTCATTGTCAAGGAACAGCACTAGAACTTATGACCACTTGACAAAATCATGCATAAATTTTCCATATAGAAGGTAAATATTGCTGTGGCCTGCAGCAATGTGGTTGGAACTGGATGATCTTTAAGTTGCATTCCACCCCAAAGCATTCTGTGTGTCTAAACTGGGTTTAGGGAATCTGTACATTCCCTGTAAACATCCCTAGGAATGGGAGAATTCTGTGCACTGCTAGGAAAAGCAGCATCTTGCCAACCAGGTAATGTACACTTATGTCTGGACAGTCACCAAATCAATCTTTCCTAGGAAATGTGTACACAGGAGGTCTCAGACATGCTCTGTATTTTAGTGTGTGCAAAACCTTCCCAGCTGTAAGGCACTTGCTCAAATCCTGTCCCTTTTGTTCTCCCCACAGGTCATCATGAAGTGCAGCCTGAACTATGTAAGTACCGTTAAAGAGAAATGAGGGGCGGGAAGTTTTTGCTAATCAGCAACAGCCAAAACAGCAAGTTGGATCAATCAAGCAAGAGCACTGCTGGTCTATAAAACAGTGTTAAGAGAACTTGTGAGCCTTTTAGGGAACCACAGGTTAAATAGCCTTGAAGCCACCTAGAATACCTGGGAATTTTATCTAGAGTTTCCTCTTGTGATGTTGAACATAAATGATATTTTCAAGCAATAACTTTCCTTTCCCATAGCAGCTGCTGATCAAAGCACCCAACCTCTGGCACCACCAGTAAAGAACTTCACCCTGAACTTTACGATTACCAACCTCCAGTTCACTGCAGATCTGCAGAAACCCAATTCCAGGAGATTCAAGTCAACAGAAAAAGTCATGTACCACTATGTAAGTCTCACAAACAGCAGCCTGCTGGGGCACAGTTCTCTCAGTATATCTCAAGTCTTACCTTCATGGGGACATTTTGCTTACTTCCATGTTGTTATTCCATTTCCAGGTTGATCCTTTACTCCAAAGGAGCAGCATTGGCCCAGCTTACATTGGCTGCAAAGTAATGGCATTCAGGTAAGAGCCATGACTGGGAAACGTCCCCATTCCCTGCTTCTGAAAATTCCCATTTCTCGGCATTTAACTTATCTCTTAATATTTTCTTACGTGGTAGCAATGTCTGAGGGTTTTTTCTGATCCCTCTCTTTGACTGTGTACTAGAAGTTAAGATAAATTTCTCAGTAATGATTAAACCAATGCCTCATTTCCTAGGTCCACGAAGAACAGGGATGACACAGGAGTAGATGCCGTGTGCAGCTGTAGGGATGAGCCCTCAGATCCCAAATTCAACAGAACAACCATTTACCATGAGCTGAGCAAAATGACCAATGGCATCACCAAGCTGGGACACTACAGCCTCAACAGCCAGAGCCTCTATGTCAATGGTAATGGGACCTTCTCAAGGCATTTTTCTTAATGAAATTGTGGATTCCCTGTCCCTGGAGGTGTTTAAGGCCATGTGGGATGGAACATCCTGGTCTAGTTAAAGTTTTCCCTGTCCAGGGCAGAGAGGTGGAACTGGATAGTCTTTAAGGTCCTTTCAGTCTCAAACCATTCCGGGATTTTATGTTGGAATCATGGAACCATTATGGTTGGAGAAGACCTCTGAGATCAAGTCCAACCTTCAATGTTGACACAGACTAATTTGAAATTGGAATGAAGAAGATTTAATTCATCTCTTAAAACAGAGAACAAAAATTGGAGGGCAAAACCCTGTTATTCACCAAATTAAAAGTCTTGTATTCAGTAACCACAATCTTGTAATAAAATCCCCTGTATTTAGTCCTGCTGAGACCTTCTTGGAATATTTTCCTAATAATTTTCTATTTGTCTTTCAGGTTACAATGAACCTCACAGTCCATCCTGTAAGTATAATTAAAACCAAATACAGGTTAAAGCTACTTAAAGGCATAAACTGATTTTCTTTCCTGCTGATTTGGCAATGTGTGTAACATTGCAAAATGTCTGAAGGGTGGGATCATATTCACATGGGTTTTTTCTCTTAGAAACGCAGTAACAGCAATGTCTTATGAAGATCCTATTTTCTTATTTTATCATTGTCATTTTTGTTCTCTCTTGCAGCAGTAAAATCAACCACCACACAAAGCCCAGGTGCAATCACGGAGCACTTCACCCTGAACTTCACCACAACCAACCTCATGTTCACCACAGACCTGCAGACACCAAATTCCCGCAAATTCCAGTCCACTGAGAAAATAATGAAACACTACGTAAGCCAAAATTCTGTTGTTTTTCACTGAAATCACCCAGGATTTGGGGGTTCCTGTATTCACAAAGATTTTTCCTTGCCAGATTGACTCCCTGCTTCAGAAGAGCAGCATTGGCCCCCATTTCACTGGCTGCAAAGTGACAGGATTCAGGTGAGCAATAACCAGAGAGATTCACTCGGAACGGCAGCAAATGGATTCCCTTACATTTGACTGACACTTTAATAATTGTTCTCTTTTTTCAAGTAGTTGCTTTCATTATAATAAAGCTTCATTTTGTATGGTCTTTATCTTACAAAGCCTTTTTCTTTGTAAGGCCATATCTCGGTGATTTCTGCAGCTCGTCTGAGAACTGTGGGCAGATTTATTTGGAGGATTTTTTAATCACATCAAAACATACAAACAAAAAACCCACCCCCAAAATATTTTTAATAACTAACAGAAGCTCCCTGATATTAAATTCCTCAGGCCTGGGAAGAACAGGGATAGCACAGGAGTGGACACCATCTGCAGCTACGGAAAGGGCTCCCAGGTGCCCAAGTTTAACCCAGCTGAGGTTTACCAAGAGCTGAAGGGAATGACAAGTGGCATCACCAAATTAGGAATCTACAGCCTGGACAACAGGAGCCTCTATGTCAATGGTGAGTGTTTGATTTTCCCACTCCTCCAGGCATTGGAGCAGTTTGGGACCACCTTAGCTCTAAGGGACCACCTCAATGTTAAAGTCACCTTAAGGAGGAGGTCTGAAGTTTTCTGCATAATTTCTCTGTGTAAGATCAAGTGTAAGATTTAAAATCTTTCAACGTTGACATTTTTGAAGATTTTAATTTCTATTATACATTGAAGAGTGAACTTAATTTTAGTCTTGACCTCAATCATTCACCTGCCTGTGAACATTTCACCTGATGCCTTTCCAACAGTGTTTAATTAAACATTGGCACACACATTTTCTCATTGTAGCCCTGCTCTTCCAAAGCACCTCGTTCTGCCTAAGCTTTGTTTGTTTAATACATTCCCACCCTTGGGGCCTGGTTCTGATGATTCACTCCCAAGTTATCCTTTTAATCACCCCCTCTCCACTTCCATTCTCCAAAGTGGATGCTCTCTTACATTACTCTTTCTCTTGCACTTCCTTTCCAGGTTACAACGAACCCCTTGAGAGATCCCGTAAGTATTTTGCCAAATTCATTTTGTCACATCCATTTTGCCAAATTCATTTCAGGGGAAGCTCTCAAAGGAGCAATGCCCTGAGAAAATCAGAGGGGAAGAGATTATTCAGAATAGCCTGGAGGTGTGCTGGGATTAGGAATGTTTTGAAAGTGAAAACAGCTTTTTTTGTAGGAAATTCCTAATCCTTCTCCCCTTTGGTTACAGCCCGGAGCACCACAGCTGCACCAAAGCCAACATCCAGGAATTTCACACTTAACTTCACCTTGACCAACCTCCGCTACACTGCAGATCTGGATGCCCCAAATTCCCGCAGATTCCTTTCCACAGTGAAAGTTATGAACCACTATGTGAGTCTGGGTCTGCCTGTGCCCCTTCTGGGTCTTGGTGGTGACCTCAATCCACCTGCTTTAAACTCGGGATATGATTCCCAGCTCTCAATTGTCCTCTTTTTTGACAGCTTGACCCTCTTTTCAAGAGGAGCAGCATAAGCTCTGCCTACATAGGATGTAAAGCCATGAGATTTAGGTAAGATCTGAAATTCCAGAATCACAGGATGGGTCAGGTTTGAAGGGACCTCAGTGGGTCACCTGGTCCCACCTCCCTGCTCCAGCAGGGTCATCTTAGAGAGCACATGGATTGTGTCCAGATGGCTCTGGAGTATCTCCAGTGAGGGGATTCCGCAACTTTTCTGGACAATCTGTTCCAGTGCTTGGTCATTGCAGAAGGAAGTTCTTATGCTCATGAGCTTCCTGGGCATCAGTTCCTGCCTTCTTCCTCTTGTCCTATTCCTCAGCACTGCAGAGCAGAGCCTGATCCCTGCTCTGAGCCCTCCCTGCAGACACTAAAAATATCTGAAGGAATACTAAAGGTGTCTGAAATACTAAAATACCTAAATATAAACCACCTAAAATTGCAATGAACCATTTCTTTACCCACTCTCACACACCTTCCATTTGTGGCTGTTCTGAGGCCAGAAATCAGCAGCCAGTGACACATTCCTGTGCAGCCAGGATTTTTTTTGGCTGGTAAAATCATTTTGGTATGTAAATGTCATCACCCCAGTTCTCGAGAGCCTGGTGAAGGATGCAGGACCCCATTGGCACTAAGGGTTTGGTGTCTGTCCTAAAAACCCCACAGGAAGTTCTGCTGGCGGAGCAGTGTCCCAAAGAAGGTGTCTGACATTTTTCCCCAGGTCTGGAAGGCACAGGGATGACACAAAAGTGGACGCTGTGTGCAGCTACAGGGACAATGCCAGCCTGGCCAGGTTTGACAGAGAAAAGCTTTACCAGGAGCTGAGCACCATGACAAACAATGTCACCAAACTGGGCCACTACAGCCTGGACAGGAGCAGCCTGTACGTCGATGGTAAGCATCCATGGGGATAAGAAGGATTTTGAGATCTCCTGGAGATCATTCCTCATCACTGGGGCCTGAGCACTGATGAACCCTTTGGTTTGCTGGTTTTCTTTAAGTTTGACACAATGACAAAACCAATCCTACAGGATATTGCCATGCTGGCAGCATTTCCATTCCTTAAATCAGAGAAGTTCCTGGCGAATTTCGCCATCACAGTGTCTGATCTAAGCAGGGATGTATCTATATTGCTTTTATGATATGAACAGATGTAAAAATAAATTCACTCTACCCTTTTCATTCAGGTTTCACCCTCACAGACACAGATGCCACCAAAATGCCTCTCTTATCTGCAGTCAAACTGGGCTACAGACTGAGTTTTAGAATAGTCAATGAAAACCTCACCAACCCTGACTCCCAGTCTCCAGAATACAAAGCAGCAGTAGAAAGCATCACCAACAAGGTAAGGAGGTATTTGGGAATATGTCTGGCTGGTCAGTTTTTAAAGCAAATACCAAATTTATGTCTGAATTGAAGAAAAATTTAAAAATCAACACTTGGGAACAAATATTTCTAGAATCTGAAAGATAAGACTAGCTTTTTAGTCAGTTTTGGTTTTAAGTCGTACCTGGTGGGTGTCATCCCTGCCCATGGCAGGAGACTGGGACTGGAGGATCTTTAAGGTCCTTTCCAACCCAAACCATTCGATGATTCCTTGTGGTCTTATGAAATTCTCTTCAGACAAAGACATGGACTGCAAAATGCCAGAGCTGATCTGTCAAATAAACACACCCTCAGCATTTCACTCCCACCTCCAGAAGTGCATCCAAGGCTGGAAAACCCCTGGTCAGCACATCCATGATTCATTCCTGGAATCCAATGTTTTCTCTTCAGCACCAATCCAATTTATCAACCTGATAAGGCCCTGACTGGGGGAGTTTTGCTCTCTTTGAGCTGGGGGTCTGTGAGGCTGGGATGTCACTCAGGACACTGCTCTCCCACACTGGCATCCTGCTCAGATAAGGCAGGAATGTTTGCCAGGCTGGAAGTCAGACCTCACCACCAGAAGGTGCCAATTCCAAAGTAAAACCCAACCCCAATGAAATCCAACCAGCAAAAAATAACCCTGGTGTTTCTCCAGAGCTCAAGTCCCTCCTGCTGGCCTAAAGCCTCCGCCACACTGCCCAAACTCATTAATATTTAATGTGACATTTTAATTTCAGATGAATCACCTGTACCGTCAGAGCGACCTACAGGACCAGTTCCTGACCTGCAGGATCACCGGGCTGAGGTCTGGGATAAAATCTGATTTTGTTTAAAGATTGCTACACCCTGGCACTGCTCCCTCATGGCTGAGCACCACTGGCCCCTGTGGAATTCCTCCCTTCAGTTCTCCTGTTGGAAACTGATGCCCTAAGGAGGCATTTCCAGGCTTCCCAGAATTTGTCAGTTTGAATTTTTTTTTTGGACTAGGGTTTCTCAGTCAGGGTATCTGTAAAGCACCCTCAGGTCTCTGAGCATCCCAGGAATTACAGATTCCATCCTTTTACTGGGAACTGGTGATCCTGTGACCTCAGCGCTCCTCTCAACCTGAACTCCACTAGATTTTATAAGTGAGCTGTGGTGTTCAGGATGGAATGAGGCTTAGACAAGGGACCCTCCCACAGGGCCAAAGCTTTAAAAAACTTAAAAGTGCTGCTCTTTCCTTACATTCATGCAATACAAGCTAAATTTGTCCAGAGAAGAGGTAACATTTTCATTCCTGTCCCTGTCCAAAGGAAAACCAGCCCATTCCACACCATTATTCCACCACGTTACTTTCAACCACTCAACCTTCAGAACAGCAGGAACCCTTCAGGAAACTCCTTCCCACAGGCAGCTTCCTGCCCATCCTATTTATCTCCAAGCCTCTGTCCCTCTGCCCACAGGCCTGGATCCATAGTGGTCGACTGCCAGTGCTTCTTCCAGCCCCACCCCAACATCAGCAGGGCCGTGGTTGAAAGGACTTTCCAGGACAGGACCTCCAACACCACGGGGCTGTGGCTGGGGAGCAGCTACCGACTGCAGGAATTCTCAGTGGACAGTACGTGCATCCAATCCCTTCCCGGTGTCCACATGGACAACTCACTTTGCCTTAGCACACTCAGAATCTCCCAAACTCTGCTCTGTCAGAGCACAAATAAATCTGTTATTAGGTTGAATCACTGGACTCTGAGTCAGGCCATTCACACATTCAGTGCTCTAGTCATCCATCCCTTTGGGGTTATTCAATATTAAGCTGTTCTTCGATATTATGGTGTTATTCAAAATTGAATTGTTACTCAAAATTAAGGTGTTTTCAGTGTTAAAAAAATCAGAAAATGAAGCGTGAACTGCTCACCACAACTTCAACTATCTAGAGCTAAATGGACTTTCAGCTTTTTTTTCCCAGTGTGCAGCATCCCAAAGAAATGAATGGCTTGGTACATTTGGAGTTTCCTGTCAGACTCCAGTGCAACTCAAGTCCTGCCAATCTAAGACTTCAAGCTAAAAGGCTGCAGCTCAGCGCTGCTTGGTAGGAAAGCCTCTGTTTCTCTCTGCTAGAATTTAATTTTCCTCTCCATTTCCAGCCTTGGAACTCTCAGTTGAGGCAGCAACTCACAAGACACCCCTCGAGTCTGGCAAAGAAAACTTTGGATTAAATTTCCGAATCTCCAACCTTCCCTACTCACCAGAACTGCAGGATTCCAGCTCTCAGATGTACCAAGAGAACAAAGAGAAGATTGAGAAAGAGGTGAAATGAACAGCAATAGCTTGAGCTCCCTGTCCAAAGGATGTGCTAAATTAACTCAGTTTTCCTCAACTGTTTGTTTCTCCCCATCAGCTCGAGGCATTCAGGAGCAGCCACCTCAAGGACCAATTTGTTGGCTGCACTGTGGAGAGATTCGGGTAGGTCCAGTGCTTTTTTCAAGTCCCAAAAGAGCAGTTCAGGAAGACACTTAGGGTGCCCAGCCCTCCCTGCCAACCTCTGTGCCCCCAGTGACACACAGGAGTCACTTCATTCTCCTTCAGTCAGTTTTGCCTTTACCACAAAAGGTTTCTGTCCAAACAGAGCTGGTTTTGTCTCGGTGCTTGCAGAGCTGTTGTCATGCATGAACAACCCCAGGGTAAAGCAAACATGTTCATTCTCATTTAGTGTGTTCAAATAAGCTCAAATTCCACTGACACACAGCAGGAAAACCAACTGACCACACAACTGACCAGCCTGAGGACAAAATCTGCCTTTGTGAGGGTCCTCCAACAGCCTTTGCAGGAACAAAGCAGTAGAGTAGATTTAACTTCTAGAAATAGAGCTGATTTAACTCTTAAAAATGCCTTGCTGGGGATTAAATCAGTGGACGGATTTCACAGGGCTGCAGGAGTTCCTGTCTCACCCAGAACAAGCTGCTAAAAGTGATCCCATCCCGATAAAACATCGCTGGGACATCTGCAAACCTGAGACTCCAAATCCTGCCCTACCCAGCTCTGCTTCATTTTCTCTCCTCTCTGCCTGTCACCCTCCAGGCCTGTCCATGGCAAAGGACACACAGAGGTTGCCTCAATCTGCAAGTTCACCCGGGACCCCCTCGCAGGGGCTTTACAAGAGCAGGAGGTGTTTGAGGAGCTGAAACTCCTGACCCAGGGCTTCACCAGGCTGGGCCCCAGCTACGAGCTGGAGAAGCAGAGTCTGGTGGTGGAAGGTGAGAGCTCCTGGAGGGACATTTGGGGGAATTCTTCCTAATTTTGTTTACATCAGCTCCAGAGTCCTATTCCTCATCTGTCCCACTCCTCATTTCCAGGTTACTCTCCACTCAAGACAGATGAACCAGAGTCCAAAAGATCTGGTAGGTACTTTTTTGGCAAGGATTGACCCAACAGCCACTGAATACTTGAGCTGTAATAAATAATTGAACCCTTATAAATACTTGAGCTGCAATATATCAGCATCAGATATCTTGGAATAGGACTAAGCCCATGGAAAAGACCATAAATCCAGGGCTCTTGGTAGCAAACAGCAGGTGCTACCAGCCTGAGGGGAGTAGAACTGAGGGACAGGCAAAAGCTGTGCAGTTTGGGAACTGTTTGAAAACTCTGGCACCAATAAATTTTGATAACTGCAGTATTTTTGAAAAAAGACCAGACCAGATATGGTTTAGCTTAGCTACAAGCCCAGAACTACCAGCAACAGGAGAGAGAAAAAAAACCACCCTGAACTCTTTCCCATGCACCACAAACACTGGTAAAACAACTGCAGCTTCTGCTGACACCCTGAGCCCTGTCCCCAGAAGAGTCCAGAAGCAGTTAAGACAGAACTTTAGCACTCTGAACATCCCAGAAATTGTCGCTCTAAACATCCCTGGAATCAGCTGGGGGCTCTGCTGCTCCCTGCAGTGGCATTTAAGGTTGTGGATCCCTGAACCCTCACTACATTTTCCCGAATTTCTGTAATTTGCCCTGACCTACGGAGTGTTCAGCCCTTCTGAACTTTGCCAGGGTGAGATCTCCCTCTCATAATCCCACATGGAAGAGTCTCTAAACAGGATGTGCCCTTTTTTTTTTTCCTTTTCAGAGCTTCAGTTCTGGGCCATCATCCTTATCTGCCTTTTCACCCTGCTGGGCTTTATCCTCCTCCTCTTGTTGTGCTTCCTGGTGAGTGTCCCCTTTGCTGTCCTACCTGTCCCTTGACTCCTGCAGAGCCACAGGAGGGACATTCAGACCATTCCTAAGGATCCCAGTGGAAGCAGTGCCCAGAAACAGCAAAAACCACCCCAAATCCTTCAGTCCCTGCCAGCTCTTCCAAGCCCTGGGGATGGGAAAGGGAATTTAGAGTCAGCTGAGCAGATTTTTAGAAAAGGAAGCAGAATTTTCCTTCTAGAAATGCAGCAGGATCGTGGCTGGCACTGGGTTTTTGCAGAGGAAAAAACACAAGCCCCAAAGGCAAGGCCAACACCAAGATGAGGAGCAGGGATTAGGGAATCCACAGGTGGAAATAGGGAATTCCCTGCAGCATTTCCTAAACCTCTTCCCTGTCCAAATACCTGCAGGATGAGCAGGTTCCAGGAGTGCCAAAACCAACATTTTTAACAGCCTATGGGAACCACAGAGAGAATTTTGTACTCAGTGCTCTTAACCTACAGACTGCTGCAGGCAGAGAAAAGGCAGAGAGATCCTCTTCCCACCTCTGGTGGTGTTTTGATGGGGAACAACATCTTAAAAGCACTGCTTGAAAACGTTGCTTTGCACCAGCTGAGGAGCAGAGTTAAATCTGCAGAAAGCAGGGAGGTTCAGGAGACAAAATTACAGCCAGCAGGATTTCAGAGTGGAAAATCCTCTGCTGCAGAGCTGCCTCACAGCTTTAGGCATTTTGGGATTTTTATTCCCAAAATCCCTCCCTTCCCACCTGACAATGTGATCTGGGGACGCCTAATGGTGGGCAGAGCATGGATTCAATTTTTTGCCATTAATTTTGGTCTTTTTGACATTAATTTTTGTTCTTTTCCCACCAGGTCCTCTCCTGCCTGAGGAGGAAGTCCCACCTGTACCAGGTGCAGCAGGGCCTGTATGGGTTGTATTTCCCACACCCGAGCACAGGGAAGGTTCACTGACACCTCAGCTTGGTCGTCCCAGACCAGTTCGTCCACTGATGAAGGAAAAATAGCTACAAAAACTAGAAAACATTTCTTTTATAAATTATTTCAGCGCTTTATCTCGCCTTGAGATAAATCTTTGCACTATTGCCATGATTCTTTTCATACTCCAGGAAACTGCCAACAGTGCATGTGCTGAGGAAAATATTTTTTTTAAGCACTGCAGTGTTTTATATAAATATAAATTTCCTATAAATATTACACAACCAAAGGAAAATAAAAGCTACCAGGAGCTGCAGTTTGCAAAGCCCTTCAGTGTTAACGTCAGTTTTCTGAAAAAGGCTTAAAATTATACTAATTTAGAGATTTTTGGGGACTGACTGTTGTAGACCTAGAAATCCCACCTAGATTTTAGCTTTTTAAACCACTGAGCTTTAAAAATGTAAATATTTTAAATTAATTCAAATATTTCATCTATTTATAATTATGACATTATGATGTAAAGAGATGTTGTTAGATCTGAGTGTGACACAGCCATGCTGTGTTTTTTGAGATTGCAGCTGATTTCAGTTCAATAAATTCCACATTTTACTGCCATGAAGTCATGTTTCCTTTGTATCAGCATGTTCATCATCCCAAATCAGAAACTCTGCAGAAACCCTGGAGATTTTGCTCCTCAGCTCCCATCCCACAGCACAGCATCTGTTCTTAGAGTTCAGCACCTTTTCCTGCCCCTCTCACCCAGCCAGAATTGCCCCAAAACTCCCATTTCATGCCCCAATTTCCTGCCAAGCACAAGACTCAGGGCTGTTTCTCTGCAATTATTTGATCCTATCATTAAATGAACTCTCTGAAAACGAACGCATTCAATTAGAATTAACGAACCCATGATTAGTCATTAATCCTGCCACTGCAGGCAATGTTTCCATGCAGCCAAAGCGGGTTTTGCCTTCAAAGCCAAGCACCTCCAGGGCAGGTCCGACCAGTTCGGCCCCAGCCCAGAGTTTCCTGCAGAGGATTAGGATCTGTTTGCTCACTCAGACAAAGGGCTTGAGGCACCAATTATGTCAGCAAACATCGATTAAAAGCTCTCAGAGCTCTTGCAAAACTCCTCTGCAGCGTCCCTGTCACCCCAAGCGTGGCTGCCACCCTGTGACAGGGACATTGGGAGTGGGAAGGAATTCCCTGCTCCCAGTCTGACCAAGAAAAGCTGAGTGACCCTGATGCCTTAAGTTTGAGCTTTGCTGTTTTTCAGATTCTGTGCAGCCCAGGGGTGCAGTTCTGAGCTCACATTCAGTGTCACTCAGCTCTTCACAGAGCAGGTAGACAAAACAAATCCTTCTCCTGCTGCACACCAAGGACAACTTTCAGGCCCACAAGCACCAACAAGGGTGGGCTGGAGGGAGGAACAAGAAGGATGAGACCTCACAGCCTGCAGCTGGAACTGGACAATTAACCCCAATATGCAAATGGACCAAAACTTATAAAAATGTAAAACCTCGTGACTGGTCATCCATTTTGTGACCATTTTGAGCCCACTTTGGATGTAGCCCTGGCCAGGCTCTTGTCCTACCCAACGTGTATCCTGGAGGCCTTTCAATAAATACCCACTTTATCCTCCAGCTCTGCCCAGTCTCTGTTTCAGGTCAGCTTTCCCAAGGTACCGACCCAGCAGGGCTGAGTCCAGCCATGAGAACCATAAAATCCTGGAAGGGACCCCCAGGGATCATCATTCCAGCCCCTGTCCCTGCACAGACACCCCAACAATCCCACCCGCAGCATCCCTGAGAGCGGTGGCCAAAGGCTCCTGGAGCTCTGGCAGCCTCGGGGCTGGGACCATTCCCTGGGGAGCCTGGGCAGTGCCCCAGCAGCCTCGGGGGGAAGAACCTTTCCCTGAGCTCCAGCCCAAGCCCTGACACAGCTTTGTGCCATCAGAGCAGCAGCTCTTGCCTTGGCAGCCCTGGGGAAAGCCCTGGATCTTCAGCTGACTGTCCCTGTTGTGCCTCAGTTTCCTTCCCCCTGGTTCCCCTCTCCCCTGGGGAGTCTCTCACTCCCAAAAAGCTACGAGTGAAGCAGAGATGAGAAGCTGGCTCGCCCTGGGAGAGGAAGGTGCTGGGGTTTGGACCTGTTTCCTGGATATTCTGAATTTTCCTTTTCCTGCCATGGTCCCATGGGAAGAGCTGCCTCTCCCACCAGGAGCCACATCACCTCCTGCCCAGGGTTTGGAGAGGAGAGGCCCAGCACACCCTGCAGGGCAGAGCTGGCACCGCTGTCCCATCCAGTCCAGGGACAAAAGGGAATGCAGAAAATCCAGCAGTTTCCCAGGGAAGCTCCAGGAGCACTCCAGGCCCAGGACTAACTGGGAGCACAGGGCACATTTCTCACCAGCAGGCACAAGGAGCTGATCTAATGCAGAAAATTCTCGATGCAGCTCTGCACGACCTGTTTGTGGGGCTCCAAAACGCCAAGGAAATCTTCCCAGCACCACTTCCCAAAGGAATTGTTCCTTTCTGCAGGAACAGCAGCAGAGCATCGCACCTGCCCAGCACAGCACCAGCCAGCCCAGGACATGGCAGGCACCACCAACCCCACCCACCTCTGCCATCCTGGGCAGGGGGCAACCCCCAGCCCTGCCAGGGGCCCCCACGGCTGAGAGCCAAAACCAGAGCCAAAATTAAAGCTGGAAAACAATGAGACAGGAGCACCAAGACAACTGTGAGGGGAGGGAGCAGCAGCTTGAGGGAGAAAGGGCTCAAGGGTGCCCTGGGGGGTGCCCACAAGCCTCAGTCCAGGGCTGCTTTCCAAGGAATTGGGGGCCTCACGTTCCATGGTGCTCCTGAGCATCCCTGTCCTGGGTCAGAATGAGCTTCGTGTGGGCTTGCAGGGCTGGGCCAGCTCAGCACCGCCCAGGGGCTCAGCCTGTGCCCTGGGCACTGACTGGGCTGGGGACGGTCAAAGCAAGAGGGTGGAGAAGCTCCGGAATCTGCCCCCAGCTCCTGCTGCAGCCCCTCCCTTAACCCCCCGTGCACAACCTCTGCCTCTCCTGCCTTGCTTGTCCCCTTCCCCTGCAGCTGCGCCAGGGCAGCTCCTCAGCGTCCCTGTCCTCGTGTTTGTCCCCGCGGCACCCAGCTGAGTCCCTGCTGCCACCAGAGGGTGAGCCCTGCCCGGCACTGCCTGGGCATTGCTGGCAGGTCACAGCCACTCCGCAGTCTCTCTTGAGCACTGGAAACCAGCCTGAGCTGCACAGATGAGATTCACCTGCTCCTCGTCCTTCTCCCCAGCAGCTCCTCTTCCTCTTAGAGACGGAAAAATGCTCCATCTGCTTCGGAAGCAGCTGTCAGAAATCTCCTTGTGCAGCAAGGCCCCCCTTCAGGGAGTCACACACTCAGACACCTCTGCCACCTCCTGCTCTCAGCAACAACCCAGCACCACTTCCCAGGGCCAGGATTCCATCCTGCCCCCCTTCATGGAGAGAACAGGGGCAACCTGAGCTGCTTGTCCAGAGCAGGGCCCAGACCACCCAGCCCCAGACGGGATTTACAGCTCCATAGGCAAGAGCTCCTCCTTCCTGCTCACCCCCCTCAGTCCTTCCTCTAATTAGTTCATTAATCTAATTGTATCTCATCCGCATTTCTCCACTGGGAACCTCATCCTGGGGCAGCCAGGAGATCTCCACCATGCCCAGCCAGGATTTTAATTTGAGAACTGGTTTTAGAAGCAAATTCATTATTTTGTTAGTGCCAATCGCTGAATTTACTGGCATGCCTTGGTGTCCCATGCAGGGTTTGGTGCCACCTGCAGGGTTTGGTGTCCCCTGCAGGGTTTGGTGTCCCCTGCAGGGTTTGGTGTCACCCCCACGATGCCAAACAGCCCAAGGGACACCTACCTGCGCTCAGCCAGGGCAGCTCAGCCATGCCCAGCAAGGTGGCACCCGTGGCTCAGGGCAGGGGCACTTGGTGGCAGCTGGTGGCCAGTGCAGCCTCCGGACAGTGTCCAGCAGGATGTCACAGGAGGGGGTTCCACTGACCCCAGCCAGCCCCCGGTGATGTCACAGGGCCCTCGGGCACACCCCACATCCCAGAGCTGCCCCAGGAGCCAGGAAAGGCCCTGCCGGGAGCTGGGCACTGCAGGGATCGTGGCAGGGCCATGGATGGGGCAGGGGTGTCACAGGGACAGGGCAGGGGAGCAGAGGGGAGGCTGCAGGAATGTGAGAGGGATGCAGGAGGGTTGCAGGGAGGAGGGGCCAGGGATGCTGGAAGGAGGCTGCAGGACAATTTCTCCTGGCTCTCTGACCAGCAAAGAATTTGAGTCTCAAATGGACCCCAAATGGTCACTTCAACATCCCTGAAATTTCCCAGAGAAAACCAGTTCATCCCTGCCTGGAAACCCAGCCCCAAAATGGGGCTGCCTGGAGGAAGGAGCAGCCCCTGGGATCCCCCAGAGCCACAGGGCTGTCCCTGCCCTGAGCTGTGGCACCGTGTGCCCATGGGCGTCACCTCTGCTGTAGGTGGCATAGCTGAGCCCCAGCATTGCAAGAACCGAGATTATTCAAAATCTAAATAACTTCAATCTACACTGCCTGATTTCACAGCCCCAGGGAGGGCAGAGCATCAATATTTGCACTCCAAATCCGGCTCAGCTCCTTTGGCTTTGGCAGCAAAGGCTGAGCAGTAGCACTCTGCAAGGGGCAGCCGGGCTTGGATTGAGATTCAGAAATTCAATAATAATAAATCATAAATGCTAATAAATATAAACAAAGCCCAGAGTGTTTACAGGAGGTGAATCCCCATCTTCCAGGTGACATCCAAGGTGTGGGGATGTGGTCAGACAGGTCCCACCTCAGTCCATCCCCAGGGCAGCCACACCCAACATCAACAACCTCTGAGCACCACCAGCATCCTCCAACCACTGTGCCTGAGCTGTGGCACTGTGCCCCCATGGGTGTCACCTCTGCTGGAGGTGGCATCACTGAGCCCCAGCATTGCAAGAAACAGCACCAAAAAATCCCCAAATCAGACCACAAAACCCCTCCGGACCCTTGAGCACCATTTGTGGTTTTCCCACCACATTCCTGCCCAAAGCAGAGGATCCCATGGAGCATCCCGGGGGTGCCGAACCTGCACAGGAGACAGAGCTGGAAAATCCCATCCTTGGGGCTGGAGGTGCCTCCCCCCTGCCTGTCCCTGTCCCTGTCCCCATCCCCGTCCCCGTCCCTGTCCCTGTCCCTGTCCCCGTCCCCGTCCCTGTCCCTCTCACCGTGGCACAGCCTTGCTGGCACCCCAGTCCTGCAGTCCCAGCCTGCGGCCACCCAGAGACACAAAGGTGGCCCTGCCAAGGCCATGCTGGGCCCGGGGACATGCCGCTGCTGCCTCTGCCCCAGCTGGCCCTGCCAGGACCTGGGCTGAGCAGCAGGGCCACCAGAGCTGGCCCTGGGGACAGGGGCTGTGCCCAGAGGGGCACGGAGCCCTCCAGCCCGTGCCAGGTCCAGCTTTGGATCCCCTTTGGGGCAGGGCAGGGGTGCCCATGGGGACCCCCCAACACCAGGGTTCCACTGACCCCACCTGGACCCAGGTGATGTCACAGCACCCTTGGGGACATCTCCCCAGTCCCACTGGATTCCACGGGGAATTCCAACCTCACGGGATGTGTTCCCTGTCCCAGGGAATTGTGCTGCCCCCAGCCCTGCAGGGACACTGCAATGGGGCTCCCAGTCCCGGGCTTGGGCCCAGCCTGGAGCAGGATTTCCCCCCAGTCCCTGCCCTGTTCCAGTGGCCCCAGGACCAGGCAGGCTCTGGGATCACCCTGGCAGCACCACAGGAGCAGGACACCTCTCCCAGAGCATGGAAAGCATTCCCAGAGCTGCCCCAGGAGCCAGGAAAGGCCCTGCCGGGAGCTGGGCACTGCAGGGATCGTGGCAGGGCCATGGATGGGGCAGGGGGGTCACAGGGACAGGGCAGGGAAGCAGAGGGAAGGCTGCAGGAATGTGGGAGGGATGCAGGAGGGAGGCCAGAGGAGTGCAGGGAGGGGGGGTCAGGGATGCTGGAGGCATCTAGCAGGACACTTTCCTAGGGATTTCTGACTAGCAAAAAGTGTTCAGTTCTCAGACTCCAAGCACTCCATTTCCCCTGAAACTTTCCGGAGAAAACCAGTTTCATCTCTCCTTTCAAACCCAGTCCCAATCGGAGCTCTCTGGAGGAAGGAGCAGCTCGTGGGATCCCCCAGAGCCACTCCCAGCCCCACACAGCCCCTGGCTGCTGCCTGCCCAGGGCTGTCCCCGTGGCTGTGGCACCGTGTCACACAAACCAGGGCCGCGTCCTGTGGAGCAAAGAGCTGCAATTTATTTCCTGCGAGCTGCAAGGGGAGCCACGGGGTGGGGGAGGAGACCAGGCACACCCCGGGGTGTTACTGTGCACCCCTGCTGTCGGCTGAGGAAATACACTTTTGTTTTTCAGGCTGTTCCTTTTTCTGGTAAAGGCTTGTTATGGTCAGGGCTCTCTCTCCTTGTGCCCCTGGTCATCCCTGCAGTGACCACAGCCCTGAGCAGGCATAGCTGCAGCCACAGCACAGCTGGCACCGCTGCACTGCTGCAGTTACACCACAGCTGGCACAGCTGCAGCCCCACAAATCCCCTTTTTCTTTCTTCTGCTGCAGCAGCAGCTCATTTCGCTGCGGATTCACCCCGTGGGGATGGAGGCAGGAGCAGGGAGCTCATCTCTGCTTTCTGCTCTCCATCCCCACGAGCTGGGAGTGCCCTTGGAGCAGCTCCTCTGCCCACTCTGTCACATCCCCTGTGGGTGCCTGGGCCCTGCCGCCACTGCATGTGAGCAAACACCTCCAGCACCTCTTTACCTTCCCTTTCCCATGGAGGAGCACAGCTCCTTCCAGTGTTTGCAAAGAGGTTTCACAGCAGCAGTGATTGCCGTGGGGCTTTTAGGGGCAGCTCGTGTGGCAAAACCTGCACAGAAACACCTCCCTGGTGCTCTGGGTCCCTGCACATCAGTGGGTGACATCGTGCAGACAGGAATTTGGGGACACGGGCACAGCCCAGCAGGATGCCAGGGGCTGCCAGGGGCTGGGGACAAGGAGACAGGCCAGCAGGATGCCAGGGGCTGAGGAACTGGCACAGCCCAGAAGATGCCAGGGGCTGGGGACAAGGAGACAGGCCAGCAGGATGCCAGGGGCTGGGGACAAGGAGACAGCCCAGCAGGCTGCCAGGGGCTGGGGACAAGGAGACAGGCCAGCAGGATGCTGGGGGCTGGTGCTCAGGTTCCAGTCAGAGACAGCAGCACCTCTGTGCCCGAAGGGGTTGGTCTGGCCCCGAGCTGACAGCAGCTCCCGGGTTACCCCAAGCTCTTTTACCCCAAGCTCTTTTTGGGGATAAAAAGCAAACACACCCTAAACACGTCCTCCTGCAGCACCTCCCGGCTCAGAGCCTGCAGAGCCCGGGGCTCTCTCCGTGCTCAGAGCCCTTCACTCCTCGCTCACAGCGACGCCGTGTGTGTTTTTAGTGGGATGCAACCCCCCCCCC
>WBMY01006442.1:0-66349 GCA_013397315.1 Donacobius atricapilla | reverse complement strand
CCCCCCCCCCCGATCCAACAGGGACGGGAGAGAGCGGCAAGAAAGGCATGGCGTGATTTTTGAGGTTACTCAAAACGTTGAGGTAATTCAGTGGAAAGTCTTTTTCTGCTGTAATTTCACTCTCCATGCCAGGTTGTTGCTGCTGTATTAGAGAAAGGCAGCGCGTGTGGGAGGTGTGAATTAATGTTACCGCACTGGGAAGGTGGTGACGACTGGAGATCTCACAATGATGCACATCACATCAGGCTCCCTCCTCAACAGGGCTGAGAGTGAGTGCAGTGGAAAAAAAAAAGGACATAATTGGTTTTTTAAGAAAAAGCCCAAACCAAAGAGCTGTGAGACACGGGCGTCAGCAGGTGCTATTTCAGAGCACAGACGCTCACCTCCTCTCTCCCGGGACAAGTGTTAACCTTTAAATGCAGCCTTTCCACTCCTTTCCCTTTCACTCACATATTTTTTTCCTCCCCCTGCTCCCCACTTGCCAAAATCACTCGAGTTTCCCCATCGAGAGCCCGTGGCTGTCGTGTGCCGGGAGCTGCTCCATCCACACCCCATCCCTGGGCTGCCACGGGCTTTTCCAGCTGCCAAACCTCCCTGTGGCACCCAGGACTTGGACATCAGCCTCATTTCTTGTCCTTCCTGGGCCAGTTCTCCTGGAGATGTGGCTGGAGCTGGAGCTCCCCAGCTCTGGTGCCAGGGGGAGCTGGCCAGGAGCAGCTCTGATCTCTGCGGTGAACAGGGACAGGAGCCCAGGGACGGCTGGAGCTGTGTCAGGGCTTGGGCTGGAGCTCAGGGAAAGGTTCTTCCCCCCGAGGCTGCTGGGGCACTGCCCAGGCTCCCCAGGGAATGGTCCCAGCCCCGAGGCTGCCAGAGCTCCAGGAGCCTTTGGCCACCGCTCTCAGGGATGCTGCGGGTGGGATTGTTGGGGTGTCTGTGCAGGGCCAGGGGCTGCACTGATGATCCCTGTGGGGTCCAGCTCAGGATATTCTGGGATTCTGTGCATTATTTTAACTCTCCTGGCTTCCCATCTTGCCCAGGGTTTCCAGTTCAGGTGCTGAGCTCTGGGTGGAGGCAGGGCTGGAGAACAAGGGCTCGGTGACCCACAGGCTGTCACGGCTTCTCCTGCTCAGGCTCCAGCACAGATGGGGATGGCTACTGGGAGCTCCTGCCCCGATTTTCCACCCCCTCAGAACGTTCCTGTTCAGGGGAAATGAAAGTTCCTCTGCACATCCTGTACCCAACCTGCAGCAGTTCAGGAGAAGTGGGGTGAGGCAGCGCCCCGAGGCCAGGCAGGACTGAGGGCTGAGCCCGGGGGAGGACAGCGGGTGCCTCGGGAAGGTGGAGAAAACCGGGAGGATCCCTGGGATACCGAAGGGAATTGTTCAACTTCTGGCTCACATTCCAACTCTGCTTCCCGAGGGAGGAGCAGCGCTGGAGGGGGAGATGCAAACCCCCGGGCCGGGAGGAATCGCTGTGCTGCTCCTCATCCTCCCACTCCCACTCTCTGGGCATCCAGCTCCCTGTTTACTTGGAATAAGAGGGTTTAGTGATCAAATTGCCTTTTAATGCTGAAGTTGCAGCCTCTGCTTCAAAGGCATTAAGAACAAAAATGGTTTTTTTCTGATGAAAGTGCCTGGCTCAGGCACTGAGAGCTCCCAGCTGCTGCTTTAGGGCCAAGCACCTCAGAAAACGAGGAGAGGAAGCGGCTGTGAGAGGCTCAGCTCTCAGCACTTGTCACCAAATGTCCCCAAAAGCTTCCCCGTCCCATCCAATGGAGCAATCCCCAGCTCTTTAGGATCCGGGTCAAAAAGATTATTAGAAAGTAAATAATTTAAAACTTACAGTGTTTGATTTCATAGCCCCAGGGAGCAAAGAGCATCAATATTTTCCCCCTAAATCCAGCTCAGCTTCTGAACTTTGGCAGTACAGACTGAACAGCAGCACCCTGCAAGGGGCATCTGGGCTTGGATTGAGATTCAGAAATCAAATAATACCAAATAATAAATTGTACTAAATTAAACAACCCCAGAGTGTTTACAGGAGGTGAATCCCATCTCCCAGGTGACGTCCAAGCTGTGGGGATGTGGTCAGTGAGGTGCTGTGACAGGTCCCACCTCAGCCCCTCCCCAGGGCAGCCACACTCAACATCCTCTGAGCGCCACCAGCATCCTCCAGCCTCTCAGAAAACAACACCTTTTAACTGAAATCTCCCAAATTCTGCCCAGTGTGGCAGGAAGAGTCCTTGTTCCCACAGTGAGGGACTCAGGAACTTCAGCCCTGTGGTTGTTCTGCTCCCACAATGTTGCCACAACGAATCATCAAGTGACAGACGTGCGGCCACCAGGACTCTGGGGCTCTTCTTCTGTTCCTGTGAAGTTGTACAGAACTTCAGGGCTCAAAAACAAGTCCCCCACTTCTCTCCCATGCTGAAATTTTAGATTTCACAGTGGTGCTCACCAAAAAGGATTATTTTGCCCCAGGCTTATCCAGGCATGACATAAATAATGCAACAGCTTTTCCATTCCCTCCTGGATTTTGTGTTTTACTCTTCCTTTTTCTCCTCATTTTCAAGCTGTCTTTTACCCACAACTCTCAAACACTGAGGAATTCAGGAAGGTCATTTATGCCACAGGAAAATGCAGAAACAAATAGGAAAATTGCCTGGGTTTCTAAACTTTCTAATTTTATCTATAATTTGTGGGACCAGGTCAAACTGGGGATGAGTCCTGGTGCCCCTCAGCTGTGTCTCCCATGGATGCATTTCCATTTGCTCCAAGGAGACAGCGGGAATTCGGGAATTAATGAAAGCATGCCAGCCAGCTCCAACCATTTCCCAGAAAAGTTATTTTATCCAGAAAAATACAAACAAACAAACAACACCAAACCAATTTTTTCAAGTAAATTCCAATGCAGAGATTCCTCTCCTTTGATTTTGGTCACAGAAATAAGAACCAAAAGTGCAACTTCACATCTAAACCTTTGAAATTCAGTGGGGTGGAGGGAGGGAAGTGCTGACAATAAGAAAAGCAGGATCAGATCATGCCTCTTTCACCTGCCAGAGAGGAAAAAGGAATTCCCTGAGCAGCTGTAATTGCTGAGGAGCAGGAAAACTGCCCAGGAAGGATTTTCCTGCCCTTCAGCTGGGGAGCAAAGAGAGCAGAGGGAGCACATCTGGAGCTGGGGGTGACCAGGAGGCCACATCTGGATGGCTGCGCTGACATCCTGTGGCTGCATTCCGGAGGAAATCTGGGGGGATCAATAAAATCAAATAAAAGCCTTAATTTTTTTCCCTCTGATCTCTTCCAGAAGAGGAACCTCCGGCAGCTGAAGCAGGGACCTTGTGTCACCAGAAAATATTCAGAATTTCTGACAAGGAAACCAAACAGAGATGGCAGAGCAGAGGGAGGCTCAGGGCATCCCAACCATGGGAAGGGACAATCCTGGAGCTCAAATTCCTGACCAGCAGAGCCTCCTCTGCAGGGTCTGGTGTCTGTGGGGCACACGAGGGGTCTCTCCTGCTCAGAGACACAACAAACTCCTCACACCACTTGTCACTGCTTCGTCGCAAGGAAAAATCCTCCTTTCTGCCAGGGCAGCACTTCCCTCTCCCCTGGGGTACAGAGAACCCAGCTGGACTTCCCAAAAGCTGGGCTTTGTTGGGCCAGAGCAGCACTTGCACATAGAAAAGTTGGAAGGGACCTTAAAGATCATCCAGATCCAACCCTCAGGCAGGGAATATTGTCCCCCACACCTCTGTGACCCTTCCAGCTGTGCGCCAGATGTGTGGTGGGTGTTGATCTCTGCAGGCACCAGGGCTGAGGCAGCCCCGGAGCTCTGGGTCCGTGCAGAGGGAGGGATAAACCAGCAGGAAGAGCAGACAATTCCCAGGTTTAAACAAAGAATTCTGGGGAGACTGGGGGGATTTTACCCAGAAAAGTGACATTTGGGGTTCTAGGTAGACTTGGTTCACATTTCAGGCCAAGCCAGCTATAACTGAGGGAATTTGGGCAGAAAAAAAAGCAAAAATAAAGACCACACAACCCTTAGTGAGGTCTGGGGAGTTCAGCACAGCTCTGCCACAGCCTCCTGCAAAACAGAGAGGGGGAAAGTCAGGAAAAAGCCACTCCTGGGTAGGGCACTGGGGCTGGGTCTGCTCCAGCAAGCCAGGGCTGTGCCAGGCCTGAGGAGAAACTGGGATGGAGACACCTGGGCCACTTCATGAGAGCTTTGGGGACCCAGGTTGAGCTGGGAGCAGTTTTTAGCTGTTCCATTGCCCCACCCAGCCTGAACACCTCCCAGCTGTGAAGATTTTTAATACCTGAAAAGAACAAAAATCAGAACCAGGCCCCCTCAATTCACCCTGGAGTGCTGCTCTCTGGACAGTTTTGAGGTGAGGGAGTTACCAAACCTCCCCTTCTCCCTCTGATGTTTTAACACTCGCCAGGTCTGAGTAAGGCTGTGAGAAATGAGAGCTTGTGGTCTTCAGGAGAACTGAGACCACAAACCTGGCCTGGGATAAATAACTCAGTGTGGTCACACATCTGCAGCTGCATTTCAACAGGTTCCTGGAGAAATCTTTCTGTTTCTCTTTGTTTTCTGCAGCAGGGACAGGAATTTATAAGATGTGATAAGAGAAAGATCAGAGCTGGAAGGCAGCTCCATATATCTGCGCCCAAAATATCCCAAATAGTCTCTTCATCCCAACATCTTGCTGTGAATTGCTGCACATGGACAAGCATTTTGGGGGGAATAAGGAATTTAGGCAACACCTCCCAGCTTTTTGCACCAAATTGCAAAATCTGCTTTGTCCTTTTGCAAGCCTAAGGATGGAGCTGCAATTGAGGGGACACAGGAGGCCGAGGTCACCCCAGGGGATGGTCAGGGGGTGTCCAGACCATTTCCCCAGTTCTGTCCCAGCCTGACCCTGCTGTGGAAGGATGGATGGACCTCGCAGACATTTTGAGGTTTATCATCCTGAAGCCCTCGTTGGAAAAATCAGCCCAAGAATTCCACAGTCATGCACATCTCCAGCCCTGGAAGCTCAACAGGCACCAAAACATTGTCCTGTGCAATTTCCTCTGCACCCAGCGGCTCCCGAGGTGCTGACTCTCAGGTTCTGTCCCTTCCAACAACAGGGATGTGGGTGGGCATGAAAATCCCAGGTGTTTCATCAGAAAAACCTCCACTACCCTTAAAACCCACTCCAAATACCCTTAAAATACCCCCCAAACCCCAACTTTTCCAAACACTTTTCCAAATTTGCCCAGACAGTGCCGGAACAGCCCTGGGGTTACTGAGCCGGGTAGGGAACTGGGACCAGTTTGCAAAGGAGGGGATGTACAAACCAGGAGGGTGCGAAGGAGGCACCCGGATCTAAAGATAAGGATGAGGCTCAGCAGGAAAGGGACAGGTCCAGCAGAGCAGGCCCAGCAGGCAGGGAGCAGCGTTGGTGCAGCTGATAAGGCCAGCAGGAGATAAGGGGCAGAAAAGCCGCCTGTGGTCAGCACTCAGCCAAACCCCGCATGATCTCTGTGTAGGAAACAGCAAAGCTCGGCCTAAACCCCGGTCCAGAGGCTGTGACTCACCCCAGGGTCAGAGCATCACCAAGAACTCAGCGAAGTGATGATGCATTTTCTCCCCACTGCTGCCCAACCAGCCCCTTCCCACTGCAACCCACCCCAGGCTGGGATTTGGGAAGAATCCCAACCCTCTGCCCTGCAGGGATCCCCAACAGCTCCCCCTGAGCTGCAGGTCAGGCCTGACCCTGCCCAGCTCCCCTGGGATTTGATGGTGCTAGCACCAACCCAGGACATGATGATTATTTTCTGCAAAAAGACCAACCCACTTCTCTAGAAATCCTTCTAGGAGTGATGAAATATTAAATGGAAAGAATTCTTTGGGATGGGAATGGGGAAATCCAGTTTGAGTGAGAGGGGCCAGGATGCAATGCTGGGAGCAGCTCACTTTCTGATGGTTAATGCTGCTTGTGCTGTATGGTTTGGAAATTTCCCTTCTAATCATTTGATAATGCTAGAAATAAAACCAAAACTAAATTTAAAACTGGGTTTTGAATCTGCATTGCCCTCCCAGGGGGTCCCCAGTGTGTGAGCAGGGCACTGTGAAGGCAGCACCTCTTTCCAGAAGTCAGTGCTGACTTCATGCCTCAGCAATGATTCAGTTTGGGGCCTGAGCCTAAGCTAAAGGTCAGCATTAGCTCATGCTCTGAAGGGAGGGCTCTGCAGTCATCTCTCTGCCCAGCTCCGCAGTGTGTGACACACAGTGCATGAAATGGGTGGGATTTGTTGGGTTTTTTGAAGGTCACTGTGTCTGGCGACAGAGAATTTCCCCTTCTGAGGCACATGGAGAAGCATTTGGATGAGGCTTTGGCTCCATCCAGGCTTGTCCCCAAAGCTGGGGGGTGCTCAGCAGACCCCAGGGAGAGCAGCAGCAGCATCACCCACCCAGCTCCCCTGAGCCAGAATCTCCCCCAGCCCAGTCTCCAATTCCTCCTGGCAGATTCACCCTTCCTGAAATCCTCTCCTTGTTTTTTGACCCCTGTTGTCCCTTGCTGCAGGGTTTAGTCACGAGCTGCGCGAAAAAATCCATCCTGCAGCTTTTGCAAAGCCTCTGCCCACTTTCCCTGGGTGCCAGTTCCTTCCGAGGCGTGGAAAGCACTGAGCAATTTTCCCCTGCTCACATTCTCCTGGGTTCCCTTGATGGATATTTAGGTGCCTGCAGCGTGTCCCTCTCAGGTACTTCCTGCCAGCTCAAAGGCAAAACCTCCCTGTCCTGGCAGACAGATAAAAAATACTGGAATAGTTTTCCGAAGAGGTACAAGCAGGAAATATCTCCTTGTCTCCCCATCTTAGGACACACAGAGGATTTTTTTCTTCTATAATGCACAGCCCAGTAATAAATCAGCTTGAAAACTGCCAGAAATCACTCTGGAATGAAGACTAATGAAAGAATTAACTAAGCCTAAGCAGAGGCAGGAACAACTCAGCTCACTTCGAGCCTAGCCTCACAATTGGCACAAAAATGGCTCTTTTTTGAGGGTGTTACTGAACGTGGAACTTGGGATAATGGACAGGGATGAATGGGGATGGATGGATGGATGGAGGGATGGAGGGATGGATGGAGGGATGGACAGATGGATGGATGGATGGATGGATGGATATTTCCCATGCAGGAAATTTTCTAGGACAAGACAGCAACGGAGGACTGAAGGTGTGGAAGGAGGGGAAGACCCATCTCCACCTCCATCTCCTCCAGGTCAGTGACCCTAGAGGGGAGGAAGGGAAAACCTGGAGCGGGGCAAAGAGCGGGGCAGTTGTGGGAGCAGGTGTGAGGAGAGGCAGGTGTGGGGCCAGGGCCGGCTCACTGCACACCCTGTCCCCATCTCCTGCTGCTTTTCCTGCTGCTGTCCCGTCCTCCCACTCCCTCCACAGGCACCCAACAGCTCCCAGTGCCACCAGCCCTGAGTCCAAACCCGGTTTGGCCCCTGGTTTGTGCGAGAGCGGGGACACAGCAAACAGGAAACATCATTCATTTCTTCAATGTTCTCAACACCCCAGAAAAAATCACCTCTGGGCACCTGCAGGGTTAAATCTCTTGGGGTTGAATCACTGGGCCGCAGGCAGGAGGGCTGGGAGGGACAGCAGGGTTAGGGGGTGCAGCAGGGTTAGGGGTGCAGCACATCCTGGAGGCAACCTGTGAATCTCAAATCCATCCCACAGTTTAACTGAGCTCCCTCCCACTCCCTTACTGCATCCTGAATTCTTTGCAAGCACACGGAGCCAGCCCAGCCCTGCCCAGTGGGGAAAAAACCTGATCCCACAGGGATTGGGAACAGCAGGAATAGGAGGGAGGCGATTTCTTGCAGTAAAATTGTTTCTGTGCCACCTCCTTGCCATGGGCTGTCCCTGCCACTCGTGAGTGGAAGAGGGGACAGTGGGAATGGGACAGGAAATGGAACCATGTGTGGTTTCCTTTCATCTACAGAGCATCACTGCCTCGCGTTTCACACCTGAGCAGCGGCTGCAGCTCTGGTTTCCCCTCATGCCCGGGGTACAGGAGAGCCCCTCTTGTGCCCTGGCAGCTGTGCCAGGAAGCTCTGCCCATTTCTCTGCACTGATCCTGGCCTAGAAGAGGGGGACAGGGCCAGTCCAGGGGCTGATCCTTGTGGGGTGTCCCTATAAACAGTGGTGAGCCGGGACAGAGCCCCACACCCCAGCGCTGGAGGGTCTGTGCTGGGAGCTGGGGTCCTGCTGTGGGAACAGAGGCACTGACAGGGGGAAAACACCTTTATGGACAGAGGAATGGGGAAGGTGGGTGCCCACAGCTCCCTGCTTGTTCCCACTTGTTCTCACAGGATGGATTTATCACTCTGGCTGTTTCTGAGGGGAAAAGATGCAGACCCAGTCCCAACAGCCAAACCAAGACACATTTTGCAGCTCCTGCAAACAGTTTTATTGGGCATATGTTGGTCCCTCCCCAGTTCAGATCCCTTGTACAGCTCCCACTTAGGCCCCTCTTTTCCAAACCAGTTTGAGGGATTGTTCCATCCTCTGTCAGGCATCGTGGGCTGTCTTTCTGCACGGCCCTATTATTGCTGCATTCTTTTATTGGCTATGAAATGATTCCTAGAAAAACACTCTTGACAATTTTCCTTATTCTCCAGAGCCTGAAGTTTTCATGGGTCATGGGATGGTTTGGGTTGGAAGGGACCTCAAAGCCCATCCAGTGCCACCCCTGCCATGGCCAGGGACACCTTCCACTGTCCCAGGCTGCTCCAAGCCCTGTCCAACCTGGCCTTGGGCACTGCCAGGGATCCAGGGGCAGCCACAGCTGCTCAGGGCACCCTGTGCCAGGGCCTCCCCGCCCTCCCAGGGAACAATTCCTGCCCAATCTCCCATCTATCCCTGCCCTCTGGCAGTGGGAAGCCAATCCCCCTTGTCCTTGTGAACTGTCTCTTTCCATGTTTCCTGTCGACTCCTTCAGGCCCTGGAAGGCCACACTGAGGCCATCCCAGAGTTTTTCCTTCTCCAGGTGAACAGTCCCAGCTCTCCCAGCCTTTCCTCCCAGCAGAGCTGCTCCGTCCCTCTGCTCATCCTGGTGCCTCCTCTGGCCTGGCTTCAGCAGCTCCAGATCCTCCCTGTGCTGGGCCCCAGGGCTGGGGCAGCTCTGCAGGTGGGGTCTCACCGGAGGGGACAGAGGGACAGACACACAAGGAACAGGAGAATCCCTTGAGCTGGAACTGATGAGGTGGAGACCCCCAGAGATCTGAGGCAGGCCATTGAGCCCCACTGTCAGCTCTGGTTCCCAGCAGGGCTGGGCAGGCCCTGCAGCTCTTCTGTCTTTTGGGACATGGGACATGGACTGAAAATGTGTGGGTGGGGCAGGGGAGAACAGCTTGAAGTTGCTTTTTCAGTTTGAGATCTTCCATCAGATTGGGGCCGACGGATTCCATCAGATTTGTTTGGTCTTGTCCAACATGTCAAAAAATGTTTGGGGCTGACAGAGACAGCAACATTCAAACTGCAGGATCATCCTCTTCTTGGGAAAAGAGACAAAGCAGGGAAGATCTGAGGAGAGGAAGTTACAGCTGTACCTGGAGTGCATCCCTGAGAATTCTCTTTGGCTTGAAAACTGAGGAACAGCTCCAGGCAGGCTCCAGAGCCCTGCAGGAGGCTGTTCTCCCTGAGGCTTTCCCAAAGGAAAAGCAGGCAGAAGGCAGGATGGACAGGGACTGGGTCCCAGCAGATGCAGGAATATAAACACCATGTGCAGCTTGTGCTTGTTTGATAAAGAGTTCCCAAATACACATAGATTGGGTTTGAAAATGCCTTGTTTAAAGAAAGAAGCGAAACGAAAGTATTTTTTGCATTTCAATAATAATAATAAAAAAATAATATTTAATCTTCCATAATAACAATTGCAGTAAATGAAATTATCTTCTGGACCACAGCATGTCTTGTCACAGAGAAATGGTTCGTTATCTCTGGAGATAAATTATGGTGAACTAGAATAAAGTGCAGGAGGTCCTGCTTTCATTTCATGCCAGCGTAGATACACACTCCCAGAGCCACAACCCCTTCTTATTTTCTCCAGACACCTGAGGGCTCTGAAACTGGTTCCATCGACAGTTTCCCATGTCAGGGAATTCTGACTTCAGGCACGTTGGTGAGGATGAAGGCGGTGACAAAGCACAGGCACTACAGTGGTTGATACCCGTGCCAGCTGTAGTGGTGTCACGTTCTGTGGGGACCATCCCCACTATCTTGGCCTCTTCCTGCCCCTTCACACCTCCAGTTTGAGCTTGCTGTGGTAGCAGAGCAGCGAGATGGGGGGGTGACCATGGGGTCCTGGCCAGCTGCAGTGGTGCTGTAGTGATATGGGCCCAGAAACTCCCTCAGCATCTACACAGAGCAGGGAAAATTGTGTCCATCTTTGGAGAAAAAGTCATTTCCCTCTCACCTCGTCCTTCCAGACCCTTCATGTCCTGGAAAGTCTCACTTGGGCCCCACAGCAGCTGTTCTCGTGCTGCCTCAGTGCAAGTCCAGCCCAGTCTCCTCCAGACTGCCCAGGGCTTTGCTCTTAATCCGGAGCTTGTGTGGGAGGGCAGCAAAGTTCCGGCCCTTCAGGTGCTCTTCTGAGGGGCAGGGCAGGCTGCAGGATGGCACAGGAGAAGTTTTGGGCACTTGTTGCTCATCATCTTCATCCGACACCGCAGTGCTGCTCTCCTTCCTGGCCTCGGCGGTGCCAGGGGCTGGGCACAAGAAGCAGGCGCTGCCCAGCCAAGGGCAGGGGAAGGGGTGTCTGTCTGGGCACGGGTAGCTGAGGAACGGAGAGCAAACTGTGGGGCTGAAAGGTGCATCAAACCTTTTGGGGCTGAAGGATTCCTCAAATCTTTTGGGTTGCTGGAGGCCAGGCGTGTCCATGGGAAAGGGTTTGGAGTCACCGCTGAGGATGTTTGTGGAGGGCTTGAAGGTTTTGCAAGGAAACTCAGCCGGTTCCAGCGCCTTGGGCACAAAACTCTTCCGGGCAGGGCAGCAGGAATCACCAGTAAAGGGCTCCATGCCCAGCAGGGGTGAGGCTGCCCGGTGCCCCCTGAGGTAGAGCCCAAGGGGGAGGCCCTGGTAGGGGCTGGGCTCGGGGCTGAGGAGGCCGAAGCGCAGCTTGAGGGACAGCAGCTCGGTCCTGAGCACGGCGTTCTCGCGGCTCAGCGCTGCCAGCTGGCTCTCCATGGCCACGTCGTTGAGGCGCCGCTTCTCCCGCGAGCGCTTGGCAGCCTCGTTGTTCTTGCG
Source organism: Donacobius atricapilla (assembly GCA_013397315.1). Lineage (NCBI taxonomy): Eukaryota > Metazoa > Chordata > Aves > Passeriformes > Mimidae > Donacobius > Donacobius atricapilla. The sequence continues at coordinate 55,043 of WBMY01006442.1, read as the reverse complement.
CCTCTTCTCCCAGTACATGGTGTCCTTCTTGTCGTCCGGCATGAATTCCCTCTTCCGCCGGGAGTGTCCGCCTGCCTTCCCCAGGAGCAGCTGGGCCCGGCCCTGCTGCAGCACCAGCTCGCTCCCAGGGGCCAGGAAGTTCTCCATGGTGGTCTAGAAGGCAGCAGGGGTTCTGTTGGAATGAGAACACTCGTTATTTGCCTCTAATGGTGGTGTTGATTAGTGCCATTGGGTAAATTAATATCAGAATGGGGTTATCTTTTCTGTCTGTTACACACGCATGGAAAATGAGGACAGCTTCTTCCTGCTTATTCCTGTCACTTTGGAGCCACCTTTTCAAAATATTCGGATTCTGTAATGTTTTCAAAATATTCAGGTTTTGATGTGTCAGCACATGAATCAATCAATCAGTCAATCACATCTCACCAACATCTGCAAGGTCCACCCCACGATATCCAAAAACTGCATGACTGAGCAGAGTTCTACCCCACACATTTTGCCAACTCAGTGAACAGTCACTCTTTATCTAAAAAACTTCAATCAAGGTGATAAAAATTAGTAGTGATCTCCCACTTATCTCAAGATGCCTTACAAAGGAAATAAGAGTCATTAGGCCTGTTTGGGAGATAAGGAAGGCACAGGGAGAAGAACTGATTTACCTCAGTCACAGACTTTAGATAGGAGCTGAAGCAGGGTTACAAAACAGCTTTGCTATCATGGAACGGTTTGGAAGGGACCTTAAATCCCATCCCATTGCACCCCCTGCCCTGGGCAGGGACACCTTCCACTGTCCCAGGCTGCTCCAAGCCCTGTCCAGCCTGGCCTTGGGCACTGCCAGGGATCCAGGGGCAGCCACAGCTGCTGTGGGCACCCTGTGCCAGGGCCTCCCCTCCCTCCCAGGGAACAATTCCTTCCCAATATCCCATCTAAACCTATTCAGTGTCCATTTAAAGGTACTTCAGAAAATCAGATCTCTTTTTAAGGTATCCCAAACACCCAAAAAGCAGGTAAGATCTCTGGAGTATTTTGGGGATCAAACAATGAGAATGGATTAAATGAGCGCCATCATACACACAGATTTACACAAATATTGTACAGCAGAAAGGTGAGCACTGAGCCTGAAATGCTGCTCAAGGCCGTTGATTCAGTGTTCTACTGCTTGTAGATGAAATCTTTATTTATGCAGATTTAGAAACTTTGAGTACTGGCCAGTTGTCATCACCAGTGACCTCTGCACAACTCAGACCTGCAAACCAGACCAATCCACATCTATTCCCTCTCCCAGTTTGCCAAGTATGACCAAAGTTTTGTTCTGGTTTAAACAAGACAAGTCCCACCGAAGTACTCGCTGCACAAATCAGTGGGATTTTGTAATTAAATACATTTGGAATGCTTTTATTTTAATTTATCCCTAAGCCCTGGAAATCTCAAGGAGTACACAAAGGTTCTGAGGGTAACTATAAACCAAGCAAAGAATGTCCTTTAGCATGAATAAGTTTGGGTAATTCCTCCAGCTTTCGATCAAAATTACTGCTGACCTGAAAGCATCAAAAGGAGAATTTCAGCAAGTGGACTTCTGGTTTCTCACGGTGTCAAGAGGCAGAAATGTAGATTTTCAGGGCTTAATCACTTAGCAGGAATGTTTCAAGTTTGGAGGTGATGTGAGTTGTTGTTGAATGAGTCAAAGATCTACAAGTGGCTTTTTCACTGAGTATACTCCTCACCCAGTGTGCAGAGCAGGTTGTTCTCTCCCCGTCCTTCCCTTGCTCCTGGTGCCCACCACAAGGGGATCCTATGGGAAGTTGCAGGATTACTGTTCCCAATATTCCCTGTTCATTCAGCTTGGGAAGCACGGGGGGAAAAGGGATCCAAACCAGGCATTTGTGAGACAGAACCTGAGCTGTGAACCTTCCTGAAAACTCATTTTGTTGAACTTTTCCCACATGAATCCAATCCCTCACACTCCAGGTGATGCTGCCAAGGTGAGAATTTCCTTCAGAACTCAACAATTGAAGCACATGGAAGTGAAATAGCGAGAAGTGAGGGTTGAACCCAGGGGAAAAGGGAGGAATCAAACATTTCCACTTCCTTGGAGGTGGGGAAGGCCTGGAAAGAGGCTGGGTGTGAAGTGGGAGGCAGGGGAAGAAGCTCTTATCGGAGGTGGAATCTGGCCTTTTAAGGTCAAGGAATGAAGCCTGAGCTGGGCCAGTGTGTGAAAGCATCAAGGTTTAGGCCACAGAGTCTCACCTCTACCTGTTATTTTTAACATATATTTATCTGCAGCCCACAGAGTCACACCTGTGCCCACACGAGTGTCTCGGGGCTCTTCGCCAGCAGCAGAGAGCACAAAGTGACACCAAGCCCGTCCCCACAGGCCCAGTGGAAACATTAATATTAGCAGAGACATTAGAGCACTTTGGTCAGGTGAGTTATGCAACCAAGAGTTTCTTTGGTGTCTGTTGTTTCTGCAGCTGGAAGTAAAAAAGGCATTTATTTACCAGCATCTTGCGTGAATATAGGCTGAGCTCTGTGTTATCTGCATCCCGAACAGAAAGCACAAAAACATTTGTAAAATGATGCTGTTTCTTTGGTTTTCACCTATTCTCTGTGCTAAATCTGCTGGTTTTGTTCAGACAGAGCATCTCTCAGAAGCTCTGCTTCTCTTGAGAGCAGCCTTTGTGTTTTACCTCTGAGCAGGCTTAAAGCAAGGCACGGTTTTTATATAAAGATTGTTAAATACATTAAGATAAGCAGTAAAATCCAGCCTAATCACTTCTAGAATAACAGAGGTGCCCTGGTTTAATGTGCACCTCTGTGAGGGTGAGGATGTGCTGCACCCAGGGGTTTGCATTTCTCTCCACCACCCTGCTTGAAAGATCCTCATTTTTGGTAAAAACTTTTCCTCCCGCTAGAAGAAGGCCCTTGTAGGGCTCCGCTTCAGAGATTTGGCTCAGCCCTATCTCCCCTCCTTTCCCTTATCTCCCTCCTGAGCCACAGATCAGAGGGGACTCTGATGAGTTGGACTTTCCAGCAGAGTGTGCAAAACCCTCCAGGAAAAACTCAATATCTCAGCGGAACTGATTCAGTGCTGAGCCTTGAGCTGATACACAATCAAACCACCCCGAAATCAGCTGCTGAATCTCCCTTTGCTCCAAGGCAAGCCCTAGACCTTCAGATTATTCTTTTTGCTTCAAGGCTGCAGTAAAATTCAGATAAATCCTGCAAAGGGCAACAAGAACAGTTTCTCCAAACAGAAATTTTAACTCCTTATTTCTCAGGAGCAAAGAAAATGCACTGGGATTATCAGGGAGTGCATTTCAAAGAAACAAAGGGAATCTTCATAGAGCACAACTAAAATTTGGAGTTCTTTGCCTCAGAATAATGTAGTCATCAAAAAAGGGACAAAGATCAGGCCTTGTTCAGCAGCAAGTGGTAAGTGATATACAACTGAACCACAGTCATGGTCTTACTTTGGGATTAGAAAGGATGATGTGGATTAAATACAAAATTCAATCCCTCTATATCATACCTGTATTTTATTATTCTCAGTTTCCTCCATTTTTAATGTGTGACTCTAAATTTTGCTGTGTCTCTTGATGGCTTCTCTATGTTGCAAATTTTTTCTTGAATCTCTGCACTTGTTTATCTTTATATTAAAAAAATTATATCTATAACAATCAATAAAAATTTGGTGTTTGAAGTCTCATTTAAAAGCACAGCTGAGAGGAGCATTCATCACTAAAACATCAAAAATGAAAATCCAAGCATAAGTCTACATATATTTTAACATAATAGGACAGTCAATGTAATATAAAAGGGCACAGAGTGACTGGGCAGAACTTCCCTGTGTTGGAGATTTCTGGTCTTAGCTCTGAAGTGAAAATGGTCAATTTTAAACAAGCAAAGGGAAGGAAACTTCCAGTTGTTTTCCATAAAACACCCAATTCCATTATGAAATTCACTGCCCCACAGACAATCTTTGGATCAAATTTTCACTCCCACTTTCCTGATCCCACTGGCTTCATCACCGAGATATATAAGCACCAATCCATGGGAACATCGCTGGAATTTACCTTTATTAAACTGGGATCAGAATCTGGAATTTGGAATTTAAATCAAACAGTTTCAGCCAAGTTGCCCTTGTTTCACGCCAATATAAAGGTGTGTGAGAGCTGTCTAATTTTTTGTCTTTTAAATTATCTCATCCTAAACTAAATCAAAATTCAGCTCTTAATCTCAAGCCACTCCAGCACATCAATATCAAACCCACAGGAGTTATTGAGAATTTGCTCTGATAAAATGAGATAACTCTGATATTTTTCACTGATACGAGAACTTACGGTGGTAAAATGAGGCCCAGGTGCTGATTTACATCAGAAACCTCTGAAAACTTCTCCCAGGAACACTGCACTGTACAAACACTGCAAGCAGCAAACAAGTCTTGATCCCTTCTGCTGCTGCTTCTTCACTTGAGTAGTGAGAGAAAAATTAACCCTGTGGTTTGGTGGTATCTCAAGGTGCTCTCTAAACCTCCCAGCCTGTTTAAGATAAAAGGGCTCCACTCTAATTACTCATATTCCTGAGTATTTGACATTCACACAGCACAGTGGTTAACAGGAGCTGTTGAGGAACAGCTATTACTCACTTCTTAGGTCTCAGTGGGAAATAACGTGGTCTGGTGATGAAAGGAGGCACAAAAGGAGCAAACAGCAGAACCCAGTGACCTGTGGCAGCCACTCCCAGAGGCCTGAAAGATTTAAACTCGAACTCAAACCAAAATTGACTCTGCTACAACCCCAGTGTGCCAAAGCCCCAATTCGCTGTGTGTCTATTTTGAAAACACCAAATGATTCTTGGCTCCAAGAGTAAAATATTGCTGCAGGTCTAGCAATGGATTGCAGGGCCTTTAATTTCCAAAATTAGGCATTTTCACCTTTAGCTTTTCTAAAATCATTCAAGCTTTGCATTCCTTTCTTGGAAATTCAGATTTCAAGATCCTAGAAGGATTCTCTGGAGCAGATTACAATTACTATTCATTACTCTTATTCTTACTCTTACTCTTACTATTACAAGTGTGGATGCTGAATTTTCCAAAATCACCTTTTCCTCTACAGATTCCAGGTCCAAAGGACATGATGAACTCCCTGGTGTGCTAAAATTTTAAGCTCTAAGCTATTAAATCACTGTCTCCACAGCCTGATCACAACAGGTGGTTTGTTGGAAGCTCGGTAGAATTAATTTTGTCTTTTTGGTCTCGAGGTAGGAGAGTTCAAAGCCTGGGAACCCACCCCGAGTTACCAAAGCAGCTGCTTCCTTGATTCCCCAGGCCCTGTGGTCCAAGCCCACAGCTCTGAGGCTGCTCTGCTCGGAGTAAGAAGCCTCAAAAGCAGCTCAGGTATTGCTCGGGTTGGAACAACCTGACCTCTAAATTTGACTGTGGGTCTGTGACAGACCATAAGGCTGGAAATGTGCTGCAAAACCCTGAAAAGCCCTGAGGTGCTGCTGAACCTTTACAAGTGGCCGGTTTTGCATTTCTTGGTCTGCAAATGCCTCAGTGAGAGCTGCTGAATAATCACAGAGTCAGAAAATGATGCCGTCCTTACAGTGCTTGCACCAATTCAGTTGCTTCTGCGCCTGAGAAATCTGACCAGTCCCACCCTAGTTCAATGCAAGATATTCATAAATGTGGGGTGTTTTTTTCCCTCTGGGACAGGGCTTTCAATAAATCCTTTTTCTTCCCCTGTTTTATTTCATCGTTTGGATGGATAGTATTGACTCTGGGACAGTTTAGAGACAGTGGAATCAGGGATTTGAGTATTTCAGACAAAAAACTGAAATCAGCTCTGGAGTCCTCAAGATGGGATGGACGCGGAGCTGCTGGAGTGAGTCCAGAGGAGGTCCCAGGATGATCAGAGGAGTGATTCAGCTCTGGGAGGAAAGGCTGAGAGAACTGGGAATGTTCAGCCTGGAGAAGAGAAGGTAAACTAATTGTGGCCTTTCGGGACCTCAAGGAGCTCCAAGAAAGATGGAGAGATAATATTTCCAAGGGATGGAGGGACAGGACACAGGGAATGGCTTCCACTGCCAGAAGGCAGGATTAGATGGGATATTGGGAAGGAATTGTTGGCTGGGAGGGTGGGCAGGCCCTGGCACAGGGTGCCCAGAGCAGCTGTGGCTGCCCCTGGATCCCTGGCAGTGTCCAAGGCCAGGCTGGACGGGGCTTGGAGCAGCCTGGGACAGGGGAAGGTGTCCCTGTCATGGCAGGGCATGGAACTGGATGGGCTTTGAGGTGCCTCCCAACCCAAACCATTCTATCGTTCTGTGATTCTATGAAAACTCAAAACAATTCAGATCTTGGCACTTTCATATAATTTCTGCTTATTTTTTTAACAAGTAAAACTCTCCTAGGAGGCCAGTTATGTCAGAAAAACAACGTGGACACTACAGAGCATTTTACAAACATCTTTAGTTGCTTCTTCAGTTTTAGCACCCATTTGTTGGGCCCTGCCCCAGGAACACACAACATGAATAACTGAATGATTCTTTTTCCCCGCGCCATTTCTTCAAGATATCTGAGCTGTTTCATTCAGATCAAACAATGCTGAGAGAGACGGGAATTCCCCTGAGCTGATTAATGGCAACAAACCCAACTTGGCCAAGAACTCCTGACACTGCCCCTCACTGAGATCACGCTCGAGCACAGTCACAGGGCCCAGAATCAGGAGCAGCCCCTCCATATCAGACCTGTCTCATTGAAAAGATCATCTATAATATCAGCTATTACATCATTTATAAGAAAGGAAAGAACACACAAAGCCCTTGTGCCCCCCAGCAGCACAGAGGGCAGGGATGAACCTGGCAATTCCTGGGATATTTCCAGCAGCCGCTCTGGAGCTGCAGACAGGAACCTGCAGGGCGTAGCTGCATTTACCTGGATGGCACTTCAGGAAAGCTTTTCCAGGCACTGGATCTTCGCTCTCACGATGGGAGAAGAGGAGCCCAGGAGCTGAAGGAGCTCCTTGGAGGAGCAGTTGGATGCCCACGAGCAACGTGCAGCGAGTGCAGCCTGGCTTCCGCCCTCCTCCCCTCTCTGTCTACCCAGAGGGATGGAAAATTCCATCTGCTTCATACTGAATGTGACCAAAACTGCTGTCACAATAGGGTTTTTTTAAAAAGTGAAGATCAATGGGCAGAGATAAAGCTCATTATTGCCTGAAGGTTACCCCACAGGTTACGGTGATGCTTCAGCAGGAGGAAGAAGTGAGAGGCGGCTGCGAGCCCAAGGTAAGTCCCTTCCTCCCCACAGAACATCACTGCAGGCCCTGAAATCCAGGAGGCCTAAACTGAAATCTAAAATTAAGCACAGCCTAAGAGCTTTTCCTGAGACAAGGCCAGAAATGCTGGCTCAAGCAAGAACTGCCATCAGCCTTACCAAGTCAGGGGTTTCTGTCTTGGAATTCCCAAGAACTCCAGTTCAGAAGTCAAGACTCACCGAGAAACAATTGACCACATTTCTACTCTTTTGGAGGTGTGACTATCCCTGGTCAGCAGGTCTTGAGGGCACATGAAATCCCTATTTTAAAAGCAGAGTGGAGCTCTGTCATTTGGTCATTTTTTACCATTTGCAAATGACAAAATCCCCCTGCTCTGTGCAGCTGAAAAGATGCCACTGTCACCAAGTCTGTGACAACACTTCCAGAGGAAAAGCAGAACAAATCCTTATAAAAACAAGGTCTTCCCCTCATTTTCCAAATCCATCCTCCAGCAAACACCAGTCAGGAAAGAGCCTTCTCCTGTAGTTGATATTCCTGATTCCTTCCTTCATCTTTCCACTAATCTATTCCACAATGCCTAACCCAAAATATTTTGTACGGCTCAAGAAACTTCCAGGATCCCCATCCTCCTGCTCTTTGTGTGGTTCCTCACAGCAGCAGCTGCAAATTGTTCCTGATGTACCAAACTGAACCAGGCCCTGACCTTATCCCTGAGCCCCAGAGACACACACAGGCAGTGGATCCCACAGGATTTTGCAAACCCAGCCAGATTCCAGCCCTAAGAAGTTATTTAGCTTTAAGCAGACAAACTGAAACCAAGTCCAGCTCTCCCTCTCTTTCTTCCAGTCTTTTCCTGTGCCTAAGCCCAGCACAAGCACTTCCAGAACTCAGGGCTAGAGGGTCCCATTTACAAGAGTTTCTGCAGGACCTAAATAAAACTGCCTTCATTGCTCCCCTCCTTTTCCAGACCATTCCCACTGAGATGTGCGGAATATTCAGCAGATTGGGCCCAGAGCATCTCAAGGACCACAGATTTCTGCACATGGGACCTCTGTCATTGTCTCCTTACGGTTACAAACTGTGGGCGCCTCTGGATCCCTGGAAGTGCCCCAGGCCAGGCTGGACAGGGCTTGGAGCACCTGGGATAGTGGGAGTTGTCCCATGGCAGCGGGTGACACTGGATGGGCTTTAAGGTCCCTTCCAACCCAAACCAGTCTGAGATTCTGTGATTTTATGGTAATTTTCCAGCAGGAACTCTTCCATCCTTGAGTTCTTTTGCAGAAATCCTTTCACAGGACCTGAAGTCCTCTAAAAAGTTTCTTTTTCTTTTTCAAAGGAAGCAAATCGTCACCACCTGGAGGTTGCCAGGCCTCCTCCACTCGTGCACGTGCCAAAGGCACTCTCAGCCCAGCCTGATCACATCTCTCAGTCATTAATTGTTAATATCAAGATTTTCTCTCAGAGGTTTCCCTTTCATGCTGCCATCACAGGAAATAAATGAAACTTCTGAAGATTTTTCAGGCACAGTCAGTGCTGCTGCATTTCCGTAACACACAGAGCTGCTGGCAACCCATGAAAGCTGAAACTGCTCATTTCAACCCCAAACCTTGGTTCCTCTGTGCCCAAAGCAGCAGGGTCCTTATCAGGGCTTTATCAATCTCAAAATGCTGGGTAAATAAAGTCAAGGTTCTAAATTAGGATTTGAGTTTTCGTCTGAAACTGCACTCGAGCCAAATCTGGAGTGTTTCCACTAAAGTTGCTCAACTCCTTCCAGGTTTGCAACCAAACAGCAGAAATAAACAGCCAGACCATGACAGAAAGAAGCAAAAGCCAATGAACTCTCTCTTCCATCCCCTGCTTATTCCAGTCTTTGCACTATTCCAATTATTGCAATATTAAGAATCACAGTTAACATGCACACGGCAGAAGCAGGAGGAGTTTCTTGACTCCACAAGAAAATAAAGGTACTTTTCCTTTTCAAGACACAAAGGCAAAATCTGGCTCTTAGCTCCACTTTACCTGACTTTCTGCTAATAATTACCCCTTACCTGATTGTTTTGTTATTAATTACACCTTACCGGACTAATTTTCACTACCTGAATTATTGTACAGCTTTGGAAAAGGAGGGAGCTGTGGCCTGGCACCAACTTCTGCAGATTCAGGGGAGGTTATTCACCAAAAGGATTTCACCCACCCCGTCTTTTAGGGACCCCCAGGAGATGGGACGAGTCCTCAACTCCCCAAAATCCAAATTTAAGGGGACACTTCACCCTCAGTTGCGGATGTGGTAGCACAGTAAGAGCCTCCCTCAAACCAATCTTGCCCAGTGAAAATACCCCTGCAGCCAGGGCAAGCTGGAAGATCAATTATTAATTAATTAATTAGAGTGAGAAACAGAAACAGTCTGGGAACAGCCGAAATTGGGCTGTGTTCTAGACTTTTCCACCTCAGGAAAAATCAGGCCAGGGACCCCAAGGGCAAGGCTGGGGCCTGATGTCATTGCTTCCACGATGTTTTACAGCTGCTCAGGAAAAAAATCCTGGAGTTTGTAAGATTTTCCCAATATCTGCTGTTTTCCTGGAAGCCTCTGTGAGCTAAAGGTTCCTCATTATAGAAGTCTCACCTTTTAATTAAAGAAAAATGTGGGGGCTCAAAAATCAGATAGGCAGAAAACAACAGCAAAAACCCAACCCTACAAACGAAACAAAACCGAACCAAAAGTCCTTCACATTTGATTTCCTAACCCAGTATCATTTGAATTTAACTTTTAAGGGCACACTGTAAAGAAATTCAAATTGGATTGGAATATTTTCTGGATACAGTTGATGGTTTAGACTCTTTATAAGAGAACGGAACTTCTGAGGCACCTTAAAGATGCCTGAATTTTAAAAGCAGTGTTTTTGAAGTGAACCCTGCTGCATTTGGCAACCAGAAATGCCAGAAATTGGAGGAATTAATATTTTCTGCCTCATATCTGCAGGTCCTTCCACTTGTGCTGGCATGGAAGTCACCCTATAATTAATTACTGCAATAATTATTAGAAGCAGGGTTCTAATATGGGATAACTGGCATGTAGGACACTTAGGAAGTGTATTTCCCTTATCCCAACAAATCTTTGGCTGCCCACAAGAAATCCAGCAAGAAGCCAGAGCACAACAAAATTCAGTTTTAGAATGGCCAAAGATTAATAAAACTTAAATATTTCAAAAAATTTAAGTCTTTTTTCCCCTCTGCTACAACCAAGGGCTTTTTGTCACGTGTAGAACTGGAGGTTCCAACTTTTGGGTGGGTGCCCAGTTAAGACTTTTTTAGTCTGGAAAGACCCAAGAAATGTCATTTTTCCATGTTTTTTATCAACAGAATAATTACTTATTCTCCAACTTCCTTGAAATCCAAAACAATGCTGGCTGCTCAAATAAGCACAGTGGAAAGAAGAGGCAGCAGAAGTGTCCAACTTTGACAATGAGGAAAATACAACAAAATCTACAAATATCAGCACTTCCATCTGAGGATGGGAAAAGGAATTAGGGAGGAAGATACTGGACATGGCAGTAGAGGGAATATTTGTGCATCCAGGTGTCAGCAGAAGGGAGGGTGCTGGGTCCCAGTTTAGAGACAGAAATTTAGGGATAGGCAGGGGAAAGCAGAGCACGCGAAGAGATAATAAAAAGAGGGGGAAGAGAGAGAAAAGGAGGATGCAAAAAGTAAAAAGAAAAAGGCAAGGAGAAAAAAAAAAGATCAAGAAAGAAGAAGAGTGAAAGAAGAAAAGGAGAAAAAAGTGAGATTCGAAAAAAACTTTAAAATACGAAAAGAAAAACTGCGGGAAAAAAAAATATTAAAAAAAATTAAAAAGAAAGAAAAACCCATGAAAAAATATGAAAAAGATATGTTTAAAAATTTTAAAAGCAGCGATTTTCCTGCCACTAGCCAGCCCCATCCCAGGAGAGCCCCGGGGCTCCTGGGACAAGCCCAGCAATGGTTTCCTCCTCTGCCTCCTTTGCCCCCCGCCACCTGGGAAAGCCCCAATTCCATGGATTCCCCGGTACCACAGGGCTCACCTGGAGACCACCTGGGACAGCCCCAGTTCCATGGATTCCCCGCACCACAGGGCTCACCTGGAGACCACCTGGGAAAGCCCCGATTCCATGGATCCCTGGCACCACGGGGCTCACCTGGAGACCACCTGGGAAAGCCCCAATTCCATGGATCCCCCGGCCCCACCTGGGCAGGACTTACCCCGAGGACGGCACCCAAGCCCTGCAATCCCCCGGCTCCCGCAGGAGCCGCCCTGGCTGGGCGACAGCGGGACGTGTCCCCAAGTGTCCCTCACCTCCCGGCCCTGTGACAGCCCCGCACCCCCAGAAAAGGCCCTGGCTCCTTTTTTGGCTGCTCTTTTTTTTTTTTTAATTTTTTTTTTTTTCGCACGAGCAGCCCGGGGAAGCTGCAGCGATGTCGCGGTTACGTAAGAGGCGGTGACATGCGGGGACAGAGCGGGGGGGCAGGTGGCTCTTGCAGCCGCTTTCGGGCTCCCCGTCAGCATCCGCGGCCAGCGGGGAGGGCTCGGCGCTCCGACTGAGCCTCGAAGCGCTGCGGAAGGTGTGGAGTCACCCAGGAGAGAGCGGGGAGCCCCAGAGAGGTGACAGCGGCACACGGAGGGTGGCACGTGGGGTGGGACACGGAGAGGAAGAGGAGGAAGATGAGCAGGGCTCCGTGGGTGCAGCCATAAAAGCAAAATAAATCTCAGTTTAAATCTCGACTTAAATAAAATTGGCAACGCGGAGTGGCACAAACAAACAGGGACATTCAGGGCTGGGGTTTTGAGAGTATTGACATTTCATTTTCATTACAGACAAATCAACCACTGGGACACAGCCAAATCTGTGCTAAAGACAGTCCCACTTAATTAATTGATTCTGATCAATTAAATTCCCCCTCTGAATTCCTCAGCTCCGAGGGTTACAGCACCTCTCCCTGAGCTTCCTGTGCAGTTGGAGGCTGGTGCTGGATCTGCTTCTGGTCCACAGAGCAGCTGTGGCTGCCCCTGGATCCCTGGCAGTGCCCAAGGCCAGGCTGGACGGGGCTTGGAGCAGCCTGGGACGGTGGAAGGTGTCCCTGCCCATGGCAGGAGGTGGCACTTGATGGTCCTTCAGGTCCCTCTCAACCCAAATCATTCCATGATTCTGCGAATAAAAACCTTCCTCTGCAACTAGGACAATTCAAACCCTAGTATGAAATATTCCACTATTTTTCCCAGCCCACTCTGGGTGCAGCCCAGGCCCTGTTTAGTGTCAGAGGGTCCTGGCAGGGGCACAAAGAGGGAAAGGGGCAGCAAAACCCAGAAGGGATTTCTTCTTCTCTGCTCTGCATCCCGTCCTCAGCAGAGCCAGAACCTCTGGCAACTCTTCCATCCCTGCATTCCTGCAGGACGGAAGAGCACCGAGAAGATCTTGGAGCTGCCAAGGCAGGAGCAGCAAGGAAAAATCTCCCACATACAAATGATCAGCCTCATTGGACTCATCATTGAATCATGAGATGGTTTGGAAAGGACCTCAAGGCCCATGCAGTGCCACCCCTGCCATGGCAGGGACACCTTCCACTGTCCCAGGCTGCTCCAAGCCCTGTCCAGCCTGGCCTTGGGCACTGCCAGGGATCCAGGGGCAGCCACAGCTGCTCTGGGCACCCTGTGCCAGGGCCTGCCCACCCTCACAGCCAACAATTCCTGCCCAATACCTGATCCAAATCTCTGCAGAGATTCCAGTTTCATTCACAGCAGCGGGTGTCAGCTGATTTTTTTGCTATTTTACTTTATTCTATTTTATTTTACGCTGGTCCTGACAGGATGAGTGTGAGCAAGGGAGAGAGGCTCTTTCTTCCTAGGAAATCAGGGCTGGGCTGTAGAGGTAACTCTTCTCTCTTACTGCTCCCAAAAGTGGGAATTGGGAGACTCCTGTTTGCACTGAACTTTAGATATCTGCTCCTGAAGGGTTTCTCCATATGGAAAGATCCTGTAAGACTGCGCTTCTAGAGAATGGAGAGAAACAGACTTTTGTAAGGTTCTGATTAATTTTAGATTTTTATCTTGAGACGAAGAAACACATCCTCTCATCTTTTTCTTGGTAATATAATATAATGCGATTAATATAATATAATATAATGCTTTAAGGGTGGGAGGGGTTGGTTGTTTTTTTGTTTGGGTTTTTTTGTTTGTTGTTTGTTTGTTTGTTGGGGGGGTTGCTTGGGTTTTTTGGTTTGTTTTTGGGGGTTTTTTGTTTGGTTTTTTTTTTGTCTGGCAATATAGAAATTTTCCTCCAGAAGATGCCAGTTTTGCAAGAAATGGTTTTTATCTGTGAAGGAATGAGATTGTGACACAAACATCCTTGTTAGCTCCAAAACCTGGAGTTGAAATTCAATACTTAAAATGGATTGTTGTGAAAAGGGGAATAAGAAGCATTTTTAAGGAAATACAGTGATTTTAAGGAAATGCAGGGAACAGGGATGAGCCTATCACATCCAACTGTAAAAGGAGATTTCCTGCATTTCAGATTTTCAGAGATCAGGTAAGTTCATCCCTGGGCAGTCTGTGAAGAAAAAAGCCCTGTGAAATATTTTGTTCAAAACAGATTTTCCACAGAAATGTGAATTTTCACCAAGAAGAATTTTCCACAGCAACATTCAATTTTCGATTCAAACTGAATTTCATAACAGCAGTTGGGGAACCACCCTCAGTTGTTTTCACTCTCCCCAGTTGTTTCCAGCTCGGACAATCAAAACATCACAGCCAAAAAAAAACCCCAAATATTCTTTACTTTTCAGATGTATTGTTTGAAGAAGCCCTCCAAAGGTTGCAAAGAAAAATTCTCCAAATCCGAAACCGTTTTTCTGTTGACAAAATCATTGCCAGGAGCTGAGAATTTCAAAGCAGCTCCATAAAGTAGTGGCACCACCAGACTTCTCTCTGCAGAAACATCTCCCTCCTCCCCCCAGGGGATTTTTGTGGTTCAAATCGTGTTGTCCTGCTCTGTTTTGCCTTCTAACTCAAGGCAGGGCTGAGCCCCTTCAGAGCTGCTCCTTTTCAAGGGCAGGTCTCACCTTTCCTGCTGAGGTGTTGCATCTGAACCTCATCTTCAAACCCTCTCCTCACACAGTGCCCACAGGAGCCACCACAGCTCCTCCCCTGCCCTCAGCACCAGGGGCTTTCCTCCCTCTGCACCCCAAAAACCAAATCACTGCTCTGCCACCACCTTGAGTCCAGCTCAGCTGGGGTTTATAATTTTTTTTTACCTCTATTTTAACATTTCACTGATTAAAGAAGGCATTATTTGCGTGTTGGGAGGGAGTAGGAAGTGCCACGACAGCATTTGCAGGGCAGAGCTGGCCTCGGTGCTCACCCACCCCAGCTGCCCAAAAGAATAGAGCCTGTCTGCAGCTCCTCAGCCCATCCTGCCAATTCCTGCAGGGCTTTCGTAACATCTGATCCTAAATGAAGCAAAACCCATCCTGCAGGAAAAAGCTCTGGAAGTTGCTGCCATAGCTGAAAAGGAAACTCAGCCAGAACTGGAGAGGGACCTTCAACATTCACACAGCTGGGGAAGGTGATTTGGGTTTGGGCTGCAGGGAGGATCCGAGCTCGTTCCCTCTCCTGTGCTCTTGGAGGGCTTGGAATTGGGATGGACTTGCTGGCATGTGCAGTGGGCCCAGGGTTTTGGCAGGACTCCCCCCTGGGGAATAGCTGGCCTGAGGGGCTGGAAAGCTCCCTGGTCCCTTCTGTCACGCCTGAGCCATTGTTTGAGGGCTGGCAGCAGCTCCTGGGATTAAAGCACTGTGACATCTGCTGTGTCACCCCGGGGCCAGGCCATGCCAGCACTTTACTCCTTCGTTACTCACTGGAGGATGATGCCCTTCCAGCCCCGGACAGGGAATGGGGCAGCACAAGAGCCCTGGAGCTCCCTGACTGCAGCAGCTTTGGGAGCAGAGGGGTTTTCACTGGGTTGTTCCTACCACAGCACTCCCAGAGAGCTCCCTCGGCCATTCCCCATGGAATGGTGTGGATTTGGGGGGACAGGGAATGGAGGTGCTGCAGGAAGGGGCACAGACAGTGTGAGGGTGGGCAGACCCTGGCACAGGGTGCCCAGAGCAGCTGTGGCTGCCCCTGGATCCCTGGCAGTGCCCAAGGCCAGGCTGGACAGGGCTTGGAGCAGCCTGGGACAGGGGAAGGTGTCCCTGCCATGGCAGGGGGTGCAGTGGGATGAACTTTAAGGTCCCTTCCAAGCCAAACCATCCCAGGATTCCATAATAACTTGTGCAGGCCCAGTGCCAGCAGAGGCCCAGCTGTGGGCAGGACTGAGCCCCGGGCAACTTTAGCCACACAAAACCTTTCCTACACACGCCAGGACACACCTGACAATCCCCAGGCGCCACAGAGATGTCATTCCCCACTCTGAAGGCTCCAACCCAAAAATACCAGAAGGGAAAATGAGGATTAAATCTGCCCTAAGTCACATTGTCCTTTGGAAACTGCTCAGAGGGAACATCAACATCCTCCTTCCACTGACTTGCTGGGAAGAATGACCTCCACAAATTCCCATCACTTCATCCCCTCTTCATTTAACTGCCTATGAATCTGATTTTCCCTTACATAGGTTTTCCTGAGCCTGGGCCTGTGTTGAAGCACCTTGATCCATCTTGGTCCCCAGGACAAAGGAATAACTGTGGAAGGGATAACTCCGGCAGTGTGAGCTCCCATTTCCATCCTGTCCAGATGGGTTTCTCCATCCTCTCATGGGCTCAGAGCCCTGAGTGCAAAACAGGTTGGATGTGGAGGCAAATGTGACCCATTTCAGGGGAATGGCCTTCGCCTGTTCTACTACCAGAGAAAAAAGGTCAAAAATCCCTAAATCCTGATGAGAACAGGAATTCTTGATCAGGGGAATCAAATCAAATATTTGATTTAGAGAAATGAATTAAGCAAATGTAGAGGAGAGATTTTTTCACTTCTAAATTAGAATAACAGAGATAAACCAGATGATTTGACATGAAATCAGAAGTAAACATGACAAAGTAAAATTCAATACCCCCTTTAGAACCTGGTTCCTGTAGATTATACTTGGAATATCCTCTGAAATATTCCCTGTGCTGAAGGTCCACAGCCCTTTGCTCAATTCCCTGCTCTGTCTGTGAATAGATTTTTATATTCTACCCCCAAAATTCCTCCTTTCATTCCACTTTCGTTACCTGAACCTGTGTCATTATTTCTACTCTTACTTAGCAGCTGCTCTGCCCCTTCCCCACCTTTTCTGTGTCTTTGCAGCTCCTCCCAGTGTCAGTTCAGTTGTGATTTTTCTGACTCTGACAGCACAGCTCTGGGGTGTTAAACAGGCTGCTCTAAATAGCAGCTCTCAGCCTTCTGTACAGTATTTTTCCCTCTTTGCTGAGTCTTTGCTGCTTCACATTTGGGAAAATGGGTTCTGCATTTGGGGATCTGTTGGCAGGATTCAATATCTGCCTTCCTGTGTCTGTGTGTCTGTTTTTAACCCAGTTTTGGTTCATCAAGCACTTTTTCCATCCTTTTTTCTCTTCTGTGTTGAAGCAAAAACACGTAAAAGAAAACACTTTCCCCTTTTCCACTGGTTGGAAGAGATGCTTTATCTTTTATTAATCATTGCAACCACTTTTTTCCAATCAGTATTTTTATTTTGCTTTTTAAATTGGTGAATATTTACCAGTTAAATTTTCAATTTAAAAAGCTGGAGCAAGACAGGAGATTTTGTGATTCCCTTATTTCTGTGTTTCCCTTCTTTTTGTGATTCCCTTATATTTTTACCACTGACACCATGAGTTCCTTCCTGAAGGTGTCTCTTGCACAGGTGCTTCTTAATAGCAAATAAAATCATCATTTTCTGTGATATTTGCTACAGTAGAGCAAAATGTGCTAAAACCTGCAAATCAATGAATATTTATTTTACACTGAGGCACTGCTGTGCAACAGTAAGGCCAATTCCCAAAGGATTAATTATGTATTTCTGGAATCACAGCTCTGGGAGCAAGAAAGGCAGAGGGATAAAGCAGAGGATCACAGAATTCCACACAGAATCATGGAATTAAGGTTGGAAAAGACCTTTAAGATCATCAAGTCCAACCATCAACCCAACAGCACCATGGTCACCACTAATCCGTGTCCCCAAGTGCCACACTCAAAAGGTTTTTTGAGCAGTTCCAGGGATGGTGACTCCACCACTGCCCCAGACAGCCCCTTCCAATGCCTGAGCACCCTTTCCATGAAGAAATTCCACCTAATATCCAATCTAAACCTCCCTTGGAGCAGCTTGAGGCCACTTCCTCTCATCCTGTCCCTTGTTCCTTAGGAGAAGATAAGGAGATATCATCACCCACCTCAGATGCTTCTCACCTCGACAGGATTTTTTATTCTTTTTAGGTCAAGGGCTCCAGACTGTCATTCCAGTCTGTTTCCCAAAATTCGCTGGCACATGGCCAAAATCCTGCCCAGGTTGATGTGGAGCGTGGATTTTGTAGATCTGGGGAAGGAGCTGCTCCACCACATCTCTGTTTCCGTCATGCCAAAGGATGTGGGGAGTGCCACACCCCTGCCAGGACCGTGCTCTACACCCACTCCCTGACCCCAGGAATAAGTGACTTGGGTTGGACAGGAATTTTCCAACAGAAGAGTTTTCCACCTGAGAACGCTGACGAGGCCCAACTGAAGAGTTCTGGGGGAAGGTTTTTATTCCATCAGAGCTTTCGGTGGAAACAAAGCAAGGCCTGGCCAGGTCCTCAGACCCTGCCAGCTCAACCCCCTGCCCACACAGCCCTGGCCTTCCTGCAACTGTGGCCACAGCATTTCCCAGCTGATGGATGAGCCAGGGCAGCAAGAGAAGCAGTTCCTTCAGCAATTACTTTGTAGATTAATTTAATTAATTGATTTACTAGCAAGATGTAGTTACTGAAGGAATCCTCAGTTCAAGGATTCCTCACCCTGGCCCAGAGCCACAAGCCCAGGCTGGGGCGCAGAGGAGGGAGAGGTGGAGCTCACAGGAGGGAGAGCCCAGAAGTGGAGGAGAGGAGGAGGAAGGGACCCAAGGGGACCCCAGATCAAGAGCTGAATTCCTGGGTACCCACAAATCCTCCAGACTGTAACAAGGCCCCAAAAGTGCCACCTCAGCCGAGCAGAGACCTTGAGGAGGCCGGGGGACACCAGGCACTGTCCCCTGGGCATATCTCCCAATGGCCAAAGCTCATGGGTGACGGCCATGAACCAGCGCAGAGAATCAGCTGCTGAAACCGCTGTCACTGCCTCTGCTGGCTGGCGGCAGCTGGGGACAAAAATAGCCTCTCTTTGTGACAGGGGTGTCCTCGAGGCTCTCTGCACCTCCTGGCTCGCTGCAGGACCTGCCAGCAGTGTCCCAGTGCCTGTCCCCACCCCACAGGGTACTCCTGTCCCCGCATGGGGATCTCTGGAAGTTGGAAGAGATGAGGGAGGATGGATTTCCTACTCTCCAACAGCATCATCAATCTGGAAGAGTCCCATAAGGATCAGTACCAGCACCTCTCTTCTTTTCCAAGGTTTCTGTTGTTGATTAAAAAACCAAAACAATCCACCTGAAGAATTTCTGAAGGATATTTTCTGAGCTGTTCCTGGCTATTTTTCCTTCTCCCATCAGGCTGTCCCAACCCTGACCAGCAGTGAAACGTCTGACAGCCAGGAAGGCCAAAAATACACCCCCAAATCTCACATTTTTTCATGGAATTCAGGTGAATCAGTGGTCCTATGCTGTCCCCTCATCTCCCTCCATGACAGGAGAGTGCATATTTTCTTCTTTTCTGAAGGAAATGCACATGAAGGACAGGGAAAAACAGGATAAAATAAAATAAATTAGAAAATAAATAATAAACAAAACCAACAGAGAAAAGAAGAAAGGACCTTCTGGCTCAGTCCAGTTCTCATCTGCTCCACCAGATTTCCTGATGGCAAACAAAGTAATTTCTTCCTGCTGTGAGAAGAGAGGTGATTTTCCCCAGGCCTTGAGCATTTGTTAATACCTAAACCAGACCCACCATCTGCACTCCTCTTATCAGAGAAACCTCTAATTTTGCACCTCAGTTTGCATCTTCCAGACCCTGGCACATCCTTTTTTCTTCCTGGGTCCGTGGCAGAAACCTCTGCAATGAGATTTGGTTAATTAGAATCCTGGAGGGGTTTGGAAGGGACCTTAGAGTTCATCTCATTCCAGGCCCTGCCATGGCAGGGACCCCTTCCCCTGTCCCAAGCTGCTCCAAGCCCTCTCCACCCTGGCCTTGGATGATTCCAGGGATCCAGAGGCAGCCACAGCTGCTCTAGGAAATCCATTCCAGGGCTTCCTCACCCTCACAGGGAGGAATTCCTTCCCAATATCCCATCTAAATTTCCCCTCGTGCAGTTTAACCCTATTCCCCTTGTCCTGACACTCCCATTCCTGATGCAGAATCCCATTCTGGCTTCCCTGTAGCCCCTTCATCTTCTGGAAGGGGTCTCAGTTCTCCACACAGCCTTTTCTTCTCCATGTGAACACCACCCAGAGGTGCTCCAGTCCCCTTGTCAGCTTTGTGGCCTCCTCTGGACTTGTTCCAAGGACAGTTCATGTCCTTCTCATGCTGGGAGCACCAGAACCGTGCCCAGAATTCCAAGTGGGATCTCCTGGGAGCAGAGCAGAGGTGGCCATGGCTCAGTCCACGGATGTGCTGAGGGTGGTTTGACTGCTCTGAGCTAGGAAAGCCTTGGAATATAAAAAGGAGGCATCACCTGGGGGGAAAAGCAGGAAAACAAACAAAGGTGGATGGGAGCTTTTCTTCCAGGCCCCTGACAACTCCTGACAATCAGAGCCTTCCCTGCCTCACGTCCTTCTGATGGATTTAGGAACAAGGTTATCTCCTGTCATGCAGGCAGAGGAGGGGACAGTGTAGGATCAGAGGTTCACCTGAATTCCATGAGAAAGGTGAGATTTGGAAGTGTGCTTTTGGCAGGCCCAAGGCTCTCTGTGCCTTCATGGTTGCCAGGCATTTCACTGCTGGCCAAGGAGGGAACAGCCCAGTGGGAGAAGGGAAAATAGCTCGGAAAAATCTCCTTTTCTGTGTTCAGGGAATTCCTCAGGGCTCTGAAACAGAAGGTAGGGAACCCCGAGCTGGGTTTGGTCCCATTTTTGTGCTGCTGGACAAAACCTGAGAGGGATAGAAAGGTCACTACGTCCTTGTGCTGTGTGCAACTGATAACCAGGGGTGTGCTGGTGATAAGAGGGGTGTGCTGGTGATAAGAGAGGTTGGGATGAGCTCGATCAGGCTGGGGGATCTGTTGAGGTGTCACAGTGATGATCAGATGAGTACCAGCACTCACGTACATTATCACTGTGCGTGCTCAGAAGGTGAAGTTCATCCCTCGCAACACAGAGTGGAAAATTCCGAAGAGCCTGAAAGATTTGGGTAAAACAGAGGGAGATGGATGAGTGCAGAGAAGGAGGGAAGGAAGAAAAGAGAGGATTTGGGGAAGTTTCTGGAAGAGCAGCAGCTGCCACAGAGCCCCAAGTCTGTGCTCTCCAACTGCTGCCTTTCTCAGCTCTTATCCAGCCCCAGATCCCTGGGATCAGACAGGGGAGGGGCTGGAGGTCCAGCAAGGTCTTTCACCTGCAGCAGGGAGCAGGGACAGAGGCAGGGCTGGATAAATCCCTGCTGGGGATGGGAGAGAGGAGAGGCTGCAGGCCCTGGAGACCTGGAGATGTTCCCACTGAGAGGGCTGAGTCATCCCTCTGGAATGGCAGGGGATGACCAGGGCCTCAATTCCAAGGAAATTCCCCTCAGGGGTCCCTGTCAGACCCTGCACATCCCAAAAGCAGGAATCACAGATTCACAGGAGCCCTGTTTCTTCACATCCTGTCCATCTCACTCCTTTTTCCCCTTCCAGCAGCTCCTATTTTCCAATGCTCGTGGAACAGACGGCTTCCAACCCAAATCATCCCCAGCCCAGCCAGGACAAACCCTTGGTCCTCTGGCATAATCCCAAGGGATTTATGTCCTGCCTGTCGGGGTGTGGATACACACACTCAGAACTGTCTCCTACTAAAGCAGAAGTTTCTCTGGGAATACTTCTCTGGTGCTTTCCTTCCCTGTTTGAAAAAAATATATAGCAGCATCCAGTTAACTGAAAATTTATTGCAAGAAACCATTTCAAACCAGCAAATGGATTTGTTTTGAAAACAAAGTCTAAACAAATGTTTTGGCAGTGGCTCTCAAGTAGAAAACACATCGAGCCTTCTCTTTTCCAGCTAAAGAGCTGCTTTCTCTGGGAGGAAAACATGACAGAGAGGAGAAATTTTTCCTGCACTGACTGAACAAACAGGAACAAGGCAGGTTCTCCTGGATACCTGCTTTCCTCTCTGCTGGGAGGGATAATATAGCCAGAGTTCAACATGCAGGACAAGTTGATGGGGTTGGGAGAGAAAATGCCCCATGAAGGGTTGGTGTCTCTGGTGGCTTCTGTCTCAGCAAGGAAACTCAGGGCTTGTTTTTCCTCAAACCAGGGTCGGTGACTGCTGGGACAGAGGTTAATTCAGATGTCGATAAGGTTAATTACCTGAATGCTCCCCAGAACCTTTTTTCAGCCCAAATCCCACTCTCACTGAGGCTTTCAGCTGTGCCCTGGCCTGAGACTGTTTGTTTTCCCCCCAGACAAGGTGCTGGGGGGAGCTGCTCTTTGGCTTTAACTACCAGGAGATGGTGAGAGATAAATTCTTGTGTTGGCCGCATCGCAGGGCTCCCACCTCCTTCCTCCGCTGCCCCAGCCTTCACAGCCTCTCTGTCCTCTGCAGCACAGCCCCCACCACGGGCCATCCCCTGCCCTGGGGCACATGGCACCCACAGCAGACCCAGCCGAGCAATTTTTTTTTTTTTTATTTTTTTTTTTTTTTTCGAGAAAACATATAAAAACCTTCCAGCTGTGCAGCAAAACCAGCCCAAAGATTGTAGGGTTGGGCAAGGAGAGCATCAGGGAGAGAAATCCTGGCTTAATAGAGGG
Organism: Donacobius atricapilla; assembly: GCA_013397315.1. Taxonomy (NCBI): domain Eukaryota; kingdom Metazoa; phylum Chordata; class Aves; order Passeriformes; family Mimidae; genus Donacobius; species Donacobius atricapilla. The sequence continues at coordinate 32,714 of WBMY01006442.1, read as the reverse complement.
AAAGTACATTGATTTTCTTGTCAGCCTGTTGGAAATGATAAAACTTTAAAAATAGCTTTTAGTTAGTGGTTTTAATTACATTTTAGTTAATTAATCATAACCAATTTATTAATTATAGACAATGTGTTATTCTTAAATTGCTTTTAGCACATAGCAAGGCTCCTTTGGTGGGAACACAGCCTGGAAAAATGACTAAAACTGTAAAGTTTGTTGAGCTAACCTTGATATACTGCAATGAACATCCACTGCTTTGTTTGCTAAAAATGTATAAAAAGGTGAGGAAGTTTTAGACTGGGGGCTGTGTGGAGGCTGGGATTTTGTCAGCCCCATCCACACCCAGAGCTGAGAATAAAGCAATTTTCTAACATTAAAAATGCAGTGTTGGAGGGTTCTCTTATCCCGATGGATTTGGGGGTTTTGGCAACAAGCCTGAAGCAGTTGCCAGCATTTCTCAAAGTTCAATGATCTCAGCCATGGGATGTTCAGAACATAGAATAGTTTATTTATAGAGTGACCTGTTTTTAAGCTTGAAAAACAATATTTCATCAGCACAGAGGGGCCAGGTGGGATCCAGGAGCTGAGGGATTGGTCCTGGAATTGTTTGGGAGCCACCCTGGAAGGCTGGGTGACACCTGCTCCGTGCTGGCCAGAGGTGCAGGGGGACAAACCAGTGGGACCAGCTCTGTCCCACTGCTCCTCCCCATCCCAGTTGCAAACCAGATGCTTCTTGCCCTAATCCAAGGGGAAAAGGACTCGGTGGCTCCCTGTGCTGTGTCCCACCCCATGCAAATCCCACCAGAAAGTTGCGCTTAGTGGTTTCCTGGGAAAGCATTAAGGTATCTGGAAAAATCCAGGAGCCAACACAGTTCATCCTCAGGGAGCCTGGGAGGCACAAAGCTCTGGGATCCTGGGACAGCCTGGGAATTGGGTGGGAAGGAGCTGTGACATTCTGCACTCCTGGGCTGGGTCAAGCTGGAGGAGCTGGGAGGCACGGCTGGGTGTCCCTGTCCGTGGGGAAACCCACATCCTCAGTTCCTGAGGAGCATTTGAGAGATTAAAGCAAAACTTCACAAAGAGCCTTTCCAGGTCCTTACAGGGCAGGTGGAGGAGCAGAGAAGGAATCTCAAGGAAGAGCTGCTTTGGCCTTGCCCCCTGTGTCTGGCCCATTTTCGGGCTTGGCAGCAATGCTGTAGTAGTAGGAGCGGATGATGTTTTCCACAGCCACAAATCCTGGACGTTCTTCCCATCTGCAAGGACAGAGAGGAACAAATAAAGTCACCAGAGAGGACAAAACTGGCCTGATGCAATGAGAGGAGACACAGAGACCCTGGGGGAGAGCAGCAGCCTGGCTGTACCAGGGCTCAGGAGGCAGCTGAGACTTTTCTGGGATGGAGAGGGGCAAAGACATCGAGCCTTGGGGATCTTCCAGATTGGCACAGGCAAGTGGGGGGGGGTCTGATAATAAAAAAATCATCTTGGGCTGGGTAATCATCACAAACAAAGGCAGGAGACACCATTTGCTGTGTGCTGTCACCATGCAAACAGCGTGGTGAAGGTGTCCCTGCCCATGGCAGGGGGTTGGGCTGGATGGGCTTTAAGATCCTTTCCAACCCAAATTTCCAATCCCATTCTGGGATTTGGTGACTGTGATGGAGCTGACACCCTGGTGAAATGCTCACCTGTATGTCCAGCACTGCTGCATCAGGGCATACATCTCAGCTGGGCACTCCTGGGGACAGTCCATGCGCTTGCCCTGCTCTATGAAGCTGATCACCTCGGGGCCCTTCATTTTCTGGGACGGGAGCAAGCAGGAAAGGGATTAATGTGTTCAGAGCTGGCAGCAAGGTTAGAGGAGACAGGTTAGAGCTGGGTCTGGGGTGGAGCTTTGGTCCCACACCCCCCACACCCAGCAGAGTCACTGTTCCCACCCCAGCAGCCAGAACTGGTGTCACCTGCTGTGGCCAGGCCATCCTACAGATCCCTTCCAGCCATCCTGCAGAGCCCATCCCCCTGACCCCTCCACCCACCCTGCAAATCCCATCCCATCCCATGCAATCCCATCCCATCCCATGCAATCCCATCCCNCCTGCAGACCCCATTCTGCCAATCCTGCCCACCCCATCCCTTCCACCCTCCAGGTCCCACCACACCCAAGCACGGGCCCAGCAGAGGATGAGAATTGATTTTTTTAATCTCTCAAGTGAGCAGAAGGATCAAAGAGAAGAAGGATCAAAAAACTCTGCTTCGATTCAAACCCAGATTAATTCCGTTTGTTTTCTATTTCTTCTCTCTTAAAACAAACACAAAGCTGCAGATCCAACCGAATTTATGCCTTTCCAAAAGCGAAGTGGGGCTGTCTCCTTTCCCACGTGTCCAACTGTGGAACACCCACTCAAGGGAATAGGAACTGTGGATTCAGAGTGTCCCTGTTGTGACTGTGACACCCATTGGTGACAGAGCCAGCTCTGCCTCACCTTGTAGGGCTCTGCCTTACCTTGTAGGGCTCTGCCTTACCTTACAGGATTCCTGCCTCACCTTACAGGATTCCTGCCTCACATTAAAGGTTCCTGCCTCATTTTGTAGGGTTCCTACCTTACCTTCTAGGGTTCCTGCCTCACCTTATAGCCTTTCTGCCTCAACTTGTAGGGTTCTGCCTCACCTTGTAGGGTTTCTGCCTCACCTTATAGGGTTTCTGCCCGAAGCTGAAGGCCTCCCACATGGTCACACCATAGCTCCAGACGTCGCTCTTGCTGGAGAACTTGTGGTAGAGGATGCACTCCGGGGCATACCACTTCAAGGGCCACTTCCCTGCTGTCCTGGCCTGCAGCAGAGCAAGGAGGGACATTTCCAGCCTGAGACATGGAGCACTGGGAGCTGCACCTGAATTCTGCTTACTGTTTGTGTCAAATTTCATATTGCTGAAGAAATCACCTAAAATGGGAGCTCCAAAGCCCAGTCCAGGCCCTGCTGTCCTGTTGTGCAGACGCTGAATGCCCACGGTGCCACCCTCCTCCTGCCACCTGCCCCCAGGGCTCAGTTAAACCACGGAATCATGGAATGGTTGGTGTTGGAAGGGACCTCAAAGCCCATCCAGTGCCACCCCCTGCCATGGGATAGGACACCTTCCACTGTCCCAGGCTGCTCCAAGCCCTGTCCAGCCTGGCCTTGGGCACTGCCAGGGATCCAGGGGCAGCCACAGCTGCTCTGGGCACCCTGTGCCAGGGCCTGCCCACCCTCCCAGCCAACAATTCCTTCCCAATATCCCATCCAGCCCTGCCCTCTGGGAGTGGAAGCCATTCCCTGTGTCCTGTCCCTCCATCCCTTGTGTCCTGTCCCTCCATCCCTTGTCCCAGTCCCTCTCCAGCTCTCCTGGAGCCCCTTTAGGCCCTGCAAGGGGCTCTGAGCTCTCCCTGGACCCTTCTCTTCTCCAGCTGAACACCCCCAGCTCTCCCAGCCTGGCTCCAGAGCAGAGGGGCTCCAGCCCTGTGACCAATTTAGCAGCCTTGTCTGGACTCATTCCAACAGGTCTTCTTCTTTCTTGTGCCGGACGCCCCAAAGCTGGACACAGTCCCAGGTGGAGTCTCTCCTTTAGTTGAGCACTGCTGGGAAGATCAGCCCTGGCTCACTCCTCATCACATTCTCTTCTCTCTGGCTCCTCGCTTCTCCCTGCCCCGCATCCCCCTGGCTGCCTCTGCATCCTCCTTGTCACCAGAGCTCTGCAAAGCCCCTTTTAATGTCACAGCAGTGAGGCAGAGCCCAATGTGCAGAGGGGTCCATGAGCAGCCCAGATCCTCCAGTCTTGGGGTTCTCATCCTCCCAACCAGGAGGGCTCCTGCTCCAGACCCTTTGCTGTGCTCACACCCACCTTGTAGTAGCTGTCATCAGCTCCCAGAGCCTTGGAGAGCCCAAAGTCACTGATCTTGGCGTAGTGCTGGTTGACCAGCAGGACATTCCTGGCTGCCAGGTCCCTGTGGACAAAGTTCTTTTCCTCCAGGTACTTCATCCCCATGGACACCTGGTGCATCAGCTCCACGATGTTGCTCGTTGTCACCTCATCCCTGGGGAAGGTGAAAGAAGAATTCAGTAATAAAGGAATGTTGTGATCCCCTCTGGCTTTTCCAGCTGCAAGGGAGAATGAGCACAGAGATCTCTGCTCCAGAAGCATCAGCCCCTGAAGCCTCACATGTAAGATTTCTTTCTACTCTTTCAGCTTCCCTGCACCTACAAGGGTGGGCTTTTGAAGCAGATTTTGAGAAGAAACACAGAAAATCAGCCACGTTTTATCCAACACTCACTTCTTGGAAGCCAAGAACCTGTTGAGGGGCCCTCCAGAAGCCATCTCCATCACGAGCATCAGCGACTCGGCCTCGCACACCCCGATCATGCGCACGATGTAGGGGTTGTCCAGCTGGTGCATGATCTGCGCTTCTTTCATCATCTCATCCTTCACTGTCTTCTCATTGTTGCTCTTCAGCACCTTGATGGCCACGTCGATCTGCTTCCTGCACGGGGGAACAGCCGTGGGACGGGCTGAGCACAGCTGGGATCAGGGGTCACAGCCAGGAATGGAAATCCCTTCTCATGTGACACCATTTGACCTCCCAACAGCCTGTTCTGGCAGAGCCCTGCACCGTTCTGGTGTCCCAGGATGGAAGAAAAGGCCACCTCACCCTTGTGGGTGTAGGCCAGGAGTTGTCATCCCTGATCTGGAGACACCTCCCCTCCCACACTGAGATCTGGGTCATCAGTGCCATTTTTCCAGGAGGAAACTGAGGCACAAGTAGGTAAAAACCATCACAGACAACCAGCAACAGAGCCAAGGGTGGCACAACTCCTCAGTGTCACTGCTTTGGCCAGGAATGTGGAGTTGTTTGGCCTCAGGAATGTGGAGTTGTTCCTCTGAGCCCAGCAAGTCCCTTTGGAAGTGGCAGCTGTGTGCCTGGGAATGTGGGGCAGCTTGCACAGCCAGGGTAATGCAGCTGTCAGTGAAAATCCATGGAGGGCCGTGCAATTACAGCATCATGTCATAATATCATGGGATTGTTGATGCAAGATCATCAAGTCCAGCCCCTGACCGAACACTACCACCCCCACTAAACCCCACCACAAAATCTGCTCATTTTCTGAACACTTCCAGTGGTGGTGCCTTAACCATCACATCCATCATCCCTGACCATCCAGACCATTTCTTATCCACTCCATTGGCACTTTGGGGCCCATCTGGTGACCAACAGGACAGCTGGGGACACCTTGAGCCCAGCCCGGCTCCCTCTCCTCCCCTTTCCCCAGCACCCTCACTCACTTCCTCATTTTGTAAACTCCCTTCTTGACGCAGCCAAAGTTTCCTGCCCCCAGCTCCACCTCATCAATCATCAGGTGGTCCCTCTTCAGGAACAGCTTCTTGTCCTTCAGCTCCTCGGGATCACTGTAGGGGCTCTCGTAGACGCTGGTGTCCATGGGCAGCAGGCGGGATTTTCCTGCCCCTTCCCAGGAGGAACACTTGGTTATAAACCTGCCCTTCCCCATCCCGCTGTCCGTCATAGATTGGGAAGGGTTTCTCTGCTCTTTTGGCCAATTCGCCTTCACCTCCAGCATTTCTCGTCCCTCCTGAGCTTCTCCCTTCCTTTCACAACCCAGGGCCCCTCCCAGTGCCGGCTGCTGGAGGAGGTGGGATGGGGAGAGAGGTCTGAGCATTCCCACTCCACACACCCTGGAGGGGTCTGAGCATTCCCACTCCACATATCTGCCCTGCCAGCCCTGGGCAGGGCTTTACTCCGCTGAAATTCAGCTGAGTTCACTGAGTATTTAGTGAAAAATGGGGATAAGGCAGGGCTTCATTTCCTGGGTAAGGCAAGGAATGGGGTGGGGCTTGATTTCCTGGGAGCCCGGTGTGGGTGCAGGACCCCAAAATGTCTGGGGTGCTTCTGGGTGCTTTTGTAAGAAAGGGGCTTCGTAGCAGGGCTCCAGGGAACCCCCGGGCTCCTGGGACATCCCCAGTCCCGTTCCCTGTGAGGAGGAGAGGGCTCTGGAGGTGCTCACCTACAGGGTCTGGGGTGTATCCGTCTGCATTGAGAGAGCCCAGGGTTCTCTGGAAGAGAAATGAGGAGAAAGTGGATAAAGGAGAAATTTCTTCAGTTGTAAATGGAGGGGAAAGGGAAACTGCAACCCAACGCAGCCCAGCTGGTGATCCCTCTGAAAGGCCCTGAGGTGGGCTGAGACTGGAGCGGTCCGGAGCCAACATTCCTGTTCCAGTCGTGGCTGCAGTTCCCCCAGGGCAGGGCACAGCAGGGATCCAGGGCCAGGGACCCTCAGCACGGCGCCCTTCTCCAGGGGCTGTGCAGGGGGAGGGCTCTGGGTCCCTTCTGCTGTCCCCTTCCCAGCCAGTTAAGAACACACTTCTAGAACAATTTCTCTACGCCAGTCTAAGCTTAACTTTGAAAGTGCATAAAACTACGAAAAACTATGAAAATTTGCATCAGTTTTTGCACAAGCACCTACGCTTATAGCATATCTATTAATGTAAAAGATTCTATATCAACGTAAAAGCTTCTATCTTATTCACATTAAAAATTGTACTTACTCTATCTAGTAGTATAGGCAATGTTTTTATTATGTCTAAAGCTGAGTTGCCAGGCCTTAGGGCTCTGGGCTCTGTGCTAACTAGCTGTTTCTTAAGGCACTTAAGGTCTACTTACTTAAAACTATAGTCTAAACCTCTGCTTCATATTACCGTGGCTTAATATATTTTAATTTCTCTAAAGGCTTCAATTCAACCCCTGCATCTTTCTCTTCCCCCGGGGAACCCACGGGGGGCATGGACCCCAACAGACTTTCAGTGAGCCAGGAAGGGGAGGGAGGGCTGGAGGCAGCCCAGGTCGCAGCCAGCACAGGAAGAGTGGCCCTGTGAGCACACAGGGACGCTGTGCAGCCGCTGTCCCCAGAGCAGAGAGTGACAGGGTGGCACAGCTTGGAATGCCAGAGTCACAGAATCCCAGAAGATCCTGAGCTGGATCCCACAGGGACCATCAGTCCCTGTCCCTGCACAGACACCCCAACAATCCCACCCGCAGCATCCCTGAGAGCGGTGGCCAAAGGCTCCTGGAGCTCTGGCAGCCTCGGGGCTGGGACCATTCCCTGGGGAGCCTGGGCAGTGCCCCAGCAGCCTGAAGGCCACTGTGGGGTGTGAAAGCACCCTGAGGTGATGGGTGAGCCCCCAGGCCTCACTCAGCGCCCCCTGGGATCCCCAGACCCGCTGCTTTCAGCACAGCTCAGCGCGCAGTGACTGAGCAGGGACGTTCCCGGGGCCGAGGGAGCACAAAGCCCTGGCTGGGGGCCAGCGGGAGCAGCAGGGCTGAGCATTCCCAGAATCCCAGCACGGCCTCCTCGCTCCTGCCTGGTGAGCAGGGCAGGGATGGAGGGCTCCCCAAGGACAGCCCCACATGTTGCAAGGAGCTCAGGATGAATGGAAACCCTTCTCAGCTCCACCAGGGGCTGTGCCCGGCCGTTCCCCACCCCCCTCCGAGCTGGAAAGGGAACAATGTCCCAGCTGGGCTTAATAAAGTCCAGCGCAGATCCTGAGCTTTTAGACAAAAGCAGGGTTTGCAGAGCAGGGTTTGATCAGCCAAGCTTGAAATGCAGCAATATTAAAACCATTGAGGTGCCAGTAAAACAGAGCCTCCCCCAGACTTACGCTCACGGAGGGGTGGGTGGGTGGAACTGGTGCTGCAGAGGCTGTGAATCAGGAGAGAGGATTTGTCATCAGAGTTTGTTATCAGCAGTTTGTTATCAGGAGTTTTCCCTAAGCAGGGTCAGGGCATCGTCCTTGAAGGACCCTGTGGGTCTGATCACATCCCCTCCGCCCCCAAAGGAAACTTTTCACAGCTTTAGCCTAAAAAGGTGTCTGGATGTCACTGCTATTCCCAAATTTTCTCAGGGGAAGTGCCACCACTGGAGCACCCCATGAGTCCAGGGGCAGGGACGGGCTGAGCTGTGCCCCAGGACAGGGCAGGCTCTGGAGTGACATTTGTGACACGTGGACCCAACGTGCCCCCTGGTTTGGAGTGTTTAGAGAGCCAGCGGGGCCCAGCCTTGCAGGACACGGATTTTCCCGCTGCCCCAAAAGCATGTCACGCTCCAAATCCGGCTGTTGGGCACCAAATCCATTTGGCCACCGAGTCCTGCCTTTGGGCCACCTCAGGCCAGGCCTGGGTAGTGACAACACCACGGGAGCCTGGCCCAGTCTGCCAGAGGGGCAGAGCCCTCACTGCCCCCTCCCCACCAGGGCTGGGCACAGAAAGGGAAATTTGGGCTGGCACTGCTCCAGCTGGCACCAGCCGGTGGCAAAGCAAGGCCAGGGGTAGCACTGAGAGTGGCAGCTCACCTGGCATGTTGGGGTTGGGGCAGGCTTCCCTCAGGTAGAAAATCAGCCCGTCTGGTTTGAGTTTTAAGTACTCCACCAACTGGGAAAGGGATGAGGGGAAAAAGAGATTATTGTGAGGAGAAAATCATCATCATTATTGTTATTATTATTGGCAGCTTCTGTGGCTTAGGGCAATGATTCCTCTTGGATTTATGGCAGGCAGGGACCAACTGTTTCTGTCCTCTATTTGTGCACTCAGGGATGTCCCAGGGTGTGATTGCATCCCTGGATATCTGCCAGAGCTGGGAAGAACTTGGGAAATTCGATAAGGCCCAAAGAAAGACAAAATCTGCAGTCTGAGTAGGGCGTGTTCAGTGCAATGTTTTTGTTGTGCCAGCCAGGAGGGGTTTTAGGCCCTGATGTGTGGGATAAATCCTGAGAGAAAGCAGATCCTTCCCCAGAGGAACACCGGGGTTTGTTCTGCGGATCCCAGGCAGTTGCTGATGGCAGCACCTTGGATCCAGCTCAGAGGGGACATCACTCAGGCTGGGGACATCCAGCCCTGGGACCAGGGGACACCAGGATTTCCCTTCCTCTCCTGGCAGGCTCAGATTTCACCTGGAATCAGGAGCCTGGCATGGTTCTGTCACCATAAAAATGCCCCCAAATCTTTGTTTTCAATAAAATTCCAAGTGAAAACAGCCCTGGCAAATCAGGAAATTCGGCAAAATGGGGTTGCTGTCCCTCAGATTGCACTAGCCAGGAGGAAACTCCAGCATCCACTCCCTGGATAATTTTAGTTAATGGTTAAACTCTTAAATTATTTGTTTTAATTAATTAATCCCAACCAATATATGTATTAATTATAAATAGTGTGTTATTCTTAAATTACTGTCAGCCAGCATGGAACCAGGTTGTCATGAGCTACTTTTGCAGGAGCAAAGCTTGGGAAAAATATTGGAATTTTAAGTTGTGATAAACTAACTCTGATATACTCCAATGATCAAAGCCTGGGAGAGGAAGATGGATTGAGGTTGGACATCTGGAATGCAGAATTTATGGACCACAAGGAGACTTTGGAGAAAGCAGAAGAAAAAGAAGAGACTAAAAAAGATTCAGTTTAGGCATTAGAGAATCTCTGACAGAAGAAAAAAAAGACTAAAAAGATTAAAAATATTGTTTAATTAGCAGAAAAAGAGAGAATTTAATAACCAATAGAGGATAGAATACTAATTAATGAAAGAGAATTAGCACAGAATCATGGAATATTCTGAGTTGGAAGGGACCTCTGAGGATTAGTGGTGATGATCATTAATTATTAAGTGAGGGATCAAACCCGCAACCATGGTGTTATGATGTCATTTAGAACCAATGAACATTAATTTCTTTTTCTTAATACATGAGTATAAATATATAAATGTACAAATAAGTGACAAAGTTTTGGATCAGGGTCTGTGTGGAGGATGGAATTTTGTCAGCCACACACACAAACCCTATAAATTAATAATAATAAATAAATAATAATAATAAATAAGTAAATAAATAAGTAATAAGTAATAATAATTTAAAAAATAAAATAATTCCTGACTCGCTGACACTAAAAAGGTGGTGTTAAAGGGTTTTATTTGTCCTGATGATTTTGAGGGAATTGGTAACACTTCAAAGCAAGGAAAAGATGCCTCAATGTCTGAGGACAACCAGCCTGGTACCTGCCAGAGCGTGTCGAACTTGGTGCCCTCAGGAATGGAATATTTCCCAGATTTATCATGATCCACCCGGTAGTGATACACGGTCTTGCCATAGACGAGGGACAGGGCGTAGGAACGGTTCTCCTTCTTTTCTCTCAGCCTGGCAGGAAGGAAAATCATTAATAAATTATTAAAAGCAGCTCCTGGTTTTACTCTGAGGACTGTCAGTGTCCGTGGTGAGCAGGCACGTGGAGAGGTGTCCCTGCATCCCTCTATAAAATGCATACATTATGTATATCCCAGTTCAAAATAAAGTGCAAGAGGTTGTCTGGAGCTATTTTAAAATTTAAATAACAGACCTGATCCAGAACCTCCTACCTCAGCCAAAAAATCCCCTCCATTAACACAAAAACCCCCAGAGAGGCCAAAATTAAGGCAAACCTGACCAAAAGCCCAAAGCTGGGTTCATTGGAATTGTCACCTTCCCAACACCCTCTGCAGAGGCTGAGGAGGTATCTTCACCTGCACCCTCTGACTGTCTCCTCCACCCTCTCCAGCAGGTTCCAACCCCCTCTGAAGACGCTCAGGAGGGACCCTTCACCTCCAGTTTTTTGCCCCTCTCACAAAACATGAGAATCTCAAAATAGTTTCAGTTCAAAGAGACCTTAAAGGTCGCCCAGTTCCCGTTCCAGTCACCCAGTTCTTTCCACTGTCCCAGGCTGCTCCAAGCTCCATCGAACCCGGCCTTGGGCACTGCCAGGGATCCAGGGGCAGCCACAGCTGCTCTGGGCACCCTGTGCCAGGGCCTGCCCACCCTCACAGCCAACAATTCCTTCCCAATATCTCATCTAAATCTACTCTCAGTTTCAAACTATTCCCCCTTGTCCTATCGCTCCAGCTGCTGTTGAACTGTTCTCCAGCTAATTCTTTCTTTCCCTAACTCATCCAGGTGAGAATTAAATTATATTAAGGCTGAATCACCAGAGCAGAGATGCAGAGAAAAACCTTCTCCTGTGTTTTCTGGGCCTTACATTGCCAGTCAGTGTGTAATATCTTCCCCCACTGAACCCTCTATCCCTCATCATCCTGTGCAGCAGCAACCAAACTTTATGGAGATATTGAAATATGAGGAACAAATAAAACGCCAGATTGGCTCTTCACAGGGGAGCAGANACTCCAGCATCCACTCCCTGGATAATTTTAGTTAATGGTTAAACTCTTAAATTATTTGTTTTAATTAATTAATCCCAACCAATATATGTATTAATTATAAATAGTGTGTTATTCTTAAATTACTGTCAGCCAGCATGGAACCAGGTTGTCATGAGCTACTTTTGCAGGAGCAAAGCTTGGGAAAAATATTGGAATTTTAAGTTGTGATAAACTAACTCTGATATACTCCAATGATCAAAGCCTGGGAGAGGAAGATGGATTGAGGTTGGACATCTGGAATGCAGAATTTATGGACCACAAGGAGACTTTGGAGAAAGCAGAAGAAAAAGAAGAGACTAAAAAAGATTCAGTTTAGGCATTAGAGAATCTCTGACAGAAGAAAAAAAAGACTAAAAAGATTAAAAATATTGTTTAATTAGCAGAAAAAGAGAGAATTTAATAACCAATAGAGGATAGAATACTAATTAATGAAAGAGAATTAGCACAGAATCATGGAATATTCTGAGTTGGAAGGGACCTCTGAGGATTAGTGGTGATGATCATTAATTATTAAGTGAGGGATCAAACCCGCAACCATGGTGTTATGATGTCATTTAGAACCAATGAACATTAATTTCTTTTTCTTAATACATGAGTATAAATATATAAATGTACAAATAAGTGACAAAGTTTTGGATCAGGGTCTGTGTGGAGGATGGAATNTTTTGCCCCTCTCACAAAACATGAGAATCTCAAAATAGTTTCAGTTCAAAGAGACCTTAAAGGTCGCCCAGTTCCCGTTCCAGTCACCCAGTTCTTTCCACTGTCCCAGGCTGCTCCAAGCTCCATCGAACCCGGCCTTGGGCACTGCCAGGGATCCAGGGGCAGCCACAGCTGCTCTGGGCACCCTGTGCCAGGGCCTGCCCACCCTCACAGCCAACAATTCCTTCCCAATATCTCATCTAAATCTACTCTCAGTTTCAAACTATTCCCCCTTGTCCTATCGCTCCAGCTGCTGTTGAACTGTTCTCCAGCTAATTCTTTCTTTCCCTAACTCATCCAGGTGAGAATTAAATTATATTAAGGCTGAATCACCAGAGCAGAGATGCAGAGAAAAACCTTCTCCTGTGTTTTCTGGGCCTTACATTGCCAGTCAGTGTTTAATATCTTCCCCCACTGAACCCTCTATCCCTCATCATCCTGTGCAGCAGCAACCAAACTTTATGGAGATATTGAAATATGAGGAACAAATAAAACGCCAGATTGGCTCTTCACAGGGGAGCAGACACTGGACAAGAACAGATTTGGGGCTCAGCCCATTTTTGAAGTATCTGTAACCACTCTGAGCACATTCAGCTACACCTTCTCTGTCATGAGAAACCATTAACAGCAGGGCAGTGGGGGCGGGAAATAGTAAAAAGTCCTTTTTTGGGGGGGATCTGTGGATCCCAGCATCTTCCAGGGGTTTGGATACTCACAGGAATTTCCCATCCGGCTGTGCCCCCGAGTAGAGCCTCCGCTCCGCCTCCTCCCGGCTGATATTGCCGTGGTACCAGGGCATCCTCTCGTGGGCTGTGGTGGCCACCAGCTTCTCCACCTGGGGAGCCTGGCTGATGATGGCCTGTTCCAGGGCGTCCCCCTGGGAAAGAGCAGGGAAAGAGACCTCCTGCCATGCTGCTGCTCTGCTGAGGGCTTCAGCACAGCTCATCTGGGGCACATGACACAGGAAACTTGGAATGTCTCCTAATTAACTGAGACCCAGCAGTGGTTGAATTCTCTTCTGCTGCAGAGCAGAATTCCTGGCTTATCTCAGCTGACCTAATCACTTAAATCCACCTGAAGTCCTATGACTTTGGTGAGGGAAGAGAGAAGGCACCACGTTTATACGAGGAATCTTAATGCTGAGCTTGTGGGGTGTCATTCAGCCTCATGTTCCTGGTCAGTGGCAAGTTGGATCTGAGTCCCTGCTGAGTCCTGGCAGCCCAAAGGGCCACCGTGTCCTGGAGGGCAGCAGGCCCAGGGAGGGATTGTCCCGCTCTGCTCTGCACTGGGGCAGCCTCACCTCCAGTGCTGGGGCACTTCGGGAACCACAAGATCAGAAGGATCCAAAGCTCTTGGAGAGTGTCCAAAGGAGGCAGACGGAGCTGGGGAAGGGTCTGAGGAGAGGCTGAGGGCACTTGGCTCCTTCAGCTGGAGCAGAGGAGGCTGAGGGGAGGCTCCTCGGGGGCTGCAGCTCCTCCCCAGGGGAGGCAGAGGGGCAGGGGCTGAGCTCTGCTCTGGGACAGGAGCCCAGGAAGGGCTGGAGCTGTGTCAGGGCTTGGGCTGGAGCTCAGGGAAAGGTTCTTCCCCCCGAGGCTGCTGGGGCACTGCCCAGGCTCCCCAGGGAATGGTCCCAGCCCCGAGGCTGCCAGAGCTCCAGGAGCCTTTGGCCACCGCTCTCAGGGATGCTGCGGGTGGGATTGTTGGGGTGTCTGTGCAGGGACAGGGGCTGGAATGATGGTCCCTGTGGGATCCAGCTCAGGATATTCCATCACTCCATGATTTCCTTTAGAGCACGACCTTTCTGGTGCCCTGCCCTCCTGGCTGCTCACCACCCACAGGCACCAGGACTCGGCGAGGTCGGTGCGCTCTGGAGATCACGGGGGCGAGACCCTGAATTCCCCTGCCGGGGCTCACTCCGGTGTTAAACCATTACTGCCCCTTTGCCAGGAGGTGGCGATGTCCTTTGCGTTATCTGCAGGTGCTCACAGATCTGCTCTGGGGGAAACCCTACAGAATCCCCAGTTCTGGGAGAAAATTCTGCTACAAAACACCTCATTTTAGCACAGAACACCTCATTCAGTTATAGAAACCCTATAGAACACCTCGTTCGCCCTATAAAATACCTCATTCTGTCAAACACACTTGATGTAAACAGGCCAAATATAGAGAGCTTCTGTAGAAAGGCTCTGTAAGGAGACTGCCTGAGCCATTATTCTCTGAGGATTTAAAAGAAAATATAGAATCCCAGAATGATATAGGGTTGGAAAAGACCTCCAAGGTCATCGAGTACAAGCTGTGATCCTTCCCCGTCTTGTCACCAGCCCAGAGCACTGAGTGCTACATCCAGGCCTTCCTTCCTTGGACACTTCCAGGGGTGGGGAGTCCAAACCTCCCTGAGCAGCCCCTTCCAACAAAACAACAAAATGACCCCTGGAAGTGTCTGAGGAGCCAAGGTGGCAGCAGGCAGAAAGAAATAAAGTCTGTGGCTGCCAGAGGGACCATTTAGGGTTTTGATTAATGCATATATTGTAGATATTCCAGTCTGCAATAAAATGCAGCAACCTGTTTGTGGCTATTTTTAAATTTAAGTAACACACAGACCTGATCCAGCACCCCCTGCCTTGATCTCATGGGTAAAACCTTCACTGGCAAAAAGAAACCCTCCACGGAGGCAAAAATTCCACTCCAAAGCATGAAAAAGACCAGAGCAAAAGTCTAAGTCTGGTTTCATTTCATCTTCAGCACAATGTTTGGAGGCACAGGCACCTCAAATATGGAGAGATATTCCCAGAAATCACAGAATATTCTGAGTTGGAAGGGGCCCACAAGGATCATCAAGACCAATTATTAAGTAAATGGGCCCATATATGGATGGAACCCAAAACCTTGGCATTATTAGCACCATGCTCTGACCAAGTGAACCAGTCCAGGACTGGGATGGAGAATCTGCAGCCAGCAGCACCAGGGACACACCTATGGCATGGGGGTCAAGTCTTTCTGTGCCTCTGGAGCTCCATGGTTGGGTTTTGGGATGGGTTTGTTGGGGTTTGGGATGGGTTTGTTTAGTTCTGGGATGGGTTTGTTGGGGTTTGGGAGGGGTTGTTGACTTTTGGGATGGGTTGTTGGATTTTGGGATCAGAGCTCTGGTCTAAGGCAGGGAGCATTCCATGGGCTGCAGAGGAGAAGGACACTTGGAGGAAGGCCTTCAAAGTGAGCTCCAGCTGTTCCAAAGACAGGTCAGAAGGCTTGGGAAGATGTTTAGACTGGCATGTGGAGAAGAAACTGGGAAAGAACAGGATTCAGACCCCTGGCAGTGCCAGCAAGGAGAGGAAGGAGAGGAACCTTACTCTGCTGTGCTGCGAGCGGGACACGACAGTGCCAGAGGGGCCACAGCTTCCCAGCCCACCCCGGAAAGGCCCAGTACCTCCAGTTTCCAGGTCTGCCGCACGTATTCCCGCACCATGTTGTCCCTCATGCTGTCGAAGACGCCGGGCTGGGGCTCCACGCCGCTGGGGCGGTTGCAGGGCTTGCGCAGGGGACAGCAGAGCCCGTCGGCATCCTTGGAGTAGAACTCGCAGAGCTCCTCGGGGCCGCAGTGGGCCTTGCCCCCCAGGATGGCGTAGGTGCCGTTGAGCTGGCGCTCGATGGGGTAGTGGTAGAACTGCAGGTCGCACACCATGGACAGCACGTAGCCGCCCAGGCTGCGCAGGCACTGCCGCAGCAGGAACAGCCCGTCCGCCATCCCCGCCAGCTTCAGGTGCTCCTCGGCCTCGGAGCGCGCGATGCTGCCGTAGTAGAAGGGCAGGTGGGCGGCCGCGTCCGGCATCTCCCCGTCCGCCCTCGCTCACCGCTGCGGCTCGCGCGCTGCTGGGGCTCAGCCTGCCAGGGAAAATGGGCCCCTGAAGCATCACCTTGCAAAGGGTTTAGTTGGGGTTCGGACTTCCCTGTCTAGAGGTTCTCCCGCTGGCTCTGTGTGGGTGCCTTGGGTTCAGTGCCAGATGTATTCTATTGTGTATTCTATCTCCCATCTGTTGAAACTAGGTGAGGGAAGTGTTTCTTTCCTGATGGCTCTGGGGGGAGAGCTTGGGTGTCTTCTATTAATGGGCCAGCTGTTCAAACCAGGTGGGGCAGGGTTCTTTATCCCTTCCAGGACCCATCCTCCCTGCAGGGATCTCTGCTGTTCAGGGGCCATCCAGGCTCACTGCATGGCTGATACAATTCCATCATCCATGGGGAGAGGCTCCACCCAGGGGGAGGAGCCCAGCATTCCTACCTGGATAAAACCTGAGATTCAGAACGCCAGGGCAGCCTGTGTGCACTGGATTCCCAGAGGGAGACCGGACCCATCTCACCACCACTGCACACTTCTACAGGATCATCTCTACTCCCAACAGAACCACATCTGCCAGTCCAGGAGGACTTAACTGGACTGCTACCAACACCCTGACCAACGGGGTGTCAGGTCATATTCTGAGTCGGACAGTGTTTCTAGGATTTTTTTGTTTGCTTGGGGCTTTTTTTGTACTACTACATTTGTATTTTTTAATATTCCTAGTAAAGAACTGTTATTCCTATTCCCATATCTTTGCCTGAAAGCCCCTTAATTGCAAAATTATCATAATTTGGAGGGAGGGGATTTATATTCTCCATTCCAAGGGAAGCTCCAGCTCTTCCCTGGCAGACACCTGTCTTTCCAAACCAAGACAGGGGTCATTTCAAACTCACAGCATCCCACATCCCTCTGTTCTGCCCTTACTGGAGCTGGGAAGCGTAAATAAAAATCCCCCTGATCTTGATTTAAAGATCCCAAGCAACACAGAATCCATTCAATCTTGATTTATAGATGCCAAGGAATAGAAAATCAACCTGGTCCTGATTTAAAGATCCCAAGCAAGAGAGAATGCCCCAACTCCTACAGTGCTTGATTACTTTCACTATTAAAAATGTGCTCCTTAAATCCATCCTGACGTTTTTAGCTTTGACTTCCTACCATTTTCTCTCCAGCCCTGTTCACAATAAAAGGAAATTCTTTGACCTCTCTGAATAAGTGAGTTTTGCCATGGAGGTCTAGAAGGCCAAAACCTTAAATGCATTGAGATTAAAACATGAGGTGGATATGAAATGTCTAAAACAACATTTAGATAAACAACTGCACCAAGCACAGTGAAAGGAGAGAAACCCAAGTGCATCTGGGCAGACATCAACCATCAGTCAGCAGGAACAAGAAGAAACCTTCCTTGAATTGTTTTTTAAACAATCTGTGGAATTTTTCCCTACAATACCTGGCTCTGGCTGGTTCCTGATGGTCTGATCCCCTTGGCAGAGAGGGCCCTTCGTTGACCAAGTCCCCGCAGAGCCCTGGTGCCAAAGAACTTTAGGGCTTGTCTCTTTACAGGGCTTATATCTCTATCTTGAATCATCTAAAATCCCACCCAGAGGATGTTGACAGAGCCCAGTTTGCTGTAATCAATGGAAACATTATCATGACTAAAGGGTCTCATTTGTTCCCCAGAGCCTGAACTTTGGGGTTGCTCCTGCGCAGACGATGTCCCCAAAAAGATCAGAGAGATTTTCTCCATCTGTGCCTTCTGCAAATGCGTCACTCGTGTGAGGAGCAAAGAAACATCAGATTTTGGGGCAGCACACTGGGTATTTGCCCCGATTCTTCCCAACTTGACTCTTCTGGGTATGGTGGGGGAAGTCACTTCCCCATGGGCTGAGCTCACTGCTGTGGCCTCTGCTCCCAGGCAGTGGCCAGAGCTATCCCTGGGCATGTGGTCAGCCCTGCCCTGGTGGTCAGCCCTGCTCTGGCTCATGCCAGCCTGGTTCATCCCTCCCAGCAGCACGGGGACCTCCTGCCATCCCCTGGCATCACTGGAGCTGGGAATGGCTTGGCTGGATCTCTGTGTTGGAAGGGCTCAGGAGGGACCGTTCTGCCCCGTGCACCCTGCCCTGCTCAGCCCTCAGCAGCAAAGTCCTGCCAGGAACTGGATTTATGGCAACCGGAGCCTCCTCTACCTATTTGTTGTCCCCATGAAGCTCTGAAATTGCCCTGATGAGAACAGGAAGGGAGAGCAGAGAGAAGGCGTCACAGCTGAGGCAGGAAACCACAACAGGAAGCGTTAGTGGTTCACAGCCAGGGTGAGGGACCAGCAGAAACCATCCCAGGCACAGCTCAAATCAGCCTAAATTGTGAAGGCTCTGTCACCAAATTCACCGAATGGAGCAAAGTGGGGCCTTGGCACAGCTGCCAGTCTGGAACGTGGAGGTGAATGTGAACACCCTGAGGCTCAAACCCAAACCAGAGTTGGTGCCTGGGGCCGAAGCAAAGCATCCTAATCCTGGGAGGCCTCCAGGCACCAAAGCCCAGCCTGGTTCCCAGAGCTGGTTCCCCAGGTTCAGCTCCTGAGACCAGCTGGCTGCCAGCCCTGCCTGACCTCAGCCTGCTCCCAGGGGAGGGCAACCGACAGGAAAATGGGCTGAAGGAGGTGAGCAGTGAGGATCGCAGCTCTTGGGTTTAGCTGCCTTCAGGTTCATGAGCCATGTTCAGGAGGAAGAGGAAATACTGAATGGGCAGAGGGACATCGATGGCCTCCTTTGTGAGCTGCTGCTCTCCACTGGGATAAACAGCCATGAGATCTGCACCCAGACCGGCTGAATCCCTTCTCTGGGAAGTCCAGGAGCAGAACATCAAAGCAAATGGAACACCTTTGTCAGTAGCTCAGCCAGGTGAAAATGAGAGGGAAGAAGTTATTGATGACATGAGAGCCCTCACAGAATTTCCAGCTGCCCACACACAGGCTGCTCTGTTATAAACAGGCTGTTTTTTCTCTCCAAACACAGAACTGGGAGTGAAGAAACCCTCACAGAAATAGGAGGGGTACCCAGGGCTCAGAGGTTGGGTCAGGTGCTGCCACACAAGCCTTGCTGCCACAGATCAGCCCTGGCAGGAAATTACTCTGCTGAGAAAAACCTTCCCAGTCCTGAGACATGAGGGAAAGTCACTCCCTGAAGCCTGAGAGCAGATGTGAACAGGAAGATTAATAATCCCTCTAAAGCTCTTACTTTTAAATGTTAGTCCTGCTGTCCTGGCTGGTTTTATTGCCCACACACCAGCTCAGGGTCTCCTCTAATTCCTCTTCCAAGCTCCAGCTCTGTTCCTCAGCACCACCTGTGGGCGGACCTGAGCAACCCTGAACCACCTCAACAGACCTGCACAAATCTCCTTCAACGTTGTTCTCCCATGCTGCCAAATGCAGCCAAAAAGGAGAACCAATTTCATGGACCAACACCTGAAAGAACCTGTGCAAGGGACCCTCCACCATTACTCATTTCAATTAACAGGACCTCACTTTTCCAGCCTAATCTGTGTCCCTGGGGCTGCAGGTGCTGGGTGTTCCCTTGTGTTTGGGTTGTCTCACAGGCTGGGCACAGGGAGCAGGTCTGGAAGCCCAGGGCTCCTCTGGTGATGGCCACGTTGGCAAGTTGGTGTCATGACGTGAAGATGCACCCAAAAAAAACCAACTCCCACATGAAACCAGCCGGGTCCGTGCCCCAAGACACAGGAAAGGCAGGCAGGAAGCTCTGGAGATGTCACTCAATCAGATCTATTTATAGCTGGCCACTCATTTTTATTCAGATCAGACAAGAATCAACCGGAACTGTTGATTTTATGATTTCCCAGAACAGCCCTTGGTGCAAATGCAGGCCTGTTCCTGAGAGCAGGGGGTTGTGCTGGTGAAACTGGAGGCAGCACTGTCAAGGTTCAGCACCCTGTTAGGACCATGTTTTCTGTCTCCTTGTCCTGGCAGCAATAATCCCACTCCCCACAAATAATTCCTGATAACAGAGCCTTTACGGGGGTTGGGACAGTCTGGGGGGAGCAGGGACCTGCCTGGAGGGGATCAGCTGGGGAAGGGCTGAAGGATGGGAATCGTGGGATGGGGAACCAGCCAAGAGAGGTAAAAAGGGGGATCTGGGGGGCTTCTGTCCTTTGGGGGTGGTGTGGTTTGGGGTGGTTTGTGTTGCCCATGTGGGGCGCTTTTAACAATTCCCTAAATGGAGTTCAACTGGGGAAGGGGGGGAGAGGCAGCTCAAGGGAAATGCCAGGAAAATGTGCCTGGGGATGACTGAGAGGGGATTTCAGCCTGGGATGGTGCCTGAGGGCTCTGAACTGCTCTGGGGGTTCCTTCTGCTGCCCCTCAGGGCTGGGGTGTCCTGTGAAGAGGCTCCAGGGTTCTGATGGGCGCAGGGATGGACCAGGTTTGGGATTGCTCCAGAGTGGGTTCCTGATGGACAGGGGCACAGCCTGGTTTGGGATTGCTGATGGGCAGGGGGGACAGGATGGGTTTGGGATCACACTGGGCTGGGTTCCTGATGAACGGGGGACAGCCCTGGTTTGGGACTGCTCCAAGGTCATTCCTGATGGACAGGGGTTGGACCAGTTTTGGGACTGCCCATCCTGCAGCAGCACCAGAGGAGGAGGCAGGGGTGGGTGTGGGGCACTGGCACTGCCCTCTGCTGCTTCCTCGTCCCCTCTTGATGCCAAATGGCCACAAAGCTGCTTCTAGTGGTGCCTTGCTTGGACGTACCTGCATTTAATGCCTGAATAAATGCACTTTGTTCCATTGCTGTTTGCTGCAGAGGTGATGGGCACGGCCAGGGACCTTCTGCCTATCCCCTTCCCTTCCCTGCATTTCATTCTCTTGTTTCTGATTTATGGTTGAAGAGAAGAAAGGCTTGAGAAGAAGAAAAAATGCTTGAGAAGAAGAAAGGCTGGAAAACACCTGCAGTGTCCAAGTTGCCTTTCCAGATTGCTCATTCCAGGACTGGCTGGGGCTGTGCAAGAGGAGGAACTGGGGAGCTGATTCCTGGAGGCTTCCTGGGGTTGTTTTTTTCTTTTTAATCTTAAATAACAGAAAACATGCAATAATTTTGATTTAACTTGCAATAACTTTGATTCCATCCAACATTCCTTAGTTCAAAAAAAAAAAAAAAAAAACCTGAAAAACTTCACTTTGCCTCGACCTGGCTGCATTCTTCTATTTACTAATGTTTAATTATTTATGCCCTCCATGGCAGCTCTTCCCAACATTTAGGAGCACTCACATTCCTGGCTGGAGCTGCTGCTCTGCCCTCCCTGCTGGCTGCTCATTAAAGCCTCAGCTGCTCAGCCCTTGACGAACACTTTGAGCTGTGTGGGAGTTTGTGAGAGCGTGAGTTTGTGTTTGTGCTCACAGTGCAGATAACCATCTGCTCTCCTGCTCAGGGAGCTCACTGACTCACAGCTGCCCCAAATGGGGGAGTTTTCAGTAAATCCAGCAGGAAAACCTCCCCGTTTCCAACCAAGGACCTGGTCTGCTCTTGCTGGCCTTGAACCAAGCTGAGTCCTCAGTGCCCCAGCGCTGCCTGATGCAGAAATGCTCCATAAAAAATCACCAAGGGTGAAAAGGACCTCCAAGGTCAGATCCAACCTTTGACCCAACACCCTGCAGTCACCGAGTACCATGTCCAGTTGTTTCTTGAACACCTCCCAGGTGTTTCACTGCTTCCCTGGGCAGCCATTCCGGTGCTTGACAGTGCCTGATTTTCCATGAAGAAATCCTTCCTGATGCCCTCCTCCCCCTCTGAAGTGAAATGTGGGAGCCATTTGGCCCCAGGGACAATCCCCAGTCCTTTTTCAGAAGGAAAAATGTTGAATTCCACAGCACTTGAAAGGCCCATGGAGGCACCTGGTGATGTGGAAAGGCTCCTGACAGGGGCAGAACCAGGGAAAAGTTGGTCCTGGGGAGCTCAGTGTCCCTCTACTCCCTTCTACAGCCTTTCCAGAGACCTCATGCCACCTCATCCCAGTATTAGTGGGGATCCCAAAGAGAGGGGATGGTTCTGTTCAAGTGCTTGTGAGGCTCAGAGAAAAGGAGGCTCAGAGGAGACCTCCCTTCTACAAGTCCCTGGCAGGAGGCTGCAGCGGGGTGGGGTCAGTCATCTCACCCAGGTAAAAAGTGATGGGACAAAAGGAAACAGCCTCAAGCTGTGCCAGGGGAGGCTCAGACTCAATATTAGGGTCAGGGTTATAAAGCCCAGAGTAGGGTTGAGACCCCCATTCCTGGAGGGATTAGAAAGATGTGGCACGTGGGGACAGAGTAAGTGGCTTTCCCTGTGCTGGGTTTACCATGGGATTAAAGGACCTTAAAGGCCCTTTCTACCCTCAGCAATGCTGTGGTTCAGCCACGCCAGTGCTGACCCAGGGAGGTGTTTGCTGTCACTTCCCAGCCAGGAGCAGAGCTGCACAGGCTGCCCTGGCTCCCTCCGCTCAGGGAAATATTTATTCCCTCAGGTCGGTGCTTGTGGCGAGTGCTGGAAGGGCCACACTGCTCAGAGACCTTCCTGACACTCTGCCACCTCTGCCTCGTGTCACCCGTGCCCTGGGTCACCTCTGGGCCACCTCTGCCATCCTCCCTCCTGCTCTGCTCGGGGCCACTCGGGCTCTGCCCCGGCTGAGGATGCTCCTCCTTCCCCAAGGAAAATCCGTGCCAGGATTCCACGCCAGGCCGGTCTGGTGCCCTGGGATGGCACTGGAGGGCTGGGCTCCTGCAGATCCTGCTCCTCTCGGGGTTATTTGTTAATGAGAGGCAGCGATTTGCCTCGGGAGCAGGGGAGGGCAGGGACAGGGCCACTGCGGGAAATGGATTTGTAGGGAATTTTCAAAGCTTGACAGAAGGCTCGCACAGTATGTGTGCAAACTCTGAGATAAAGTGTGCTGACTTAGGAAGGCCGTGCTATAGGACAGATTTCTCTCTCGTTGAGAGAGAAATTGAGCTAGAAACAAGTTTCAAATGGTAATTCTGTAAATAGACCAGACATTTTGGAGAAATAGAACTATGAAAGACTTATTGCAATAGGTTCTACGTGAGGTATTTTTAGATGATTGGCTTAAAAGCATTAGCAGCATTGTGTGGTAAAAGCTGATAGGTCAGAAAACGCTCGTAATGTATTGTAATTATTAAACAGTTTGGCTTCTGCCTTCGACGGTGTGAATTGTAACACCTATACTGTCTCACCCTTCTCATGAGACTGAAAATGGAATAAAATCTGTTCAAACACCTCTCAGGAGCCCAGTCTTTGGGTCAGAAAAAGGGTTTGCCCAACAAGCCACCTGCCCTGGGGCTGCTGGGGACAGCTCTGTGCCTGCTCGCCTCAGGCTGGCCCTCTCTAACGGCCGGCACTGCCAGGAAGCAGCGTTTGGGTTCTCAGAAAGCTTTTTTTTGGTGTCACCCTACTTCCTCTGGGTTTTTCCCAGGTGCATCCCCGCAGAGGCTGGGACAGGAATTTCTCTGGGGCCACAGCCACCAGAGGAGGTCACACAAGGCAGGGAGCAGCCAAAGCACAGTGAGGACGCTGCAGCAAGAGGTCTCTGGAAGGTTCAGGTGCTGTGGGAATCCTTCTGGACTTGCACGAACTCAGTTCTTATTTCCATGTGCTCGTGTCCATGGGGTCCCACATGCTCTTTTTAGCAGAGAAAGAACTTCTGATAAAACTGGGTTGTCTGGGTGTTCTCTGAGTGGGAATGTGGATGGAAAGGCACCCTCAGGCATGGGGGTCTCTGCAGTGCTGAGTCTGCTGTTCCTGGGTGCCTTTGCACTGGGTGTTCACTGGCCACAGAGCTGACTCCAGTTCTGCCACCACCTGGAGTTCAGCCAAAATTCTGGGCCCTTTCCCTAAAAAAAAAGGAATCATTTCCTTATCTCCTCTGAAAAGATCCCTGGACATTTATTTATCCCAGGTAGGAGCCTGGCAGCCCCTGATAAATCAGAATGTAACTAACAAAATTTTTCCTAAAAAATAGTATTTTTCCCAAAACACTGCAATGACAGGAACAGAAAATTGAAATGAATGTGGTTCTTTGTCTCAGCTCCAGCTGACACCAATATTTCAGGAACATCCAGAGGTGCAGACAGGCACAAGTGGCCTGATCCCTGTGTTCAGCTCCGGGAAGAAATCTGCCAGAGGCTTCAGAGGCTGAGTTAGAGCAGGGACAGAAGCCCTTGGAGCTGCCCCTGGTCTGTAGAAGCATCACCAAGGGTCCCTGGTGAGCAGCTTCCCTCTGGAACGGGAAGGTGCTGGGCCCAGGGTGGCACTGCTGCGACACTCCTGTGTAAAGCCAGGTCACTGTGCTGTCCTCAGGCAGCCTGGGCTCCTCTGGGCTGTGGATTTAGCTGGCAAGGCTGTGAAAACACCCTGCTGAGCCTTTGTGCAGCCACTGGAAACACTCCTGGCTCCACAGCCATTGATGCTGAACAGTTTTTAATGAGGGGCTGAGGCACAGAGTCAAACACAACCCCCCCCATTTCCTGCCTGGCATCCCCTCTGCTCCTGTGGGCTAGAACTCAGCCCTGGCTCTCAGCAAATGATGCCAGGGGCTTTGTCCTGGGGCTGGAGGAGCACAGAGCTCGTCCCTGCCACCAAGGTGTTGACAACAAATGGAGAGGAGTCAGAAATCCTGCAGATCCTCCGGCTTTGGGATTGAGCAGGAGCCAAGGACGAGAAACTGCAGTAGTTTATGCACAAGTTGGAGGAGAAGGGCTCTGGTTTTCCCTTTGCTTCTCCCCGGCCTCCTTGCATCACCTTTTGCTGAAATAACTTATACACAACATCAGGGGCCTGTAGACTGACCCCTGCCAGTGCAGAGGGTTAGGGGGAGTGTCAGACTGCAGGAAGATTAAATGAGATGTTTATGTGAGGGACTGAGGAGGAGCTTGTCCCTGTGCCCATTCCTTGGCTACTTTATTACTTACTTACTCCTCCAACCAGCACAGCCTTGAGCAGGGTGTAGGAAAGGGGACGCAGAGGGCTTTGAGAGCGCTGGGAATAAATTTTCCCTGGCCTGCAGTGGTTTGGGTCCTCCTGAAGGTGCTGAGCAGGTTCTGAGCTGCCCTGAGCACTCCTCCTTGCCCCTGCCCCACTCCCTGCTGCAGGTGCTGGAGAGGCTCACCGCTCTATTTCCAACCACAGGTGACAGTGGCTTTGGTGCATGCACAGCTGCCTTCTTGCCTTGCCTCTGCTGTTTGAAAAGAAAGGCAATACAAGCCCGAAGTTACCAGCATGGCTGGGCTTCCGACCTTCAGTAATTCTGCCTTAATTTAGTTCTGAGAGGAAATGGTTGTTGTGTCTCCCTGGGTGACATCTCCCTGCTGAGCACGGGCTCTGCTCTGGCTGTGTGGCGGGTGCTGCCAGACACGGATGGTTCTGTCCAAAGCCACCTCCCTCCTCCTCTCTCTGTTTCCCAAGGGTGATTTTCAAGGCACTCTCACTCTGGACATCTCTGTGCAGGTGTGGCCCTTGGTACTTTTCTGGTTCAAAGTCCTCCACTGGAGCCGCCTGCACAGGTCTGCAAGTCCCTCCTGGAGAGGAGGACTGAAACAGGGAATCACAGAACCATGGAATGGTTTGGGTTGGAGGGACCTTAAAGCCCACCCAGTTCACCCCTGCCATGGTGGGGCACCTTCCACTGTCCCAGGCTGCTCCAAGACCCGTCCAGCCTGGCCTGGGGCACTGCCAGGGATCCAGGGGCAGCCACAGCTGCTCTGGGCACCCTGTGCCAGGGCCCCCCCCATCCTCTGAGTAAGGAATTCTCCCCATTATCCATCTCAAACCCAGCAGCTGCCACCCAAACCAGCCCTGAGCTCATTGTGCAGCTGCTGTGTCGGTGCCACACCTTGGTCACCTCAGCTTGGGCGACACAAAGGCTTCCCTGGGCCCTGAGCTGCCCCAAAACTGCCCACAGCCACTGGACAGAGGGTTCTGCCTGGAGCACTATCAGGTGGAAATGCCAGCTCCCCCAGACCGCGGTGGCCTCTGAACATCTGCAGCAGATGTTGGAGCTGCTTCATCCTCCCCTTCCAGTGGGGCACGGCGGCTCCTGTGCTCCAGGAGTGCCTGGAACAGGGACACAACCTCCTGTAGCCCTGCTGGAGGAGCTTTAGGCAGGTTAGAAATATAGAAATACAGAAATCTGCAGCTCTGGACTTGGCTGAGACACCAAAGCGAATTCTCTGTGCTTGCAGTGCCAGGGGCTCTGCTGTCTGTGAGTCACAGGTTTGCTCAGTCTTTGAAGGCTCAGGTGAAGGGGCCACCAGCAGCTCCCAGCACCACAAAATGAACGTGTTGGGTTCATCTTTATAGTCAGAATATTTCTGTGGGCACAGAGGGTGAAAGCTGCTGCCAAGGGGAGAAGAGCTGGAGGAGCCCTGGGTGCTCTCCCTGCTCTTCAGACACACCAGGAGGAGTTCAGTCTACACAGACCAGACCTAAACATTCCCTGCGGTTTAGAAATTAAAGAATAAAATAAATACCACCCCTGGGGCTCAGTCCCATGACCAGGAGGTTCGGTGAGGTTGCAGTGAGTTATTTTGGGGGGTGATTTGAGCCTCAAAGTGTTGGAAACGTGACAAGTTCAGGAAAGAGCAGTGAAAGAGATGAAGGGCCCGGCTGGGCTGATTGATGGGCTCAGCCCTGGGGGATGGAGACAAACATTAATTGTTGGCCAAGAGTGATGGCGGAACATCTGAGAGCAAAGGAGAAGCATCTGAGGAGCACAAGTTTCTTTCAGAGAGGAAAAACCGGTTTAGATGTGCTGATGAAACGGAACAGGGATAAGGCAGAAATTAATCAGTGGAAAGGAAGTCTGGGTATCAATAAACATTTCCAAGCAAGAAGATTCATCAGGATATGGGGTAGGGGGAGAGTGGAAGTCCCATTGCCAGGCACTTAGCACCGGATCAGGGAAGGGGAACAATCCTCCCCAGGCAGGAAGAACCCAGGATGAGCTCACAGGACTTTCCCATATCTAATTCCTGCAATCCCGAGTTCCATTAGGGAAAATCCTGCTTTCTTTCTGGGACCAATGTGATTTCCAGGTCTGTCAGTCTTTCGTAGAGAACTGAAAAACACTCAACACAGAAGGATTTTGTTCATGCCGGTGACATTTTTGGTGGTGTTTTTGTGTGAAAGGAGAGTGAAACCCTCCCCATGCACGGCAGTAAATATTCTCTGGCACATTTTAATAACTCCGTGATCAGGACTGAGGTGAAAAAACAACTCATTCTCCATGGTCTGGTGAGTTCCTGGTGTTTGTCCTTCCTGTGCTCTCAAGGGGAGGTTGCATGAATCAATAACTGCCTGTGCTCAGGCTGTTCTCACATGGGCACTATTCACCTCTCCCTTCACTTTTCCACCCAGGAAAAATATCTCTGAGGTGATCTTGCAGCTGAGCATGCCATAGGAGGCAAAAGCCAGCATTCCCCTCTGGGAAGGGAGGCTAGAAGGAGCAGAAGAGAGTCACTGCTGCCCCACAGAAAACCTTTGGGGCCCTCGTGTTCTGCTGCCACCCCCAGCTGGACCTGAGGGACAACAAGAGCCCATGGACACAAATTTCACTGCGGTCCAAGGAAGGGGATTGGTGCTGGAGGTCCCTCTCAGCTGTGGAGGATGTTCCTGGCTGTGTTTTGGGGCACTGAGAGCAGAGTTTTCATTTCCCCCACAGCCACTTCATGGGGCCAGCAGCTTTTATTCGGCAATTGCAGCAGAGCCAGGGTGGAAATCCCGGCACATCCCAGGGAATGCGGGGCCCTGGCAGCTGAGCAGGGCCTGTCCTGCCCTGCAGGGGCCCAGCTGAGCTCCCAGAAGGGCCTGGAGCCATTGAAGCCATGTGAGTGGATTTTGGGGAGGTGCAGACAGCCCTGAACACCCCTGAAGGTTCTGCCTGCCCCTCTGGCATCCCTTGCCTTGTCCTGCTGTGGCTGTGGGGCTTTTCTCCAGACTCTTGTCTGCCTCCACATCCAGATGGGGTTCCTTGGGGCAGGATTTGCTGGATGCTTTCCCAGCTCAGCCACAGCTCTGGAGTCTGTGCCCAGTCTGCCCAGTTTGGCTCTGGCAGGACCCTCTTCCATCCACCCTGCTCTGTCCTGGAGGTGACCACGACAACAGGACCTTGAACATCTGATACAGAAATTGGGACTTGCTTTTGCTCTGGTTTATGGGCATTCTCAGTCTCACACTCCTCCCTAGGGCTGCATTAACAAAAGAAATCTCTGGTTGGGATATTTTATTTATGCAGGGTGCTCCCACCTCTGCCTCTGGAGTTCTGTGCGTGGAAGATCAGAGCCCCAGCTAAAAACTGAGGGGCAAACCCCACATGGATGTGTTCACAAATAATCTGCTGGATCTGCACAAACATCTGATAGGAAAAAAGTTGTGATTTCACTGAAAAATCCAGCACGTTCCACTTGCCCCGCAGATCTCAACAACAGATTATGCTGTGATCTGCTCAATGCTGACTGCATCTTTCCAAAATCAAGTTATTAGGGTTTACTCTGTTTTAGAGACCAACACTGAGAGTTTTCTGATAAAATGGAGAGCAGGAGAGCCAAAACCCTGAATAATTTGTTCTTCCCTGGCCCAGCCTGTCACACCTGAGTCGCTTCAGAGGCCCTGGCTGGGGGATTGTTTAGAAGCTTTTCAGAGGCGCAGATCAGTTGGTTTTGTAAGAGACTTGAAAGGTTTAAAACACTCAGCCCCTGGGTTTTTTGGCCAGAATAAGAGATAACCTGGGCAAAAGGTGGCTGTGTTGGGCACCTTGGAGGCAGAAGGATTTTCTGTGAGATCTGACCTGGGGGTTGGAGTCAATCACTGAGAAATGCTGGGGCTGGGGTCTCTTCCAGCTCTGTCTCTGTCTGTGTTTCCTGTCCAGTTAATTCCTGACAGGCAGAAACATCCCTGAAGTGCTGGGAGACAGTGACTGGGCTTGGGTGAAATCATCATAAAAGAAGGTTTGAGACTTCACTTATTTTCTGCACGTGCTGGAGTACTCCTGGTGTAGTTGGTGGATAAAATAACCCCAGAGACGGTGCTTTTGCTGCTCAGTGATTTCTGCTTTGCAGTTTTGCTCCTCCAATGCTGCCCAACCCAGCCCTGGGCAGAATCCAGTGTCCCATTTCCTCCATCCCATCCACTCCAAGCCCTTGCCAAAGCTCCAGGTGGATGAACTGGGAGGCTCAGGGTTGTGCTTTGGGATTTAACTCTTGCAACAGAGGATTTTCTGAGCATCCCAGAACATCCTGAGCTGGAAGGAACCCACAGGGACCATCAGTCCAGTCCCCGTCCCTGCACAGACGCCCCAACAATCCCACCCTGAGCATCCCTGAGAGCGGTGGCCAAAGGCTCCTGGAGCTCTGGCAGCCTCGGGGCTGGGACCATTCCCTGGGGAGCCTGGGCAGTGCCCCAGCAGCCTCGGGGGGAAGAACCTTTCCCTGAGCTCCAGCCCAAGCCCTGACACAGCTCCAGCCCTTCCTGGGTGTGTCCAGGGATGTGTTTGAAGTGGCTCCTGTCTGCTTTGTGAGCTCAGCGCTCCCACCTGGAACACCTGGAGAGATTCTCCCAAAAGCTTTTCTCCGTTCCCTGTCCCTTCCCAACCCCAGGCTGTGCCCAGGGCGAGGAGAGCTTTGCTCCTTGAAAAGGTGCTGCTGGTGCTCTGCCCCCAGGGGCCACATCAGTTCTGGATTTGGGGGCATCTGAGGGGTGACACTGCTGATCCCTGTCCTGAGGGTGAGGATGACAAGGGAGGCAGCAATGGGCTGGAGTTCTCCAAGTGACACACTTGCTCTGCCCTCAGGAAGCACATTCCAGCTCTGGGAATCTGGGATCATGGGTGGCCTTGAAGGAATAAACATCCTTACACCTCCTGTACTATGGCCAGCAAGGCTCAGAACTGAAGTTCTTGTGCTGCTTTAAAATCCCGTGAGATTTTCAGAAAAATCTGGCATTACCTGAAACCTTTTACCCCATTTCTTGTGCCAGATCCCTAAATCTGTCTGAACTCTGAACTCCCTGCAGGGATCTTGTGTTGTCTTGGCCCCTCAGGGGCACCCAGGAGGTGAAGTGGTTGCTTTCCCAGGTACTTTGGGCTCATTCTGAATAAAGAGAATAAAGACAATAAAATAAAAGAATAAAAAGAACTCTGTGTGTCTCCCAAGGTTTAGATGACAAGTCCTGCATAAATTTTCACCTCCTTTAGCACCCATCCTATGGGCTTTGTGTGCATCTGTCCCTGCTGAAGGGATTCTGTCACTGAGGGACTCCTGGGTCCTGCTGGAAGCCGAAGAATGGCTGGGGAGGCTTTGATCAGTTCTGTGACTGATCAAAGCAGGGCTTGGCTAAGCTTGGCTTGAACTGGGAGATGCTGGCATGGTCAACCCCAGTGGCCAGGAGTAGTCTGAGGTCCTGCTTCCCCAGGACCGGCTGGAAAAGTCCCCAGTTCCTGCTGGGATTTGAGGTCTCCATGTTTCCCCTTTGGTGTTTGCTGCTCCCAGGGAAGGGGGAGATGGCTCCTGGATCGCTCAGGGAATGTTTGACACCTCAGGAAGCGCCTTCCCAGCTCTGTGGGGAAGAGACAGAGCAATAGACTGGACTGATGGATCCTGCACTGGAATCTCCTGGCTGGAAGGTCAGAAAGTGGAAAGTTAAAGGAGAAAGTTTGAGAGCAGGAAAGTTTATTGAGCATGAGAAGCTCTGGTTGGAGTTTTTAAAGAGGCAAGATGAACATAAGGCTGAAATCTAAACTGCAGCAAGGAAAGGGATTCTGCAGGATCCAATTGAGGGCCCAAAATCCCAGGTGTGAAATGTCCTGGTGGTGGGTGATGCTCTCAAAGGGTCCCCATGGGACTGGGAGCTCAGACTTTGCCTGAGCATTGCTGGAACATTATTTCAACGCAGACAGAGACCATTCCTCTATTAGTCTGTGTTCTGGGGATTAAACAGAGATTTTGACTGGGCAGGATTACAGGGCTGGACTGATAAATTCCTGAAGAAGAAATTCTGAAGAGGAAAATTAAGACAAGTGGGAAGTGAAAGGGCTGAACATCAGCTCTTCTCCTGCAAGAAATCCTCAGCTCTGAGGGGTCAGGACATCCCCGCATGTGAGCAGTGATTTGTGAGGGGCAGTGAGAATTTGTTCCCACATTCCCTGAGTATGGAAATGCTCCACTCACAGGCAGCTTGGCATCCCTGTTTTCTAAGTATAAAGCTGAGCCAAGATTTTCTGAGGCAGAAATGAATGATCAGATCTGCCCAGGGCATTTTGTTTATTTTTAATTACAACAGCAAAGGGGTTTTGTTCCAATGACTTGGACGGGATGTGGGGAAATGGGGTTATTTCAGACTGGTTCATGTTTTATCCTTGCTGTCTCCCTCACTGAGGCTGGAATTTGATTCCTGGCTGTGTGGAGTGTGTGGAAGCTGCCCATGGTTCCCATGGCCCCCTGGGATCTGTCCCATGTTCTGGGCTCTCTCTGCTGTGCCCATTCAATTCCACATCCAGCAGAGCCTTTCCTGGCACCTCTGGGATATTACAAGGCTAAATCAGCATATTCTGGGATCAAAGCTGTGTTTAAAAATGCACATTCCTGCACTAAGGAATAAGCAAGGGTTATACTTCAAGCTTATATTTAGTTATATTAAATAATCTATTCTATTCTTATGTTTCATTATGTTAAATATTAATGTATTAAGAAGAAATTTGTCTATATTTAGGTGTATATACCTAGAGCCTGTATTGTATTACCCAGGCATTAAACAATGGTGGTGTTCAGCTGGAGGAGAGAAGGCTCCAGGGAGAGCTCAGAGCCCCTTGCAGGGCCTAAAGGGGCTCCAGGAGAGCTGCAGAGGGACTGGGACAAGGGATGGAGGGACAGGACACAGGGAATGGCTTCCACTGCCAGAGGGCAGGGTTAGATGGGATATTGGGCAGGAATTGTTGGCTGTGAGGGGGGGCAGGCCCTGGCACAGGGTGCCCAGAGCAGCTGTGGCTGCCCCTGGATCCCTGGCAGTGCCCAAGGCCAGGGTGGACAGGGCTTGGAGCAGCCTGGGATGGTGAAAGGTGTCCCTGCCCATGGCAGAGCGTGGAATAGGATGAGCTTTAAGGTCCCTTCCAACCCAAATCATTCTGGAATTCCATGGCTTTAATTCCCAACCCAGCCACTTGCTGTTACCACCTAATTCTCCCTGCGAGTCCACAGAGGTTCCCGGGAAATCAAGCACTAAACAAAACAGTGAGCCAGTCACTGATGACAATTATTTGTACTTTTGAGTATTTCCAGCCCTCCAGAACTTCCTGCTTTGCCCCACAGGGAGCTGCTCCCTGCTCCGTACTCTTCCCAGCCGCATTACCCAGCTCAACCCCAAATGTTGTCAGAGATGAAAAAAATCCTTTCAATGGCACCCTTTGCCTTCAGCCTCTCTATATTTGTGCCCTTTGCCTTCAGCCTCTCTATTTTTGTGCCTCCAGTCCCACCTTCTTGGGGTTTGTGTGAGAAAAAGCTCGGCTTAACCGACACCTTTGCCCTTCCTGAGCTTCGTTGCTCAAACCAAATTTTCTGTGCCTGGTTGAGTGAGCTTAGACCATGGATGGAACCTGGGCATTCCCAGGATTTCTGCTTTTCCTGGAGCTTGGGTGCTTTAGGGAGACACTATGGATTGGCTTGGTTATCTGAGAGTACCTGAAAGCCCCTTTCCTAACATCTTAGTGGGAATTAACTTTTAAAGTTGGACATTAATATGTGTGACTTCTAAATCCTGCCATGGCATCACCCATATTTCTTTAGAAAATCCTATTCCCAGCAGCATAAGAAAACTTTTCAGAGAATTGGGTCCCTCTTCCCAAGAGGAAAAAGGAGGATGAGTGTTTGGGGTTAGATTTGGGG
>WBMY01006441.1:266-90757 GCA_013397315.1 Donacobius atricapilla | reverse complement strand
CGCACCCCCTGCCTGCCGAGACCTTCTGCATCTTCAGCCACAGCTCCGGAATTTTCTGATCCATCCC
The DNA here is from genome assembly GCA_013397315.1 of Donacobius atricapilla. Lineage (NCBI taxonomy): Eukaryota > Metazoa > Chordata > Aves > Passeriformes > Mimidae > Donacobius > Donacobius atricapilla. The sequence continues at coordinate 90,690 of WBMY01006441.1, read as the reverse complement.
TTCGGCCACAGCTCCGGAGTTCCTGATCCCTCCCTTCCATCCTTTCACCCACAGCTCCGCAGTTCCCGATCCATCCCTCCCGTCTGGGACAAAGCGCCATCTCCGCTGCTCCCCGAGCCCGCCCCACAGCGCCCCCTGCAGCCGCGGGGGGATCATCGCCCCTGCCCCGCCCGCCGGGAGCCACCAGCGCCCCTGCCGGCCGTGCCCGGAACTGCACCAAAGGGGAGAGAGCCGCGCTCAGGGAAGCTGTTCCTGGGTTCCTGGTTGTGTTTATTGTTAATGCTGTGGTTGTTGTTTGTTTTGCCTTTTTATAAGTACCAGTAAAGAACTGATATTCCTATCCCCATATCTTTGCCTGAGAGACCCTTAATTTCAAGATTATAATAATTTGGAGGGAGGAGGTTTACATTCTCCATTTCAAGGGAGGCTCCAGCTTTTCCCTGGCAGACACCTGTCTTTGAAACTAAGACACATGCTTTGTGTCACTTCACTCCAGTTCAAAGTACCATAGCTGAACTTGGTCAGCATCATCTTCTGGGTTCCTGTTCTCACTGCTACAAATACCAGTAACCAGAACAGAGCAATTGGAAGCTAAGGATACCAATATTAATCTTCACCACTGCTTTGGCTTCTTTTTGAAATTATTTATTATTATTTTTGGCTTCTTTGTTTCTGACTACTTCTGATATCATTGCTGCACTGAGGGAGGGAAGGGCCTGGTTTGGCTTGCCATGGACCAAGAGCTCTGACCTGGTTCAGTGCCCTCCCTGGGAACTTGGAGGGTAAAGTGGTAGGAGCAAGTCGTGAACTGCCTCATATGTCTCCAGTTTGAGGCAGCTGGGAGCTGCAGCACAATCACTGCTGAACACCACGACCAGATTTATTGACTGTCCCACATAAATAAATAATCACAAGGACAATGAGTGCAGCATGATGACGATAGAGCAGTACTGTAGAAAGGAACTGGAGGTTATTGTGAATGACAAACTGAACTCAAGTCAACAGTGTCATCCTCTTGCGAAAAAAACTAACATTTCTGGGTTGTATGAACAGGAATGTCACATGTAGGACATGTGAAGAAATTCTTCTGCCCTCACTTCAGCAGTGGCTTGAACACTGTGTTTCCAGAGGGGAGTGGATCAGCTAGAGGGGATTCAGAAAAAAGCAAAAGAAATCACTAGAAATATAGCCTATGAGAAAAAGATTGATCACAGATATCTCATTTGAAATAACAAGCATCTGTTAATAGCTTGTGAGCTTGTTAATAGAGAGGTGTCTAAACAACTTGCAAACTTGTAAAAATCTGCTGTCAAGAGCGGGTAATATTTTGTTCACTCTATCTGCTGTTGGCACGATCAGGAAAAAGAACTTAGCTTCAAGCAAAGGGGGTGTATTTTAGGCACCCTCAATGTTTCTCACACACACTCCTACTCCACCATTTTATAAGGAGATAAGCAGTTGTTGCAGGAGTAGATTGGTCAGCAGATGGTAGGTTTCCATCACTGGGACTCTAATTCAGTCATGAGAAGCCTTGTCTGTCTGTGTTCTTGTGAGAAAGAAGTGCTGGTGCTGCCCACACCACCTACTTCAAGCTCACAGTGTCATCTCACCCCACAAAGCCACTGTGCCCCTTTCCACCCCACCCCCACTGGCTGGTCACTGTCCCAATGGCTCCAAGGCCGTTGCAGGACAGCTGCCATGACATATCAGGCAACAGCTCAAGTCTCTGAAGTCATAAGTCAAACACAGAATATGCACCTACCTGGATAATATTTACCTGGATGTAAACAGACACAAGTCTGGACAAGATGTTTTCTTTCACTGTGCCTGTACTCAGGAACCAGTAATACATAATACAAGAACCAGTGGAACATTCCTCTCTGTAACAGGAACTGCAAGTCTTTCACCGTGGCTGTTAGGCATGTGCTTCCATGTGCTCTGGTGCTTCCAGCTCCCTGCAAACCTGGAGTGCACTCTGTGTCTCTCAATGTGCTGGCTATGGACTCAGTGCCCAGGCTGAGCAAGCAAAGGCTCCTGTACCTGCTAGACTCTTTCCCCTCCCAGCTCCGCAGCAGTCGGTGGCTGGGGAGTGCAGTCTGCTGTGCCCAGCACAGCTGCTATCAGGTGCTGCAGTGCATTTTCAGGTGCTGGTGTTGTGGGAGGCACACAAGATACCATACTCTTGAAAGCACTTGGTTTTTATATTCCCTGGTTTTCTTGATGGACAGAAATGGAAAACAGTAGGAGATGGTGCTCATTAAGGTGTGTTAACGCAGCTGTTTTCAATCTGCCCAGGGCTTGCAGAGGAGAGTTCTACCAGGAGCCTAGGCAGGGTCACTGTCCTTGCTGTAGTGCCCTCCATTGGTGCACTGTAGGAGCCACCTTGTTCCCCTTTCAAAAGAAATGCAGAGACCAGACAGCCCCTAGAAGCCAGTCCTCCACTTTCCAAAGCCCAGCTCACACAGGTGGCAACAGCATCCTGCAAACCACTTGCAGTACACAGGATGCTTTTCCAGAATAGGCATCTTTACCTAGACTGTGCAATTTCAGTGTATTTCAGATTTTTATTTCTGAGATCAAATCAAAATTGATACTGAATATGGGCAGATAGATAAACTGTAGCTAATGAATATTTTTTAATTAACCTGTCACTGGTTTTGAGCCACTCTTTGTGAATTGTGCCATCTTTCTTGCTCTTAAACAGTGTTTACACAGCTTTGGAGAACATGGCTGGGCTTTTTTGGAGCTGATTTTTCTGCTCTGATTATGCAAAGAGGTAACAAGTGCTATGCTCCATTTCAGCAATTAGGATTGCTGGAGGCACAAGCATCACTATCACTTGATCAGAGGCTCATGCAGATATATGCAAGTTTGGCACAGCAGCCCTGCCTACACCACATATGCATTTTCAGAGTGCCCATGTGACCTGACCTATCAGGGACAAGGTTTGTGCCTTGTGTTTCAAAAAAACTGCTGCAGTGTTATAATGATGCTGTCAGAATCAATAAACAGATACAACATCCATGAGAGACATGGAGGCTTTATTGCTGTTTGCTCATCTGAGACCTTAACAATAAATTGATTTTTTAAAAAAAAGGATAAAGGAAAAATCATATAATTGGTTATTAAAAGCTGATTCAAGTGGGAATACAGGGATTAGTATACACATGAAACCTGAACTGGCTGGTGCTGTACCAGTATCTGAAAGGAGCAGACATAAATTGCTGGAAATAAAAGCAAAATATAAGAAAGTAACAAGTGAAGGGATTTGAATCCTGGTGGATTCTTTATGCAGAGTACTGGTTAGGAGTCTATCCCTGCAGCAGTGCACCCTGAATTGGCAAAACTATCCTTGTGTATTACCTACCTGCAGCCTGACAGAGACAGGTTTGTCAGTGCAGCAATGCTTGAGCCTGAGCTCCCTTTAAGTAGCTGTTTCTCAGCCCTGCTTTGTGACTGCAGCTCAGTCTGGAAACCAAACTGCTTGGTCTTACTGGCTTCACCTCTGCTCACAGAAATAGAATTCTGGGAGCCCTGGTACCAGAGAAAGGCAGTGCCATAAAAAATGCTGACGTTATCACTAGTTTCTCCTTCCAATGGGAAGAGATAAATATCAATTGCTCAAGCTACACAAGAACAAGGGAGCTGAAGAGGTATGCACAAGATACCTGTGGGGTTGACCTGCTGGGACAGAGGAGCAAACTAGAGAGGGTTGAGGCAAGTCAGTGGGGTGGGGTGCTAGTGAGGAGCACAGGGCCTGACAGTCCAGAGAGACAGCAGCCTTGCTGGCAGAAATGCATGCTGTAGAATATGGCTGCCTCTTACACCATGCCACAGAAGGATGTCTTGGCCATATTTCTAGAATATGAAGTGCTGAGTTGTGTGTTCATGCTTTGGTCTTGGGAGGCCCTGTGCACAACAAGCTGTGGGAAGATAGGGGCTGCATACTCCCTGTGAAAGCATCTGGAGGAGGACTGGAGTCATGCAGTGAGAGGAGAAGAGCATTGTAATAGCAGGAGAAACCCACTGATGCTGTTGTACACTTCTGTCCTTTCCCTGCTTCTGACCAGGTTCTCAGCCTTATGTAACTGAGCCTCCTATGGCTCCAGGGCCACATTTCCCCTTGCTTGGCAACAGGCTTCCACTGTGGCCTCCCCTGAACCCCACTGCTGTGTGCAGTATGACGGGTAGAGCTCCAGTTGCGTCAGTTTGGGGGTTGTTGCTAGGCAGAACTTCGAGCATCGTCCTTGAGGCCTCCGAATGCCATGTCTAACCTTGCCAGGGCTGCAGCATGGCAAATGATCAGGCCCACTGGGAAGAGTGAGAAAATAACCCATAGGTGCTTGGAGAGGGACTGCACAAACTTCCAAATGTTACTCATGCCAGGTTTCAGTTGAAAGAAGAGAGAAACTGTGCAGCCCTCAGCAGAAAACAGTCCAAACAGCTTCAATACAAGGGGTTTCTCTGTGAAAGGGTTTTGAAAGGTGCTATTCCTTGTCCGAAGGCCTTGGGGCTGGTTGCAATGAAAAGTCTGCCCCCTAGTCTGGGCTAAGGATCCTGGCTAGACCTGCTTTCTGCACTCCACTGCCTTCCAACCTGCCTCCAGCCCTGAATCCTTGGCCCCCATGTGGCCTCAGGAGTGCCTATTACAGTACTAGGGCCAACCTCCTGTTGACCCCAGTACTGTAATGGCTCATGGGTCATGGCTCCCCAGCAGTGTCAGCCCAGCAACAACACTGAGGGAAGGGGTCACTCATTGCATCTGTGGAGATGCAGCCTTACTGATGGTTGTGTAGTAAGCATGGGTTGAAATGCAAGGTCCTTTCTCCTCCAAAACGTGCAGGTATAAAAAAGTACAATTCACAGTGAGCACTGGCCTCTGCAGTGAAGACATCAGCAGTCTGTTTGCTCGAAGGTTGGCAAGTTCCTCTTGTGCCTGTGCAGCTCTACAGTCTCTGGCCATTTGTTGCCATGGCAATAAGGGAAGACTTGGAGCAGCCCTTGGAATGCAGGAAGAGTGTAGATGTCTCTCATTTATCCTAGCCATGCAGGAATTAAGAGGCAGGAAGCCATAGGTTCACATCACTTAGCAAAAAAGGGCCTTCTGGGAATGGTATCATCTGTGGTTTGCAGTACCATCAAAGAGGGAAGAATTGCATCAAAGAGGGGAGAATTTCTGCTGGCTGACAGAATTATGAGTTTACTTGGATCTTTCAGCAGCCAAAAAAAAAAAAAAAAAAAACCCAACAAAAAAACAACCCATACACGAAACGCAAAAAAAGCCTTACAAATCAATGACATCTTGAGCTTACTTTAATCCTTCAGGTCCTGGTGCCTCCAGGGAAGTGCTTTCCTCTCTTTAGCTTATTGAGGAAAATGCCTCTCAATTGTAATGAAGCCACAAACTGATGCTTATCAGCTGGTGCATTGGGATCCCAGAAACTCTTAGGTCTGGACAGACTGATGGCTTCCTCAAGCTTTATGGTCCATCAATCCACTCTCAGTGAATTACAAGGTGCTAGTGCTGGAATACCTGGACTCCACAGATTGGCCCCCAGCAGTGTTTGCAGACTGAGGAAAGTGGTGGCAAAGGATGGCAGCCCCGGCACTCCATGAAGCCAAGTTGTGTCCTTTGGCTGCCCCCAGAAAGAGTTAATCCACAGCCATGTTCCAGGTGTTTGAAGTGACTATAGTTGCAAAGGGGAGGAGAGGTCATTTTTGGGTGGAGAGAGCAGCCCTCTCTGTGAGCCAATGGCTAAATGATTCAGTCTCAACGCCCAGTTTTGGGGATTATTTCATGGGCAAGGATTCACAGGACTTTCCTCTCAAGTGGATTTGTTCTGGATGAAAACTAGGGACTGGACCCCCAAGCTTGTTGGTGTCTCCCTGTCTGTGCTGTAGAAGGTAAAGTGCTGTGCTCTGGTGCCTTGCTTCCTTCAGGTTGGTAGTGGGGAGTTCTTCCCTGGCTGCCTACATTGAAGGTATCTATTGTGCCTGTGTCCGCAGCTCCCCTTTTTAGAAGAACATGTTGCAGGGTGGTGTAAGGGGTCTGCTAGGATAGACTGTATATTTGGAACACAGCCCAGCTGTTGAACTGAGATATGTGGCTCATTTCTGGGCTCAGGTTTTTTGTGCAGCTGACTTTCTTCTGGTGGAAAGGAAACCCAGGAGGTTTCAGCAGAAAAGCTGAAGTCTTGCCTTGTGACCCTGTTAGATCATCCTGGGTTGCTATAAATGGCCTAATAAGGCACTGCTGGTAGAGTAACTGCAGCAGCATGGGGCATCTCTAGATGCAAACTTCACTGAAACAGTGAGAAGTTTGTTCAGATAGCAAATCCTGCCTGAATCAGGCAACACTACAACCCTTCTGGCTCAGTCTCTGCGGCAAGGAAGGGGAAACCGTATTGTATCTGTGAGTGTAGGGCTATGTAACTACCATTAGGAAAGGGCCACTGTTCACTGAATTGCTTTTCAGTGGAGCAGAGAAATAGGACAGGATAGAAAGTGCAAGCAATTTGTGGCAGGATTACAAAGTAATGTGCCAGTATCACCAAGAATGGACTTTGTGTCTCAGGAGGTCTGCCCTATCCCTAAACTGCAGTTGGAAAGCCCCGAGTCATCAGCAGTTTTTAAGTTAGGCTTTTACTGCCTGGTCTAGTTTGTGCTCTAGGTATAACATGCTGGGCTGTTTAAGTCACTTTTGTGTCCATTTTTGGGTCTCAAAGGCACCTGTTTCTCTGCTGTGCCTTGCTTGTTACTCAGTTTCAGGATGAACTACAGGTCCTTTCCTGCAGCAGTGCTGCCTGCTGGATTTCCCTCTTGGCTGTACCAGTCTTGCTCTATTTCCTAAGCATTGACTTTTGCTCTAGGCTGTCTGGGCTGGGCTGTTCTCTGCTGACAGAAGCAAGTGCCTAAACTCCATCCTGCCACTGCCCAGTGCATCCTGATAACACCGAAGAGGAACTACCTTTTTGGCATCTGATACTTGATTTGTAGCGCTGCATTCCTGTCTGTAGACTGAAGGAAAATTCTGGATATTAACAGACATAGTGGGCCGGCCCTTGTGTTTGGAGGTTGAGGTGTGCAAGTTGATAGCTGGGGGGAGAGAGTGGGTGACAGAGTGGAATATTGCAGTCAAGCAGTGACTGCAACATATTGCTAATTCTTGGCTGCTGGCTTTAGTGGGGCTTTCTCCTCTTCAGCACAGGAGATCCGTGCCAGGCAATGGTGCAGCTAACACAGAGGATTGCCTTAATCTTTCCCACTGTATTGCTCTCTCACTTATGCATGGGTTTTCACTACATCCTGGCGCCAAATACAACCCTACTTGCTGCTGCTGCTTTGCCCATAAGTAGTATCTACAGCATTCAGAAGTTTTACTTATGGGCTGCACCCCCAAATGGACAGATTCCTTGTTTGGCATGTGTTAACTAAGCCCAGGACATTCACTTTGCACTGACAGCTCTCAGGATGGACTCGTACCTGATCCAAGTGAATGGCCATGGAGATCATGCACCTATGCTAGATGTTCACCTCAAGAACACTGGGAACATCATATCACCAGGGAAGGTGAAGGGTCGGAAGCCAAGATGGGCTGTCAGGGCTTCTGAAATGTCAAAGAAGACTTTCAATCCTGTCCGAGCCATCGTAGACAGCATGAAGGTGGAACCCAACCCAAAGAAAGCCATGATCTCCTTGTCCTTAGGTGAGCATAGTCCTGTGGCTGAAGCCTCCAGGTATTTGAGTCAACTGTGTGGCTGACAGATTGCAGGGCTCTGAAGCACAGAGTTTGTTCGTACACCAAGGGATAGGTCAGACAACCACACAGCTCTGTGCTTGTCACAGATCAGCAAGAACTTTACTCTTTTTTCAATCTTTGAAAAGGAGACCCAACCGTCTTTGGAAACCTTCCCACAAATGATGAGGTCACACAGGCTGCCAAGGAGGTTTTGGACTCAGGACAGTACAATGGTTATGCTCCATCTGTTGGTAAGTTGACAAAGCTCATCCTGTGAGAGTTGGATGGAGTCATGTGCCAGCTCCTACCTCCATAGCAGGTGTATGGAGCCCATAGACATCTTTCCTACAGCCATCCTACAGCTGTCCTCACCAATAGTCATATGAACACACGAGTATGTGTATCCCTCAGGCACACCTGTGTACTTTTTCCTGCATGGGCTCTTTAAGGCTCAGAGCTCCTGCAGAAGCTGTTTGCTGCCCCAGCCATTGGGTTGGACAGGATATCAAGAACCCAGAAGGCCTTGGGACTGTGTGTCCCTGCCGTGAGTTATAGCCAAGCTCCTTTCTGATCTACCTTAACCAGGACTCCTCTTGGGCTCCATGACTTCACTGACACCATGAGCCTTGTTTGTAGTTACTGCTGAAAGCATGCACAGAGCATAGATCATGCCTGTATCACGGGACCCTCCATCTGGTGACAGGGAGGGCTGCCCCAGTGGCATCACTAAACAGTGAGAGCCATGTCATCATGCTTGGTTTCTATCTGGCTCAGAAAACTCCCTGGCTACCTTCCACTCTGCTCCTGTCAGTTCTGTCCCTGGGACATGCTGGGGCCAGAGTTTGCCTCCCTGCCCAAGGTTTGTCCCTGCACTTGGCCATCCTGGCCCAGCCCTGGGACTGCATGGTGCTTGGCCTGAGGCAGGACTGTCTCTGCCACCCTGGGACACTACCAAATGGTCTTTCCCCAGCTGGGAAGCAGCTGTGAGCCTTGTACTGGTAAAAAGAAAAACACCACTGGTAACAAGAAGGAAAGAATCTGTAAAAACCTCCCTTCCATGTTTGACTCCTCTTTCCTCAGGCTACCAGTCCTGCCGGGAAGCTGTGGCTGCATACTACAACTGCCTGGAGGCACCACTGACGGCCCAGGTACTGGTGCCCAGCTAAGGTGCTCCCACTGCAGTGCAGACACAGTGCTGCTGCCTGCAGACCATGGGCCATGGGGCCCCTACCCCAGCTCTCCCTCCCTGCCAAGTTACAGGACTAAAAGCTAGCCAAATCACCTTGTCTCATGGTGACCTCCTGCTGCTCTCATCCCTTCCCTGAGCCCTTCACCACCACCCTCCAGAGGAGGAGGTTGTGCTTTCCACCAGCTGAAGTTTCCCTGCTTTCAGTCAGGCTCTGCAACTGTCTTTTTGGCTGAGAAGCTCTACCTGGCAGAGTTGAACCTGGATGTTATGTCACTCCTGCGTATATGGTGGACTTCAGAGTGGCTATGTTTCCCACTGACCTCTCTGTGCTCTTCGCAGGATGTCATCTTAACAAGCGGCTGCAGCCAGGCCATAGAGCTTGCCTTGGCAGTGCTGGCCAACCCAGGCCAGAACATCTTGGTGCCACGGCCTGGCTTCTCCCTATACAAGACCCTGGCATTGTCTATGGGGATAGAGGTCAAACTCTATAACCTCTTGGTAAGTGGTGGCAGGCCTGGAAGGGGCAGCCCTGACATTTCTCCTCCTAGAAACACCCTGGCCCTGCCTGGGAAGTGGGTGAAGGCAGCATGAGTAACCCTAGACACCCTGGCACACCTGACCTTGTGTGGCAAGTCCAGTTCCTCAGCTTTTACTTTCCCTTCTCTTCACTTCACTAGCCAGAGAAGGCCTGGGAAATTGATTTGGAGCACTTGGAGTCTTTGGTGGATGAGAAAACAGCTTGCCTCATTGTGAACAACCCATCGAACCCCTGTGGCTCTGTGTTCAGCAAGAGCCACCTCCAGGAGATCCTGGCAGGTGAACCTGCTTGTGTGTTTCTGGAACCTGGGGCATGGTTGCAGTCTAGGGTCTGTCCCCATTGCTCGTGTCTCAATTACTGCAGTACCATGGCCCAGGGCTTTGCTTCTGACTGATTCCACCTCAGGAATGAGGGCTTGCTCAGTGTGGAGGTGCTGTCTTACTTAGGCAAGAACATGCAGAGCATGTGTCTTCCTCACAAGCTCTGTGTGACTAGGACTGCTCACTTCTCCCCTCTGGCACTGCACGGGAAGTGTTCACAGGAGCCCTGTGCTTCCTAAGCCCTGTCCCAACAGGGAGGGCTGTGCTGCCAGTCCCCACCAATTGGACCAGAACTAGGCTCAGTCAGGGCACAGATCCCCAGTGGTCAGGCTCTCCAAATAAACAGTCTGTAGGAGGATGATAGGGACCCTGTGCCCTGAGACAGAGCTTCCCTTAGAGCTCTGCCAGACCCTGCAGCAAAGGGCAAGCCTGTTACCATGGAGGATGCAGGTGATCAGGCTGAATGCCCTCTCTTCCACAGTGGCATCAAGACAGTGCGTGCCCATCCTGGCTGATGAGATCTATGGAGACATGGTGAGTGTCAGTTGCAGCCCTTCGCATTCCCAATGCTGCTCCTTTTTGATGCACCTAATCCTTGGCCATGGCAGCCAGGTCTCTAGAGGTGAGGGACAGCTCCACTCCCCTGCGCCTGGGTACATGCCTGGAGCTCCCAGTCCTTTGGTGCACAGTCCTAGGGGAACCTCTCATGTCCAGTTCCCTTCCTCTTCCCAAACAGCTTGCTTTTATGTGTGTGTACTTACTATCTTCATACTTTGAAGCTGTGAGTTTTCAGCATTGATTTCTCATCGCTTCCCTGCATCCCTTCTTGTTAAGCCTCATGCACATGCCCAGTTTTCACAGTAGGAGGTGGGGACAGCCCTAACACAGTCTCTGGTCATAGGTATTCGCTGACTGCAAGTATGAGCCCATTGCAACTCTCAGCACCAATGTGCCAATCTTGTCCTGTGGTGGTTTGGCAAAGCGATGGCTAGTCCCTGGCTGGAGGATGGGCTGGATCCTAATTCATGACAGGAGAGACATCTTTGGTAATGAGGTGAGAACTGCTGAGTTGCTATCATGGCAACAGATTTGCAGAGTCTTCAGTATGTGGATCACCAGGTCTTTAACTGAAACAGGCGGGTACTGCTCTTCTGCTCTCTCGTGGGTGTCACCCAATTGTGCTTATCTGCTTTTCTGCCTCTCTTTCACTTTCCTTCCTTACTCCATCTGCTCCCAGATATGGCCTTCTACCCACATCTACACTGTAACTCACTCAGTGTCTCTGCTGCTCATTAATATATGCCTTGTCCTTTTTCTGTGCTTCTAACTTCTCAAATAGCTGCAGTGTGCACTGAAAGTATTGCATGGCTCATCCGGCATGTGGAGTCCATGTGTGGCGTCTATGTGCTTTTACGTGGTTTCTCTTAAAAGTAAGAGCAAAGCACCTTGCAGTGCTGCCAGTACTTTATCTGGCTATTTTTCAGCTGTCTTACAAGGACAACCATCTACTGCAGTGACCTTTCCACCTAGAAGGCTCTCTGCAGAGGAAGAGGGAGAAGAGAGGACCAAATGAGTGAGCAGAAAAGCTAATGTTGATTGTCCTTACCTGGCTATGAAAGTGTGGATTGTGGGCACAAACCTAAGGGAAATGCAAAGTTGTATTTGGAACAGCTCTGGCTTTATTTGTATTATCTATATTCCAGCCTGGTTTGAGTCAGATTGGGAAGCTCCAAAGGTTGTCTCTGATGGCGTTTCAATCTGCAATGGAGGAACAGAGAATGACACTGTAAATAGTGTTCGAAACCTGGCATATAGTCAAACAAATGTTCTTTTGTAGTCTGTATGCTCACTGAAGAGAAGGGTGTGAACAGCTGTAGAAATACAGGAAGTGAGCCTTGGAGCTGTTCCTTTCCTTTAGGGAAGCATCATCTAAGCTGCAAATACGATGTTTTCTCAGATCAGGGATGGCCTTCTAAGACTGAGTCAAAGGATCCTAGGACCCTGCACAATTGTCCAAGGAGCACTGGAGCGTATCTTGCACCGAACACCACCTGAGTTCTACCACAACACCCTAAGCATCCTCAAGGTAAACAGGCTGTTATAGATCGAGGTCTGTTCACAGATTGTTTGGAGGGAGTCCTTTCTCTCTAGTTGATCATTCTTCCTCTCCTCCCCCCGACTTGGAGGTGCACTTTTGTCTGTCATTAGATGACCCAACAAATCAAATTCCAGCAGGAGACAGTGTAATGGGCAGAAATACTGTCTGTGATAAGTTTCAGGCAGCCTAGCTCTGCAGCTGGAGCTGCTGACCCAGGAGATTGAATTTGGTCCTGACTTGCTGAGCTCAGCTTGGTAACCACTGCTGTACTCAAGGCCATGATCTCCCATGCTGTTTGCATTTGTTGTCCCTTTATTTGCAGTAGGCAAACCTGTTCATAGACCCGGTCCAGAGTCTGGCTTCCAATCACTGAGCTGCTTCCTGGAATTTCTCCTGTTTTGAAATTTCTCCTTTTTGCTTTTCAGTCTAATGCTGACCTTTGTTATGCTGCCTTATCAGCTATCCCTGGCCTTCATCCTGTCAGGCCTGCTGGAGCCATGTACCTGATGGTAAGTGAGGACCACCAACACTCACACTAGGTCTGGTTGCCAGAGCTAGTCAGTGTTTCAGATTGGTACTTGCCACCAGGTCTCCATTACTGTGCATTTTCCTATTGCCGTGTGTGGTAAATGCATCCCTTGGTCACTTTATAGAAGGCCAGGTTATGCTGTTCACTGCTCACAGATCAGAGGCCAGTATACTTAACCCACTTGCTCCTGCACAGAACTCTATGTACTTGTACTTGGCAAGACAAGACAAGGCTGTTTTACCTGGATATGAAGCCAGCTGGTAACCGGAAGCCCCTCTAAAAACAAGGCAGATTATCATACCTCTTGTAGCAGATGTAGCCTTCTCCATAGTAGCATGCCTGTCTTCTGCCTGTGGTGTTGCCTCTTCCTCTGCCTTTTCCCATGCCTGTTTGCTTTAAAGTTTATAATGTGCTGAAATTTCCTTTTTCATCTCATCAAGCTCAATTGAGGCATTTATGACATCTTAACACATTTCTAATTTTTTTTCCTTTTATTCTTTTCCACCTTATAATGTCTCCAGTTTTTCATTCACTCTTAAAATGTGGACTCAGAACTGGACAATACTGCAGTATCTGTCTCACTCATTTCTATAGAAAAATCCTTATTACTTGACCCTGTTTCCAATTTTACCCAGAGCTACACAGGTCATTTTGCTTATGCTTTTTATGTAGAGACACAGCTCTAAGGTTCTTTCATACTTATTGTATTTCTGCCGTAGCTGACTGTCTATTTCAAATTAAATCATGTGTTTATTTTTGTTTTCTACTAGCTCTTTCAGAACTTCTGTATGCAAATTATCTCTCAAATTATCTGTTTAAGAATATTTTCATGAGATGTTTAAAATCTTCTTTGGTTATAAACGTCAGTCTGGATGGGGCCCTGAACAAGCTGATCTTGTGGGTAGCAGCCCTGCCCATAGTGGAGGCATTGGATCTAAATGACCTTTAAGGTCCCTTTCAATCCAAACCATTCTAGGATTCTATAAACAAATGACCAGAACAGCACTGTCTTTATGTGAAAGATGGACAACTGCATTCTTTCCAAATACAGAAAAGAAATATTTATTGAAGATTTTACCATTTTCATGTCATTTTACCAATTATGTCATCCTACAAGGATTTAGTTTGTTCATGATATTCTATACCTTGTTATATTTCTTTTTATTTTAAACCAAAGCATTTTTTTTTTTTCTTGCATGACAGGATTATTAATGCGTATTGAGTTCTCTACCAAGATCTGTTTCAATGCCTTATTCATTCCTTTTCACTTCTAAATGGTTACTGAGTCTTTTCTATCAGGTGTTTTTTCACTGAAGCAGAATTCAACTGAAATGTCATCTTAGGTAGTTAATGAACACTCTTTCAGAAGCCCAGTTTTCATTTATGTGTTTCTGTCTTGCATCCCAGGCAGCCCAAATCATGAGCAAAAATTGAGGGCAGACAGCTGCACTTGACTGGGAAGTTGTTGGGCCATGTGTGTAAGCAAGGACACTGTAGATAGTTTTGGTGCCCATGATTGCCATGTTACATCCCTCTGCTGCAGGTTGAGATTGAGATGGAGCATTTTCCAGAGTTTGAAAATGATGTGGAGTTCACTGAGCGACTCATCTCGGAGCAGTCTGTGTTCTGCTTGCCAGCCACGGTGAGCCTAACACTGAGAGCCCCAAGGAGCTGAGAGGCCAAAACATGGTGGGAGAAGCTGCAGGGGTTTGTAGGGAGGAGCTCTGAGGACAGGCTGGGAGTTGTGTATGCAAGTGTCCATGGTCTGTAATACTGTGTAGGAGCTGGCTGTCAGCTCCCCATGCTGTGTGTGGCAGTCTCTGGCTCAGTAACAGCCTCAGTCAGGTTGCCAAGATCTTCCCAACTCCAGGCTTGCCCAGTATTTCTCAAGCTGGCAGAGCAGTATCCCTGAAGTCCAAATACCCCCATACCTCCTTGCTGAATGTGCTCCCTGAGAGGAGTACCCCCACCTATGTTCCTTTACTCAGTCTGTTTCCAGTCTCCCACCACTGCAGACATAGGGAAGGCTGAGAACATCTGTGCCTTGCATTCACTTCCAACATTGAATATGGACAGGGCCTTACATATTCTCCCGCCCTCTCCTTTTCTAACTCCTTTCAGCCCATTCCCTGCACAGTCTGATCTGCACAGTTCACACAAAGTCCTCTGGCCTGTCCCCCTCACAGCATCATGTCTACACAGAGAGAGATGGGAGATTTGCTTGGAACAGGAAAAACATTCTAAGGGAGCAAGAACCAAGCCCTGCTGTTCTACATTGACCATATTCATGTGCTGATGCAGCTCATGGTGCCAAAGCAGGGCTCTAAAACTGGTCCTATCCCAGGTAATCTGCCAGCTTTGTCTTTTCTCATTTCAGTGCTTTGAGTACCCAAACTTTTTCCGCGTAGTGATCACTGTGCCTGAGGAGATGATCTTGGAGGCCTGCAGTCGCATTCAGGAATTCTGTGAGATGCACTACCAGGGTGCTGAGGGGGCCCAGGATCTGGAGTGTGACAAATAGCTACAGCTGGCCCCTGCCCCTGTCAGGCCAGACCTTGTACAAGGCAGCAGCCGAGCAGGCAAGGCTGCTTCCAGCCAGTCCCACTTCTCCCTGCCTGTAAGCAGCCAACTGCCCTGCTGCTTCACTTTTCGTGCTCCACAGACTCCTCAGCATTATGGAAAGAAGAAGGTGCTTCTCTCTCCTCCTCCACTAGAGCCTGCACATCCTCTTGCTTCCAGCTCCCCATGTCTCTGTAGACTCAGCATCTGTGCCCTGTCTTGGTCTGTGCTCCCTGTGAACCAGCTGCAGGCAGGGGCAGAGGGTTGTTCCAGGGTTGGGCCCTGTGGCAAAGGCCCTGTTGGCCTGTGGCTCCTGTGCTGGCCACACTTCCCCTTGAGGATGGGAGAAGGCTGCTGTCTTGGAGGATAAGAGAAAAGCACCCACCTCTCACTTCCCTATGTTACCTTAGGAGGCCAGAGCTCTTTATACCAAGCCCTTTGTGTGATAAAGGGAGTAAGTTATTGTAACTTTTTTTATTAATAAAAATTCTGACATTGCAATCCGGCACTGTCCTACTGTTACACTAGGTTGGGCTTGGTCACTGTGTAGGTCACCTTTGCTCACCCCACCTTATTGCAGAGCCCCAGGCATGTCCCTGCCTGCCCAGGGCCATCCCGCGTGCCAGCAGGGATATGGTGAGAGTGATTCAGACCCCCAAAGAAACCCACCAGCCCCGAGGGCAGGATGGGCCCTGAAAGCTTGAAACAGACTGGAGCCAGTCCTTCCTGCCCTGATGACGTTGGCAGCTTGCAGTCGCAGCCTGTCCATTCCCCACAGAACAGTTCTGTCTGCACCTTCTCCTTGGCCCTCACAGCCTCCCCCACTGTGGACCCCAGCAGAGCAGTGGGTGCTGTGCTTGCTGCTGCAGGAAGGCAACTGTCCCCAGGACTGGAGCCAGCCATGCCTAAGTACTCAAGGCTTGGCATGCCTTTCCTGCTGTAGTGGTGAATCATGGGGTGGTACCCCCTGGCTCATACTATATGTGGTGCTTGTGATATATATGCCAATAGTACCAGGGTTACTGATAGCTGAATACGTCAGCCTCATAGAGAAATAAGGAACTGGTGGCCTGTTGTCTGTTTATTCAATGGAAATGGGAGGAGATGATAATGCCCATTGCAACACATGTTCATGCATGTGACATGCTCAGGAGCCATTTCTGGAGCTGTCAGAAGGGCAATGTGTGAAGTGCCTCACATTGCCACCTTCAGCTCTGTTCACCTGTCTTCCCACAGAGTTCAGATCCACAAGTCAACCCTGCCTCCCCAATGACAGGAAAAGTGAGCTAGCTCTAGACTACACAGTCAGTCCTGCCAGGTTCTATAACTGTCTAATTGTCTTCCCTTACCTCGCCCAGTACAAACTCTGGGTACCATTAGAGGGGAGGGCTAAATGAGAAAGATAGCAGTGTTTAAAAAGGTGTTTGACATGTCAGCTGAGTGTCCATGGTACATCTTTTCCTTTCAAAGAAAGCAATCCCAGAACAGAAAGAGAGAGAAGATGAGGCTGTGGGTGAATGGTACACAGCTTCAGAGATCTCATGCCATTAGACCTTCAAATAGAGCCAAATAACCAGAGCTGCTTAAGAAAAGAAATTGACGAGTAACAAGCTGGGTGGTGTGTGAAGGGTCTGTTGGATCAGGAGACCTTTACAGAACGATATTGCTGTGTTGTTATGCCATCTTGAACCTGCTACAGCTTTCAAGTACTACTCGCTTCCTACAACTCTTTTCCATGTACCTTAGGTTCTGTGGCTTTAATCCCCATTATTAATAAACAGATCCCGGTTTCAGAGAAAGCTGATCCTTTGAGATCGCTTCTCCTTCAGGAACCCCTTTTCTTTCAGAGTCGCCTCAGAGATGTCTGGTAACATGCAAATATTCTGCAATAATTAACACAATCCTATTTCTTTTTGACCCAGCAGCATTTGACTGGGAAGGCTGAGAGAGCCAGAGACATAGGGATATATATACCTCATAAATCTCAGGATATTTAGATTTCTCAAGGCCACATCCTCCATTGTCATCTCTTGTAAACGTATCACTGCCTTTTGACCACACTTAGGTTTTCCCTGATGCAATAGCAAACTAGCATTAAACCACAAATGTGCTGGTATCATTTTTCAGGTATTATACTCACAGATGCTTTGCATCATGGTGTGGGTGTAGGTTAGAGCACCCTGCCAGCCATACAAACTAGCCTCAGTTGGAGTTTGGAGGTACTCTGTGCCAAAGAAAACCCCTTCAGCACTGAGACCAAGGAAGAAATCAGGACACGGGTCTGAAGTTGCTCTTCAGGGATGCTCAGAAAAGATCTGCAGAGCTTTAGCAGAACTGCCCCAGTGCCCTTATAACTGATCATGGGAAAGTAAGGGAAGATTGGCAAGGACAATTGTAAATACACTTGTATTGGTTTAGCATAAATGGTAGGAAAAAAAAACCAACAAAACAATTGTTGATCCGTTTTGGAACTGACAGCTAAGCTAGCCAATCAGGTAAAAAGTGTACACCCCTTGGGACACCGCTTAAATACAGGAATCTTGGGAGACTCGCCCTTTTCCACGGCCCCCGCCATGAGGTAACATCACGTCCAGGCCGAGGGGTCCGGGCCCAGGCCCCTGCCAGCCCCGGGAGTCCCCGGGAGCCGCGGCTGGGCCGAGGGGCCGGGATCAGGGCCAGCCCTCCGGAGAGCTGGGCAGGCTTGGGCATCTAATCTCGGCAGATGCCGCAGAGAGGAGGAGATGGCCCCGGCCCCCTCCTCCAGCCCCCGGGTCCCCGGAGAGCAGCACCGAGCCCAGACTGGGTTAAAAATGCACCCCATAAGACCGAGGGGTGGAAAAGGAGAAAAGACCCGGGCTCCCGTTTCTGAGCTTTTTTTCCTGCAGCTTATGGATCTGAGGATTTCAAAAATGGCGCGGCTATGGCTGAGGCCACGTGGTGTGTGCATGCCCGGGCAAGTTCCTGAACATCAACTCTTTCTTAACACCGACTGAGACTGTTTTCAAACCCTACCCCTCCTCAAAGAGAGAAGAAAGGCTAAGTCGGAGGTATGCAAAGGAATTATATGAAGATATCAAAGTCAGTAAAGAAAGAATGACTTCTTGAGTGGGAAAGATGACAAGTTGCCTTAGTTTGGGGCTTTAAATCTCCTTAATTCATGGTAACAGACTATATTTCTTCCTTTTAATTTGCTGGATTAAAAAACTGGGGAGGTGCTTTTCCAGATTCAAGCAAGGGTGTCTGATTTTTACTGAGTGGGCATTTGAGTTAGAAACTATAATATTTGAAGTTTTCTGAAATGGATGTTGAAGTAGAAATTGATGCAGTGATCCTATTGAGATGTCTTGGAGCCTTGTCACCAGTGAAGAATAAGAAGTCCTTTATTGTGAAGCTGTGCATCTTTAAAAAGTGAAACCCCGTGTTTTAAGTCCACAGCCCTTATGTAGCCATATGAAAGGCTGCATTTGGGAAGCTCACAGATGCAGTGTCGGGCGGGCTGTCTTTGTAAGAGCTGGAAGCCACAGACTGTGTCTCTTGTGGAAAGTTACCAGAAGAATCAGGAGGGACTTGTCTCTCTCAAAAGACTGAATGAAAGACTATTTTATTAAGTGCTACTGACTTAAGAGTTCTGATGTTTTGTCTCTTTGCATTGTTTTCGTGGAAAAGTAGATTGTTGCTAGGGAGGAGGGGGGTTGTTTTTGAGAGGGTTTCGTGGTTGGTTTTTTGTTCGTTTACCTTTAGTGTATGTTAATAAATCTAACTGTTTCTATTTTTAAATTGAACCTGTTTTGCTTTTCTTTTAATCCTATTCCACTAAAATGAAAATTCGGGGAATGTGATAACCACTACAACACTCAAGTATCTTGCAGGTGAAGTGTAGAAAAACACATATATTATACTAATAGTTGTTTCATCTTCTGTGTTTGGTAAGTGGTACATCTGTCTTTATATAATGTAGGCCTGTGCTAGACTTAGAACCACCCCACTGAACATGCTTGACATTTCTGCTTTGCTGCGTTAAAGATCAAATCTCAGCGGTAAACTATGTCTGTAATAACCCATGGTATACATATGAAAACAGCAGGTTTGGTGATCCTTGAGCAGATCCTTGAACCAGACTCCACATCCCTGTCTGTGTGCCTCTACCTGGGTCCTGCTTTGAGGATCCCCTGGTTGGTGAGGTAATGGAAATAAATTTACTCAGCATTTCATCTGGTTTTTTTGTGGTTGTTCCTGCATCCTGCCTGTGCCAGCTCACAAAATGATCCACAGCCATTCTCCCTGTCTTAGCTGGGGAGCAACAACAGTATACCCTGGCATAGGCTTGCATTATGCATCTGCTCTTTTCTGTGCTGTCTGGGTTGGCCATGTTTAGGATTAGGGTGATTTACTTCAGATATGGGGACCTAGGCAAGGAGGCAACCTCATGCCTAGTCCTCTCTTTGGAAAAGGAAGGAACTTCTCAGCTTGAAGTGTATTAGTCCTCAGCTTCCAAAGGGGCTGGCAGTAGGTTCAACGCTGTCAGGGAAACTGGCACTGCAGGCAAGCTGGGACAAATTGCACCTGCCAGCAATGAGACCATCAATTCCCCCAGGTGCTTTAGGAACCTCAGTGTAGCCTGGCTCCTGTCTCTGGCCTCACTCACTCCCTCTTCCAGCAGCCCTGACTGCCTTCAGCAGGTCTGTAGACCAGAAGGGTCTCTGAGGGTCTTCCTGCCTTGGGGCCATGGCCTTTAGCTACAAGAGCCTGTCTACATGAGCCTGCTCTCTACCATCATGTAGCCATGCTGTACAGCTGCAGTGGGAAGATGTGGTTTTCACTGATTTGGGCCCAGGATGGTTGCAAGGAAGCAGTCTGGGGGATGATGGTGGAGGCCTTGGTGAACCAGAGTCCAGCCTTTCCAGGAGCTCAGGTAAGGCTTGAGCACTGCTTGGCAGTGGAACCCCAAGAGAAGATGTCTGCGAAAAACTTTGTATGAGGCCTACCTACATAACCTTGTTCTCCTAGAGCGTGCTGCTCTGTCAGAGGCCAAAGGAGCTGACCTGCTCTGGTGGCACTACCCACCAGAGGTACATATAGGTTTCCACAAGCCTGAGAAATGGCCAGGAAGAAACTGGATGTAAGAGGAGCTGGCAGCAGTGGGCTGGGAGACAGTACTTATTTGAGGTGACTGGGAGGGATTTTGTAAACCAGAGTGTGAGAGTGTAGAGGAGCTCTGCAGGAGAAGGAAGGCATAGCATGGTCAAAGTCAAGCCATCGACAGGACAGCCATGCAAGACACATCCTCAGCAGGGTTCCAGTAGATAGAAGGCACCTACCAAGCTAGCTAAGCTTAACAACTGGTCCGAGCAAGGCTGAGGTTGTATGTTCTACACTAGCCTTCAGCCTCAGTCCCCAACATTGGGAGAGCCTTCCAAGGGGTAGAAGCACTGGGATCTTCCTCATGGTTTGGCTGTCTGGCATGGGTTGTTACAGTGCTGGGAGCCCAGATCTATACCAGCCCTTTGCTTTGTCATTTATTGTCTTTGTTTTCCTTATTTGTCTTGGGCCAGAGTTCCCTGAAGCTTTGCCAAAACAAAGAGGTGTTGTCAGTAAGTCTGAATGACTTATTTCCTGGATACCTGACAGAGGTAGTTGGTGCTGGCACAGGGTCTTCTGCACTCCAGTGCATTGCATGGGCTATGCATGCTTCAGGTCTGCTTGCTGCTGTTGCTTCTCTCAACTCTAAACTAGTTATTCTGCTCCAACTTCTGTTCCTGTGTTGATTTCCAGTTTCAGACTACCTATGTACATAAAGAAGGCAGAAGCTGACCAGTGAAATTAATTCAAAAGTTGAATAAATACTTTTTTTTTCTTACTATTTTCCCCATTTCTGTAATGTATTGGTAAAGTATTATGTGACCTCCTTTCTCTCGTGTTTTCTCATTTTCCTGTTTCCCCACCACTTGATATGAGAGTGCTGTGTTACAATGAAGACAATAAATGACACTGCAACTGTGTGAGGGTGAGAGAGGAAGAAGGTCAGCCGCTATCCTTGCTCTTGCCTAACAGAACTTTGGGTTCTTATGTGCCAATTCAGACAAGTCTACTTATCTCAAACTGCTTCTAAATAAAAATATAACTTTAGAACTTACCTCAAACACAAGAAAAAAGCCACAGGCACACCAGCCTGTCCTTGGAGAGATGCTGCCGTATAGGACATCATATCAGTAATTTGTCTCATTTTTCCTTGTTCTGGAAGGCATGTGGGGCAACATCTGCTATGGCCCAGAAAGAACTTGCTCTGACTGGAATTTAGCATAGGCATTGCACCTCTGCTTCCATGCATTCTGGAGCTTCCCTCACTGCCGCATGCTTTCCATCCTCTATGAATGATGATTTCTAAAGCAACCAGAGTGACTGTATACAGCATCCCTACCAAAAAAGGCTCTTTTCTGAAAGCAGAGTTAACTTCTGTTGCCTTTATCCCAATGAAAGTAATGAGCAATTGACATAGAGACTTTTAAAAAAAATTTTTGCAGATTACAGTCAAATTTATTTACTGCAAGGAGCAGGGTTTCTCCTGTGCATTTCAAAACACAACATAGGAGTTTCAAAACACAATATTTGATTGCCAATCATATCCACTGATCAGCATGGCCCTTGTGTGAGCAGCGACATAGTAGCTTTTTGTCACAGTCAGTCTTGCAAAGCCATAAATTTTCACTTTCCTCTACAGCTTCTAAAATGTAAGCTAGAAAACAACTGAAATCCCTCTGCTTTGAAAGGGAAACATTTATCACTGCATAGTCACAGCATTGACTCTTACAGCAGCTCCCCAGAATCATACCTTTGAGATGCAGAAAATGTGAACTATCCCATCACACACCTGAAAGTGATAGAGACTTTTGCAGCATGATTACCATGATCTGCTTTAGCTATCAGCCTGGTATGAGTTGTGTTCTTTAGGGCATATAAGAGCAGGTATTAAAAACTTCTATAGCTTGAAGACTGCAAATAGGGAGAAATTACTCATTGTGTCTCTTGATTTAAAAAATTGTGATTATACCAAATACAGTTTTTATATAAAGGTTCACAGCAGAGGAAAGTAGTTCTCACAACATGCAACTAAACATACCCCTACTGCCAGGAAATTCTGTTGATGCCAAAAGTATCTAAGTTCAAAACAAGACTGGAAAAGTCAATAGAAAAACGTCTAGGTGCTATAAAATGCAAAGACAAGCTTGTTCTGAACTGATTTTAGACAGTTTTTGTGCCTACTCACAGACATCACTCTCCACTCTTGTCACAGCCAACAGAAAGAAACAGGAGTTTCCAGGGCATCACTCGCTAGCTTATTTTGGACATCTGGATTCAGAGAGGTGAATCATGTACTCCAGATCCCTGGTTTCAGGAAGGAAATGTTTTTCTTGTTCTCTTCCCTAGGTATCGCCTCTAGATGATGGCAGAAGACAGGGCATGGGGTTCGTCAAACCTTACAGCTGACAAGGTTTCACTGCCATGGGTATGCCTGGTTCTTTCATCAGCTGACAAAAACATGCTCTCAGGTAGGGAGGCACCTCCAGTGTAAGCACTGTGGAGTTAAACTGTAGTCTATACCACTGGCATTACTCCTCAGCCAGCTTCTGTTGCTGCTGCACTGGATCAGGTGTGATCTGTTTGTGCATGCTTGGGAGCTCAGTAGATA
Source organism: Donacobius atricapilla (assembly GCA_013397315.1). Classification (NCBI taxonomy): domain Eukaryota; kingdom Metazoa; phylum Chordata; class Aves; order Passeriformes; family Mimidae; genus Donacobius; species Donacobius atricapilla. The sequence continues at coordinate 68,032 of WBMY01006441.1, read as the reverse complement.
TTGCTTACTTCTTCTGAGTGTAAGAAATACAAAGTGTGATTGCATGGGCAGTTCACAGAGCTCACTAGTCTCTGAGTCCACAGCGGGAGGGTAAAAACAGAAATGTGTCATTCTCTGGACATACTGCACCAGGTCTGTGTCTTTCCTGTGCTGAGGACCCCAGAGCTGGATGCAGTATTCCAGGTGGGGTCTCACCACACCAGAGTAGAGGGAAAGAATCTCCTCCATCCTGCTGCCCATGCTGCTGGTGACACACAGCCCAGGACATGACTGGTTTCTGGGCTGTCAGCACACATGGCTGGCTCATGTGAAACTTCTTGTCCACCAACACCCAGAAGTCCTTCTTCTTAGGGCTGATATCAGTCCATTTTCCTCCTGGCCTATATTTTTGCTTGGGATTACACCAACCCTGTATGTTTCTGCTTTGCACCATAAAGCTTTTGAGTCAGACATATGGGGAGCATGACATTTGTTTTCAGGAGCCAGAAGTTTCCTTCTTCAAGTGTCACAATGTGCAGGTCTCAGGAAATACAGTGTGCCAGACCAGTTTGTCCTCCCAAATCTCAAATCCAAGGATGAGCACATTCTCCTCCTCGGTGCAACTGCTCATATCACAGAGGATGCCTTGTGGAAAGCTCAGACAAGTAACTGGAATGTGGTGTCTATACAATTACAAAAATCTGCTCAACTCCTTGACAAGGTGAGTGCACAGTACTACCCAGTGCTATCACGAAGCCTACATATTGATGCCAAGGGATCAGCATAGCTTGGGCAAGCTACATACAGCTGGAACAGAAGTTTGGATACATCTCTATTCATGCAACTGTTGGCCAGGGAGGAATAATCCTCCAGGAAGAGCCACTCAAGCGATGTGGCCTTTACAAAGGTTTTCTAACACTTAATGACATACAGGTAAATCCTGTGTGACAGTGCAAGGCATGGGAACACATAGTAGAAATACAGGTTGCACAGAACATTGCCCTCCACAGGGCCCTACCTGGACCACTGCCAACTTCTCACCTTGTTTCCCAGCCCAGGGTTACCAGGGCTTGACCATCTGTGTTTGCAGTGCGACAAGTGAAAGGGAACATGACCTGCCCCATTCAGATTGGCCCTCCTGCTGGAAGCACCAGCCTTGGACAGATTTTTTTCTTTTCCTGTCTCCTATACTCCACTTAGCCTGAAAGGAGCAGTGAGGTCCTTGGGAACACAAAGAGGACACCATTAAGAGGTCCATATCTCTCCAGACAGTGTGACAGAATCTATGAGATCTGGAATAGGAATGGCCCAAAGCAACTGTCTCTGCGTGCAAGTATTTCTCTTGAGCCCAGGGCTGCCCTGTTTCACTACCTTACCTGGCACAGTCCCATTGCAGCTCCAGCACCCATGTGAATCATTAACAGGCCGAGTCCAGCTGCACCTTTCCCAGCTTGTCCTTTCACACAGTTTTCTTTTCCAGCCCCCAAATGTTTAATTCAAGCAAGGTACAGACAGAGAAGAGTCAAAAAGATTTTATGTGAATCTGCATCTGCTGACAACATGACAAGCAGCCAGAGCAATAGTAGGAAAGTATGCCCTATCTCTGCCTTCATGGTGGGTAAGCTGGTCCTCCTTGCAACTTGTTTGTTCTTTGCTCTGACACTCTATAGACATCCCTGTTCCTGCTCTAAAAGGCAGCAGTCTTTTGAGGGGCTTGCAATAGGAGTTAAAAGTATCTCTCGGTCTCCCTCATTAACTTTCTGGCCCCGTTCCTTGACTAGCAGCACCTGGTCATTCACACCCCTAGAAGAAACTGCCATTTCCGTGCTTTTTGCTTAGTGCAAGGGTGGAGTTTTCTAGTTCAGGGCTGGTCAAAGTAGGCGGGCAGTACAGAGCAGTTAGACTTAGTACTGGGATGTATGCGAAGAGGACAAGGAAGGGGCAGGCACAGGTGTAGCTAGGAGCTAAGTATACATGTATATGAGACCCCAGCATGAAGGCAGAGCGCCTGTACATGAATACACAGTTGTCCATGTAACTGCCTGGAGGCGTGTGCACCACAGCAGTGAACGTGTGTGAGGGCAACTTTGCTTGAATCAGGCCTGGTGGTGCTTCAAGAGGACTTGTTAAGGTGAGATTTTCAACCATTTCTTGGTATCTAGTGTGGATGCTCTCGATACCAGCAAATTGTGACAATTTTCTGCAGATAAAAGCTGTGGGTCTGGCTTTGAGGGTAGTTCCTGCTTCTCCAGTCTTCTCAGTGCTTCTGCTCAGCTTTTCCCACCAGTGACAGTCCTGCCACCTGCTCATCTCTGAATGGGCAGATGACTTCTAATTCTGCAGAAACTGACCAGGCCAAATTGAAGCAGCATTTGAAAAAACTATGAGCAACTGTCAGTGTCATCAAAGACCAGTGACTGGAACTCCTCTGGTGCCAGATCCAATGGGGCACCTGTACATGTGTGGAGAACTCCCTCAGACTGGCAGAGCACTCACCATTAGTTTGCGCAGTGCAAGGTGGTTTTGGGCTGTTACTGTATCACACCTGCCAGAGACATGCACATGTTCAATAAACCTGTAATCTGGGGATACGGCGCCTAGTGCTGAGTGTGTTTCATGGGTACATTTCCCTTGGGCTGCTTGCTGCTTTCTGTAATGCTTGCTCTTTGCCAGGAACAAGCTTTTCCAAGGTCCCTGTGCATTTCTGGAAAAGACTAAGACTCTGCTTTTTTTTTTTTTTAAACAAGCTGCTCAGGCAGTATTTTCATACCTTTGCTGTGGGAGACACTAACATGTTGACACTGGATTGTTGTATTTTTCAGTAGTTTCTATACTGCATCCTCTGTGTCCTGAGATTCTTCCAGTTCCTTCTGCTCTCAGCCAAATCTTATCTCTGTTAGCACACAGTAACAGTGTGCTTTTCTTGTTCTGCAACTGAGATTGCCTCAATCATTCTGGGCTGATCTTTACTTGGCAGCTCTGTGAGGGCTTTATATTTCCATTTTTGGTATATGACATTAACTTAATCACTGGTGACTCTTGATGTTTGCTGTAGAGAAAATGTGGTTAAGCTTGAGACCTTAGTTTAGAAACATCTCAGCTCCTATGATTGAGAAATAAAGTGGTGAAAAGTAAGGTTATATAATTAGTATTTCTCTCATATTAGGGAACGTATGATAGTATAGTGTTATGCTGCTTTTGATTCCTCTTCATCAGGCACACAATTCATTTCAGTCCTTCTACTCTCTGTGTAATAGATTTGTGACAATTACCACTATGTCTTATATGAGTGAAAAAGCTGTTGAAACTGTGGTCTCACATGAGGTCATTTCTATCAAAAACAGTCACTCTGTGAAATATCTAAAACATCCAGCTATCCCACCCTGATTTGATTCAAGATAAAAGTATAGTCTTGCTTCCTGAAAAAAAAATGATTCCATTCTCATACTCAGGCAATTCACATGTAGGTTTCCAAAGAAACAACTGTTTCTGTGGTTTTAAATCTGCCTGGGTATCCACCTACATGCCATTGTTCATGTCTGCTCAAGAGAGTTTTTTTCAATTAATAGCTTCTAGCTATATTCCAGGAACTCTGTCCGGAGTTAGAATAAAAATATTAATGGTGCCAGATGGAAGTGATATCATCAAAGTTCATTTGAAAGCCAGGACTTCTGGTAAACACTGCTTGTATTCATTTAGAAGGAAGAAGCTGATATATCACTTATTTTTACAATGGTCTTTGTTTGCAGCTCTTCCTAGGGTTGGTCCAAATAGCAACCTGATTCAGCTCCTTGTCAGACCTGAATACTACAGGCCATTTGTGTAACCAAAAAAATCAGAGAGCTTCTTGTCCAGAAGACAAGAATGATGTGGTCCCTCACAAAATGCACAGCCTCATCCTTGCAAAACATTTCTTAAGTAGAATCCATATTGTGGTAGCACCTATTGGCAACAACCAGACTTACCCATTGGGCTGGGTATTTTCCTTACTCTGAGAAATTATAATTGCTGCCTTATAAACCCTAAGATCAACACAAATGCACAGAAGGTAACTTAGATAAACAAGACAATTTATGCATGTATGTTGGAGGCACAGATTAATAGTGTTCCTCATTGGCTAGCAGCAGTGACTGTACGTGAAAATCTAAAACATCAGTACTAGAGGAACTGAAATCATGGGAGGAGGCACCCCATGCAAATTTGTCTAAAAGCTTTGCTGCAGAGGAAAATTGAGGCAGGGCTTAAGGAGGAGGTTAGAGAAACTTTGGGAACATTCATAATCACTGTGGACCCAGATGATATGACAAGCATGTAGCAAGGAAGCAGTGTCTGCATTGCAGCTGGCTGAGTAATTTTATACCTCTGCTGCTTGAGTAGGGGGGCTGTTGCTCTGCATGGGTATAGCTGCTTGAATCTCCTGCAATTGTGGACTGCACAAAAGCAGTGTACAAAGCTGTAAGGGCCTGGGCACAGATGCTGTCTGGCATTAACATCATGCCCTAAAGGTCCTGCTCTCTCTGCCCTATCTTTCTGTGCATTTCCCTGGAAGGACTGGCCATGGCTAGGAACCAAAAAAATTTCTCGATTTTAGTTCACCTTGGAAAATATAAAGCATCTGCACTAGCAACAGAGGTCTGTTTCCACTGTGGCACAGCTAAACTGCTAACCTGGCAGATGGGGATGGGGAGCACTCCATGCTGCCTGGGCTTCAGTGCTGCCCAAGGGCCCTGTCCCCAAGGGCGGCCCATGCTGTGGACACCCAATCTGTATTTGTGGCACAGTCAGGCACTGCTGGGGGACAGAAGGAGAGCACACAAGACAGGAGTAATTGGCAAAGTGTGCTTTAATGTTTCTTTAAAAAATGTAATGAATTCTCTCTGCTCAGATCCCATCTTCAGTGGTGTGCTTCCTGCAGATTCCTGTATCAGCTGGTATCCAGGCTATGAATTATTCCTGTGGCATTTTCATGCCATGTCCCCAATGGCATGAAAATTACTAGACATTTTCCAAGAATTCAGTCATCCTCCACAGGCAGAAGAGAGGTTTAGTGTATGAAACAAGGAGCCAGCTTTGGGCAGACCTTTGAGTTCAAGTAGCACATTCTATTGTACATCTTCTCATAAAAGACCTATAGGATGAGTGGGGTGGGAGGGAGGGATAGCAGGTGGCAGTCTTTAAGAAGGAGTTAGGCTAAGAAAGGGGTTAGTAGGGCAGGTAAGCAGTTAAGCCTGCCTACACAAAGATGGATCTTTCTGGCAAAATTGCCTACAAAGCTCTGTCTGTGGAGGAGATACTGCTGTTCTTGGATTTATTACAGTGCCAAGCTTCTTCCTTTGGTATGTGAAGTTTTGTCTGTGGTGACAATAAGTGTTTCCTGAAATTTCAAAAGGAGTATAATCAAAACAAAAGGAAATCAACAGTGTATGTTTACAATGTTTACAATTGTATGTTTACAGCATTTTGGCATAAAAATAATTGATCAGAGTAGGTGTTTAAAAGTAAAATGTGGAACTGTTAAATTCTCCACAAAAAGCAAGGTTTTGCATCTTTCCTTCATAAAAATTGCCAGCGTTTGCAGAGATTATGTACATGAATTACACATTTTTCTGTAACAACTTAGTTCAGTGCACTCAGCTAGCTCTTAAACTTTGATAAAACTGCAGACAAGCTTTTTAGTATCTTCTAAGACTATATTAGAATGGCTTACTGACAAACAGTGGTTTTGCTGCAGAAAACCTTCAGCCCTGCAGTATTTATGTCCTTTGCAAAGACACCTTGTGCAGTGGTTGTCACAGTGTCACTAGTAGTGTGGCAGCTTTCCAAAACCCTGTGCCTGCAGAGAGATGCACAGGAGCCTGATGCACTACATCCTGCCTTTTTCATCATCTTGTGATGCTGAACTTCCTCTGTCTCTGCAGGTTCCTTGCAATCATGGTGAAGTCTAGAAGAGTGCAGGTGGTCCTGATTCTGGTAGTTCTGTCCTTCCTTCTGATCCACTTCCTACCCTGCAGCAACAATGCCCACATGGAGATAAAACCTTCTCCTGTCCACATCCTCATTCTTTCCTCCTGGCGGTCAGGATCCTCCTTCACTGGACAAATCTTCAGCCAGCACCCCAGTGTCTTCTACCTGATGGAACCTGCATGGCACGTGTGGGTTACAATGTACCAGAACAGTGCCAAAGTCTTACACATGGCAGTGCGGGACCTAGTCAGGTCGGTCTTTCTGTGTGACATGTCTGTGTTTGATGCTTACATGTCTAGCCAGAAGAAAAAGTCTGATTTATTTCAGTGGGAAAAAAGCCGAGCCTTGTGCTCCCCGCCTGCCTGTGACTCATTCAGTCGCAGTGACATAATCACTGCAGGCAATTGCAAAACAATCTGTGGCAAGTACCCATTCAGCAAAGTGGAGGAAGCTTGTAAAACCTATAGCCATGTAGCCATCAAGGAAGTTCGGTTCTTTGACCTGAAGGTTCTCTATCCCCTTCTCACTGATCCATCCCTGAACCTCAAAATCATTCACTTGGTACGTGATCCTCGGGCTGTGTTCAGGTCCCGAGAGAATACAATGGCAGAACTGAAACATGACAGTAACATCGTTGTGGGGTCTCAGAAAACAAAGGGAGAAATGGGGCCCTACAACACAATGCAAGTAATCTGCAAAAGCCACGTTGAGATATACAAGGCAGGAAGTCAGGCCGCTCCAAGCTTTCTGAAAGACCGGTATCTGCTGGTTCGCTATGAAGACATTGTCAGAGACCCACTAGCATGGGCTGCGCAGATGTACAGGTTTGCAGAACTCCATTTCACACCAGAGCTTCAGAAGTGGGTCCACAACATCACCCATGGGAAGGGTGATGGAGCACAGGCCTTTGATATTGGGTCGAGAGATGCACTGAGAGTATCCCAGGCCTGGAGAAAGACACTTCCCTTCCAGAAAATAGAAAAAGTGCAAAATGTGTGCAAAGATGCAATGGATTTGCTGGGCTACCGGCTCGTTCAGTCTGAAGAAGAGCAGAAAAATATGTCTTTGGATCTTTTGTTTGCCCAGAGCTCCTCTGAGTATCAAATTTCGAAGGCAGAAAAGCTGATCTCTACACCTACCCTCTGAAGGCTGCTGAGTGCTGAACTAGAACAAGAGTGCTCACTAGAACAAAACAGGACAGAGGTGCAGGCATAGGAGTATAGGAGTGTGTGCACGGATGTGCATGGATGCAAGGACAAGTGGTACAAGAACCTGGACTGCATTCAGGAGAGCTCTCAGCAGCACAGGGTCACTCTCCAAGACCCTTGGAGATTCAGCTACAGTGGAGGCTAAAGTAATGCAAGTCTGTTTTCCAAATTAATTATGGTTAGGTTGGAGCATACAGAATGCCAAAGGAGTAGGACCAGATAGCAGAAGCTCAAACCCCCCACAGACCACAGCTGAAGACTAGGGAAACCACATGGAGCAACTGCACTGCAAAGGAAGAGGAAATATAAAAGGAAGCCGAATAAAGAAAACATTACTTGACATGCTGCCATACAGGACACGTAGTGCCAGAAAAGACACAAGGATGACCAGACATTTGGTTTCTGGAAAGATGTTGGGTTTTGGGGTGTGGTTTTGTTTGCTTGTGCTGGTGTGGGTGGGGTGGTTTTTTTGTTTGTTTTTTATGGTTGAGTTTTCAAGTCCAGTTTTCCTTTTGCTCCAGTCATGTGCCTGAGTATCCAGCCTTGGTGGCAAAGGTGGGGAAATGTTTGTGTTCACTTACTGTATAATGGGAAAATGGAATAAACCAGCTATTGCTGAAAATAAAAGCTCCTGGGTTTTCATGTGGGAAACCATTTCTGGGATTATGTGAATCCATTTATTTTTTAGCCGAAATAGTTTCTAGCTTTCAAACCCAAGAACAGCTGTTTTCCTGGGAATTCCCACAGTTCACATGGGTGACAGAAGAACTCACGCTAAGGTTGAGACCCAAAATACAAGGTAAAGACACAGATTTCACAGGCATAAATAATGAAACTCAGAAGATAGGTTAATGGGAATTGATTGAAGAAACCAAGAGAAGATCAGGATCCTATTGAAATATTTGGTGAGATCATTCCTTGTCTTGGAGCACAAAAAATGTTTAATGGACTATGCCATTCTCCCATCTCCAATGGAAACATATAGTTCAAACCTGAACAACAGAATTGTTTTGACCTGGTTTTAAGTGTTCCAGAAGACAAAGAGAAAAACTTGCTACCAGATTTGGGAGGAGTGGAATGCCTACAGATACCTATTGCTGAATATCTTCTTTCATGTGTAAACTGCAGAGGCCCTTTAACACAAATCTACAGAACACTAGCTACCTTAGCAATATGGGTATCTGAGTGGGATATTGTATTATGGAAATAATAGTCTTATTACTAGGGATCTTGTTGAAGGACAAAATCCATGCTGTGCAGGCAGTACTGGCATCATAGCAGTAAGTTCACTGAAAGCAAGGTATCTTCCTTTACCACTGTGTTTATGCAAATTTAGGGCAGGCAAGCTGACATAAGGAGTTGCACTGTGCCAGAGAAGCACAAAGCCACTGTTTTTCTTTATAGTCCCTTTAAAATAGACCTTAACATATTCAGCAAAAAGCAGCTAAAAGCCCATTCTTACTGAAGTTATAGTAAAGAGCTTTCTACTTTAAGTGCCAAGAAGCTGGATTCTGAGCAAAAAGTAGATTCTTTTCAGTACATTGCTAATTATCTCTACATTAACCAATGTCAGCTTGAGTGGCTTAAGTTTTATTATGAATAAAACTTATAATAACTTGTTTTCAGTGGATGCAATCAATTCTGAGTATCAAGTGTTTACCCGAATAAAAACCTTCAGTGCTTCCAGTCAGTAAAAAAATGTCGTAAAAGTAACATATGATGCATTTCCCTAATGTACTGTCTTGAAAATTACTTTCACTTCTGCTTCCTAAGCTTAATCAGAGAAAATGCAGGACTGTTGATTTCAGTATATATTTATTACAGTCCTTTAGGTATTTTTCCTCAATACAACAATTTGTAAGATTTTCTTTTTTTCTTTGCAGTGAAGTCTGCTGCTAGTCTGGTCACATGAAAATTTAAAGTTGTCTTAATGCAGGCAAAGATAACTTCAAATACTTTTTGGAGGAGGAAAAAGAAAACTCAGCAAAAACCCCCCAAAATCTCAAGATGCTGATGATGAGGTGTAAAACTATGACTATGTCCTTTGGCATATGCAATAAAGATCACAGAAGTCTGTTTAGAAACAAACATTAAGTTTACCTTGTCCAAGTTTATAAAAGTAAACTCTGTTTTTATGCCAGTGAAATGAAAGACGCAGAAGTCTCCGGTCAAAAGGACATTTAAAAGCTGACTCTGTGGCATTCCTGTCTGTTGCTCTTCAAACTGCTGCGTACAATCAGTTTTTCATTGGTAACTCTAGTTATGAAAGCATAGAAATTAATTGATTTTAATGAATGCTGGCTAACTCTAAAAGGAAGCAAATAGGAAATACCCAAATTCCAAATAGTTTGCAGACCCAGAATTCTGGCTGTAGAATTGTCTTTAACTCAAAGGTCTTGTATGTGCATTGCCACTTACCTCACTTTTAAAGGTATACATATATTGCTGCTCCAGACAGTAACAGAAACATCTTTGAGATACAAAAAAGAACCTTCCTGACCTTTTGTGATAGTACAGGAACCTGATATGAATATGGAAAACCAAACTGTCTCCAGCATGCTGAAAGAAGCATAACTGTGTCATAGGTAAGACAAAGCACAGAAAACAAGGATTTTTATCATGGGAAAAGACAGAACCAGAAGTAGATCCATACAGTATGGTGTCATCTCTGGGTTCTCCAGGTTTTAACCTGGTAAAAGAGACCTAGACCTACATGCATGCACAAGCAAGTGAATCTGTGGATAAGCAGTGGCTTTCAGGAGTTCATAACAGATGACAGAGGGCAACCTTGAGTAAACAGTGGTCTTTGTGTCTTAGTTCCTACACCTACTGAGTGCACCAAGCACACATAGAAAAATTCTCAGCATTAGACAATGTGTCCACATGGCTCTGCAAAGGCAAAAACATTGTATGTGGACTCAGAAGTTTACACTGCACCTTAGACTAACTGCCCCAATACAACAAACTCACTCTTAAAATAAAGGTCACTTAGAATCATGAAAGATAGAATAAATCTGACCATTTTATATTGCAACTATTTAATGTGTTCTGCCTCTCACTTTGAATTCTGGAGCAGTTTTGTTAAACAAGACCATTGCAACACTATGGTGCTGCTGAGGTGTGTACACAGTCCAAGCTAGAATGGGAGTTTTCAGCTGCAAGCGATGACAGCTGTTCATGAACCTGGTCATCAGAGAAACTTGGATTTCAAACCAAGAGGGTAACATTTCTAATTAAAAAAAAAAAAAAATTACTTTATTTGCTATGTTGTCTTCCACTCTCTCATTAAGTGCTTGTCTGGCTTCCACATGAATCTAAAATAACTGTTCAAAGTGGAAATAAATAGTATGACTATGCCAAATAATTCTCACTTTTTCAGTCCAGTGAAACATTGCGTAGTACTGTTTTAGCATTTATTTGGTTACATTCATTAAGTCCTCAAATAATTAGTATGTGTTGCAGTGGCTTCCTGAAACAGCAGTCTCATTGTATTGTTTTTTATTTTCAGTGTAATTTTAATGTGGCTTAACACCAGCCATTTCGCAATTCACCTTATTTCTGAGTGCCATAGTGCAATATGCTAAAAACCCAAAATGTTAACTCTTTAGAGAGGCAAAAACAAACAAAAAAAATCCCACAAAACAAAATAAAATCTTCACCTTTACCAGCCTATTTTATTTCACCAAAAGAATGAATTCCATATTTTTAGGACTCACTTCAAATAATATTTAAAGAAGCACAACTTCAGGCTAAGAGTACCGAGTTTTTTAGATTATGACTGTATCCTAGCAGTAGTGTTCACTCTCAAACACAATTTAAGTGTTAGATACATAACCTCTGATCGTTCTCTCTTAACTTTCATTTCCTACTTCAACTATTACTCATAGCCCTGAAAACTGGTGTGCTTTTCCCAACTAGAATATACAGCCTGGTATACAAGCGTTACCTTGTTTGGATTAAAGCAGCTGCATCTCTTAGATCTGTAGAGATACAAATAGGCCTTTTAATACAAAAAAACCACCAACTTTAAAGCATTTCTGAAACTTCAGAACTTTGATCACATTTTCCACTGCGTTTCTGAAATTATTATTAAATTCACGCAACTGTACTAAATCAATAATGTCCTCTTGTTAACTCTCTCTAAACACGATCCGCTTTGCTACATTTTCAGCTCCAAATTTGGCTATCAACTTCTTTCTGACATGTTCATCATCCTTTTGCAATTCTAAGTCATCCTCTCTGCTCCAAACAGGGTACCCATCCAAGCGCTGCCCTGTCTGCAGAAAGTAGGAAGTAGCCTCCACGTCACCGCTGTTTTTCAGAAAGGCCTGTGTAACAGTGAACAGGTCCACTGCAAACTTCTCCATGAAGTGCTCCATAGTTTTTACTACCTGTCCCACCACACTGGAAGAAGAACAAGCGCTTCTTGGTCTTTCTTGCCTTTGTAACCGAGTATCAGGGAAAGCAGAGTCCTCTGGCCCAGTTTTCAGATCGGATGGTGTTTCTCCTGGGGACCTTTCCACTCCATCTTGTGTAGAAAGTTCTGCAATATCCGAAGAATCACTTTCTGACTAACAGTAAGAGAAATGGAATCATCAATTAGACACGGTATTTTCTAGCAAATCTTTTATCACTGCAACCAACCACCTTTACTCTGACTCTACAGTATATTAAAACTGCAGAAATTAGTAGGCATAGTAAAAGTTAGTGAAGCAAAGCCGTATCTATTAATGAGGCTGCACACGATCACAGAAATGCATGAACTATAAGGAAGAATCTGAACAAACTAAGCATAAAAGGCAAAACTAAGTGTTGATGCAACGGCAGGAACGTTTTTTTGCCTGAGGTGAAAAGATGACTTCCATTTGCCAATACAGCTTTTAACGTGACAACCCCCATCACATACACCTCCTCATGTTAACTTGGGCAGGGAATCAAGAAAAAACGCACCAGGGAGGCACCATTTATCGCAAACGATATAGGTGACAGCTCACAGGAAGCTCCAGTTTAGCCCCAGCAGAAGGGATGTCGCGGTGCAAACTCATTTCAGATGTTAATCATGAGTTTCCATTGTGCCATCTGCGCCACCGCGGAAGGCCTGGCCCGAGCACCGCTGCTCCCCAGGCTGGCCCCGGTCGCTCACCTCCGTGCTTTCGAACTCCCGATTGGCTGCCGCGAACAGACCCCTGATCTGCGTGGGATCCTCCGTCTGCGGGGGCTCTGCGGAAACACGCGGGCATCGTCTGCCAGGCCTCAGCGGGGCCCGGACCCACGCTCGCCGCCGCCACCGCGGCCCATCGCAACCCTGCCCCGCCGCTGTGGCCCCCGCTCACCCCAGAGCCGCGGCTGCAGGTGCCGCAGGTAGCGGTCACGCATAGCCTGCCAGCTGTGCCGCGTCAGGCCGCTCCGCTCCAGCTCTATCCACAGCGTACGGCCGCTGACCCGCACCGTGCCCTGGCCGCGCACCGCCTGGAGCAGCGCCGCATCCTCCGCCTCCGTGAAGGCCAGGCGGCCGCGGGCGGCCAGCAGGAAGGGCTCCAGCGGCAGCCGCTGGTTGCGCTCCACGCACTCCGTCACGTACTCGGTAGAGACAGCCCCGTCGGGCGCAGCCTCGCCGGGCTGCGCCAGGAGCACGGCTCCCGGCTCCTGCACCCGGCACAGCCTCCCGCCGCCCGCCAGCACTAGGGGCGCGAGGCGCAGCTTGGCCAGGCCGGGCCGCAGGTAGAACCGCATAGGACGTCCGTCATCCCACAGGAACAGCGACCGGGACCGCGCTGCCCCGGCNCAAGGGCGGAAGGGCGGTGGCGGCAGCGGGGAGATGGCGGCGGCGGCGCGCGAGTGCAACGCGGAGGAGGTTGAGTCGCGCATCAGCAAAAAGTGAGGGTGGGCGAGTGGTCAGGTGGGGCCGGGGAGGTGAAGGTGAAGCGTAGCCAGCTGACTCGGTGCGTGTCTCCGTCAAGGTGCCCGTCGGAGCGCCATGCTTAACCCCGGCGCTGCGCGGCTCTGCCGCTGGGTCTGGAGGGCCGCGCCCGCGCTCCGATGGCAGCAGGCGCTTCATGACCAAAGCAGGTCGGTGCTTTGCGTCTGGCTTGGCCCGCTTCTTTTCTTATGGAGTCTTGGAAGGCGGGGTTAGGAGCGCGGCGGGAGCCTGAGGGCCATGGGCGAATAGGCTGGACCGCGAAGGTGGCTTCGGGAGCCCTACGTTACTTCGGGAAAAGTTTGCCTTCTTTCACTTAGATACAGTGTAGGGCTGATGGGCTCTTACGGATAAAATGGAGTGCGTATAGTCCTTGAGCACGTAGGCGCGCGTACTCAAAGTCTGTCTAAACTGTGTTTAATTTCGCTTTCGCTTTCCCTGAGTGTTTGTATTGCAGGGGATGAACTGAAGGAGTTCAAAGTAGAAAATAGTTAAAAGTGTTTAAGAATTATTTTGACTATTGGGAAAAGTAAAGAGAAGTGACAAGGTTATTTGTACAGTTAGATTTTGGCAGAATCCTGCCAATCGTTTCCCTGTAGAAGTATTGGAGTACTTGCTGCATCCAGTTTCCTTTTCTTTTGCAGTGAGCTGAAGAGACGTTTAAAGGCTGAGAGAAAAACAGCTGAAAAAGAAGCAAAGCAGAAAGAGCAAAGTGAAAAACATTCAAATAAGCCTTCCTTGATTTCTGGGGATAATGTTGGTACTGATGAGGAGAGCTTGGATCCAAATGTGAGCATCTGGTCCCGTGCTTATTAGATGTTCTGGGAATAAATCTTACTGACTTGCATTTGATTTTTTTATTCATGGGTAATTAAATGGCTAAAAGGGGAGGGATGTATATTCCTACATTACGGCAGCTGCATTTTAATTCACAGCCTGTAACATATTTTCAGATTCTAATAAAATAATTTCATTTTGTTTGTTTCTGGTGACAGCAATACTACAAGATCCGTAGCCATGCAGTCCAACAGCTTAAGGGCTCCAATGAAGATCCCTATCCCCACAAGTTCCATGTTGACTTATCTCTCTCAGATTTTATAGATAAGTACAGTCACCTGCAGCCAGGAGATCACCTGACAAACATTACAGTGAGAGTGGCAGGTAAAAGTTTATCTGGGATACAGAAGAATGTAGTCTTAGTTGCTTTTATTGATGGGTTGGTCTTTTTTGAGTTTTGATGATCTCTTAGTCAGTCATGAAGCCTTGTAGCAGTGTTAAACTATTCAGGACATATCCTTCAGACTGAGTGGACCTGTGCAACTATAAGATCAGGTTGTAACATGGATTCCAGGACCCAAAGTTTTTACGGTCTTTTTTGCACTAGTTTTCATTTTGAGACTTAACTGCTTCTCTTTCACATAGTGATTAGTTCAGACCCGATGATTCTAAGTCATAGTACTGTGGCTTTTGCCCCTGTATCCTTTCTGCTAGGAACTCTTTTCCTGATGTCTAGTATACTTCGATATTTAGGTCGAATTCACGCAAAGCGTGCTGCTGGAGGGAAACTGATTTTCTATGATCTTCGTGGTGAAGGAGTCAAGTTGCAGGTCATGGCAAATTCCAGGTAAGTAGAGGTATTCCCAGGAGCATTCTAAACTGCACTGCATTCTGGGGTCTAGATATATGTATGTGAGTATTTTATTTCAACTATGGTTTGGCTTAGGCAGCCAAGTAACGTTTTGCTTCAGATGTTGTGGTTAACTTCCTTTTGAAATAACTTCTATATTTTTTTTTGTAAATAGATTTTGTCTTGTGAGACACTTGAGGACAGTTTGGAATACTGAACTTTAAACAAACGTGCTTATATTTGTTTTGCAATTACAGCCTCTACAAATCCGAGGAAGAATATTTCCGTGTTAACAGCAAGCTGCGTCGTGGGGACATTATTGGTGTAGAGGGGAATCCTGGGAAAACAAGGAAAGGGGAACTGAGTATTATTCCTTATGAAATCACTCTCTTGTCTCCATGCCTGCACATGTTGCCTCATCTGCATTTTGGCCTCAAAGATAAGGTATTTGTTATACCTGTCAGTCTTGGAGGCAATTTGGCAGATCATAGAATGGTTTGGGTTGGAAGGGACCTTCAAGATCATTTAGTTCCAACACCCCTGCCATGGGCAAGAATGCCACAGATAGGTCTGAATGGATGATGTTTGTTACCTGCTGATATTATCAATCAACAAAGAAAATTTAGTTTTGTTTTGCTATTTTTTCCTTTGGCATGCTATTTTATCTGGTTTGTCCCAAAGATACATGTTCTTTTCAGGAAACGAGATATCGTCAGAGGTACTTGGATTTAATTCTTAATGATTATGTGAGGCAGAAATTTATAACCCGTGCAAAGATCATCACTTACCTTCGTAGCTTTCTGGATGAGTTGGGCTTTCTTGAGGTAAGGCATCAGTTTGCTTCTCTCTGCATACTGAATGTGTTTACAACAACTTAACTTCAAGGATGTTTTATATTCAGGCTCATATACAAAGTACTTACAGAACAGACAATAATTGCCTCAGCATGGTGTATTTTATCAGCTTAATGTAATTCCTTTCCTCTCTTCGTAAAGTTAAGATTATTCATCCATTGATAAGGTTATGGCTTGGGAACCTTTTATCAAGGTAATAACTCCAAACTACTGCTGTCCTTACCACATTTCATTAAATTAGGGTGAAAACAACATCTTTGAAATGCTGTTTCGCCTCTGGATATAAAAGCCAGTTCTACGTCCTGTAGGCAAAATTGGATTGTGTTGACCTAGGTGCAGGAAACTGCTCTTGGCCTTTTTGAATTTAATTTTCCATAGTGTAGAGAGAGGACTTTGTGATAATGCCACAGCACTGTTCCCAGCTTTGATAACACGAACCCAGCAGGTTCACATTTAGTAGTAAATATGAATGACTCTTGGGAGCAACAGGTGAATTAAGTAATTTATTATTATTGACTGCATGAAAAAAGTGCAGTTTTGTTCAGTGCACTTTAGTTCAGAATTGTTTTCATATACTGAAATGCTGAACAATAAGTGAAATACAGATTTTTCATCAAAACAAGCTCTTTTGGTTGGTTTATTTGTTTGATATACGCATTTCTGGTTTGGAAACAGATTTCATGAAAATGGAAAATTTTTTTGTTGTTACAGGTTGAAACTCCTATGATGAATGTAATTCCAGGTGGAGCTGTGGCAAAACCATTTATCACATACCACAATGAACTGGATATGAATTTATATATGAGAATTGCTCCAGAACTTTACCATAAGGTAAAATGCAAGCCTCTCATGGCTAAGCCTGTATTCTTCAAACTGTACTAAAAGCAAATGTAGCTAAAACGAGAATTATTTTTAAAGGAAGGTGGACTCGTCTCATGAATGAGATTTGTAAGGTTGTGTTGCAGTTGCTGTGTTTGGGCTCTCTTGGGTTCTTTTGAGAAAGTGTATTTACTAGAATTTCATTTTGTTTAGATGTTGGTTGTTGGTGGTCTGGACAGAGTATATGAAATTGGGCGTCAGTTCCGGAATGAAGGAATTGATTTGACTCACAACCCTGAGTTCACAACTTGTGAATTTTATATGGCTTATGCAGACTACCATGACTTAATGGAAGTCACAGAGAAGTTGCTTTCAGGTGAAGTATGCGATATTATTAAAAAATGAGTAAGAATATCTGGAAGAATTGGTTATTATGTAGCATACTCTTTTAAACCTCACATTCCTTTTGTAGGGATGGTGAAACATATTACTGGGAGTTACAAGATCACTTATCATCCAGATGGTCAAGATGGACAGGCCTATGAGATAGATTTTACTCCTCCTTTCCGGCGAATTAGTATGGTGTATGATCTGGAAAAGATCCTAGGAGTGAAGTTTCCATCAACTGAGTGTTTTGAAACTGAAGGTTAGATGCTGAGTATGAATGGCCTATAATTCTTCTGAACAGAAAGTGGGCAAAAGGTTGCAAGTTCTCAGGCTGCAGTCTGCCAGCTGCTTTTTTTTAAGTAGTACTAACACATGGGATTCCTTTTCTTTGGTTTTCTTGGTTTACCTGAGTCCAGAAAGATGCCTTCATTCCGTGCCATCTTTGGCAGGATCTGACTCTTTTGCCTCTTTGTTGAGTATACGTGAAAGGATATACTCTAGAGGCTTAGCATTGGGAGTTCTTGGTCTTCTTATTTATTCTCTGTTGTGCAGTTGAGTTTCCATGCCTGTAATTGTAGCTTGGGTGTATGATTATTTGGGGCTTTCTTTAAAATGTAATTACGTGCTATTTTACTCCTGGAATTGAGAGACGTAAGGAAACAAGTTCATATAATTTAGAGTGACTCTGTTTCCCCCCAGTTCCCTCCTCTCTCCCCCCAAGCCCCAAAATAAAAATGTCCAGAGGCTATGTGGTGTGTGCTCAACTGTTGTCAAATTTTTGAAGTATAAAGCAACTACTATTTTACTGTAAACAAATAAAATCAAACACTATTTCTGTAGATTGACATTTAAGCTCGTGTTTGCCATGATGTCTACCACTAAGATCTTACAACTCACTCGAAGAAATGTTGAAGGGTCTAGTAAGAACAAAAAATAGTTTTTGGATGGCTGTTCTAATTTTCGTCTGTGATTTCAGAAACTCGCAGGTTCTTTGATAACCTTTGTGTGGAGAGAAATGTTGAATGTCCACCTCCCAGGACAACAGCCAGGCTTCTTGACAAAGTAAGTAAAGGTGCTATTTTTATAATCCTAATGTCTTTGAGGATCTCTCTGTATCAACAGAAGTCTCAGAAGAAAAAGTTTAGCTGCACCAGGAAGAACATGCTGCAATGCACTTCAGCTATTGTTGTATTACAGTGAGAAAACTTGCAGTGTCAAAATCTTCTTTCATGTTGTCTACACCAAAAATGTAGTTTACTTACGTCTGCTTAACTTGAACACTAGGGGATTTTAGTTGTATTAAAAAAACCACAAGCTGGTCTCTTGTGGTGAAAACAGATTTGCTTTGTCTTAGGTC
This sequence comes from Donacobius atricapilla, assembly GCA_013397315.1. Taxonomy (NCBI): domain Eukaryota; kingdom Metazoa; phylum Chordata; class Aves; order Passeriformes; family Mimidae; genus Donacobius; species Donacobius atricapilla. Next base: position 49,920 of record WBMY01006441.1, on the reverse strand, counting down.
AGTTTTGTCTGTGAGATGTGTGTATCTGTACGTAGCTGACCAAAAGGGTAAGAGTACCGTACAGTTCTATCAGCTATATTCCTTTGTACCCTAATATTGTGTGGTAGCTGTTCTTTTGATGCTTTTCCTATTAGCCCTTACTGTAATGTGCAAATTGAATTATTATACTGTTCTGGCTGTGTCATTTTACCTTACCTGACTAGGACACACTCTGTTGATGAAGACATTACCATAACCAGAAATACTTGGGAAACTCTTCAGATTTTTGGTACCTTCTTCAGTAGTGAAAGAGAGGAAGGGTGCTTGGTGAAGGCAGTGCTGGGAAACTGCATAATTGTACACTGCATAATTGTTTCACTTTTGTTTTCCCAGTTAGTTGGTGAATTCCTGGAAGTCACTTGTATCAACCCTACATTGTTTTGCTCTTGTTTTCCCAGTTAGTTGGTGAATTCCTGGAAGTCACCTGTATCAACCCTACATTCATCTGTGATCACCCACAGGTCATGAGTCCGCTTGCCAAATGGTAAGAGTATGACACACAGTCAGTGTGTAACTCAAATCTTCTACTTTATTAAAAAAAAAAATAAATGAAAGTCGCATATGTGAGAACAGAGATTTTGATGTTGTTATGTACTAGTTTGGGAATTCTTACACAGACCAAGATAGACATTGGTTCCTGAGCTGTGAAACCCATCATCCAGGGAAGAGGTTTGTCGATGCTTCGTACTTTGAAATTTTGACAGCTGTTAGTGCTAAGTGTGAGCAATGCCCCTAAGTAATGTATGTGCTGTTTGCTTCTGTAAATATGATTATTTTAAGATATGTCTGTTTTGTCTACTTCACATAGGCATCGCTCTCTTCCGGGACTAACGGAACGCTTTGAACTCTTTGTAATGAGGAAGGAAGTGTGTAATGCATACACAGAACTTAATGATCCTTTCCGACAGCGTCAACTTTTTGAGGATCAGGCCAAGGTAGGGTGTCTTGTTGATAGTGCATGTAACGCAGGCATGTAAGCAAAGAGTATTTCCTATGTCTGTCCTAAATGTGTCATTAATACCTACTGCTAAAAAGAGTTGTTACTACTTTGAGTGTTTCTCACTCAAGTGAAAGCCTGTCATTAAAATTCAATTCCTTTTATAGGAACCTTGCTCTTAAAGGTAAACAAGGTCAAACACTGCTGTTGATTAGGTTTTTTATTGCAATTTTGTTTTGGAATATCTTCCCTTTTAGTCCACCCAAAGTACTAATCTGGAAAAAAACAAATGTGCAAAAAGTTTTCTGTGTCTTTCACAGATTGAACGGGTTTTTTTTTCCCCAGTTGGGTATTTATGTAGTCATACAACATTATACTTCTAGGTTCTTAAACAAATTTTCATGTCCAGTAAGAGTTTGAATGCTGTGTAAGAAATACCCTAATTTCCTGAACAGAGTACTAATATTTTAGGTTGACTCACAGGATAGAGGTGCACATTGGGAACTATTAGGCTTGCAGTTTTATAATACTAGATTTCTCTATGCAAGCCTCCAAAAGGAGTGACTGAAACTCATTTTGTTATTAATTTGGTATACACATCCACAAATGCATGCTTGGCCCCACGTGACTGAGGTCAAATGATGTGGTCTGCAGAAGTAGAGTTCCTGATCTTCATATTCTTTCTAAGGGCTTCACAGTGCCTGAGAGGTTTAAAAAATTGTCAAAGCCAGGAAAATAGATTTACGTTAACTAACTTGATAGTAAATTTCAAAATGTTCAGTCAGAATTTAATAACATTACCTATCTTTAATTTTCGGTCTGTTGTAGGTATGCTTGTTGCAGTTCTCTCATGATTATAGCCAGACTTTGCAGACATATGGTTATATGTATTAAATGAAAATTGGCCTCAAAATTTAATGTTAAGGTGGAGACTGAGATGAAGGATGACAGTTTGCATTTCAGGATTTCAAGGAGAAAAATTTGTGATAACAGTCTTTGCAAAGTCTTCCTTGAACCTGTGAGCAAAAATGTTTGCTGTTGTTTTGACACTTATTTCTGGCTTTTTTAAAATTTGAGATGGTTGACTAATCCGTGTTTTTATTATTACAACTTTTGTCACTTGGAGGCTGTCAGGGTGCTTTAGTTACCATCTCAATGTAGGGTTTTTAGTCTCCCTACTTGAGAGGAAAAACCAGCCCCTGTTCATGGAGCAGCTACTGATGATTCAACCGATTATGCTTCTTTGTTGTTTCTGCAAACATTGAAAGGGGAGTTGCTACCAATAAGGACCCTCATAAGCCTTTGAAAGCAATTCATTCTACTGTCATTTGCTGCCATATGGCTCTGAAGGATGGGTTTAGTGAAGGAAAGAGCCTGGGCTTTGGCCAAGATAGGAAACTTACAGGTCAGAAAGGAATCAAGTCTAGAGCTATTTTGGGAGCATGTGTACAAAGGACCTCCAGAGTTCTCAGTGTGCTGAGGTTTCTTCCTCTGTTACTCATTTGCATGGCTCTATTGGGGTTTAGTTTCACGAGTTACATGGCTGCTACGAATAGCAGTATTCCTCCTTTCTGGTAGGGGTTAGCAGGAGTGGCACTGTCTAACTCTGTACAATTGACATTTTACTAATAATTTCCTCATTTAGGCAAAAGCTGCAGGTGATGATGAAGCCATGTTTATTGATGAAAACTTCTGCACTGCACTGGAGTATGGTCTTCCTCCCACAGCTGGCTGGGGCATGGGAATTGATCGCTTGACCATGTTCCTTACAGATTCCAGTAACATCAAGGTAAGCATAAGCAGTGGCATTGTGGCAGTGCCTTCCTACTGCTGGTTTTGTCAGGGAACAGGGAATGGGATTCGGCAAAGCTGGCCCTCTCTTCGAGGAAACCAGTGCCTGACAATGCAGCTGTTTGAGATTTTTTAAGACGCAGAATCCCACCTGGGAAAAGCTCCTTGGCGCACTTGCACAGCTCTCTGAGACCCGCGGCTGAGCAGCGGAGCCGGGGCTAGGGCAGCTCTCGCGAGACCTGCGCACGGGACGTAGTGTTGCCCGTCGGCGCGGCCGCTGACGTTATCGCTGTTCGCAGGAGGTGCTGCTCTTTCCCGCCATGAAGCCGGAGGACAGCAAAAAGGAGGAGCAGCCCGCTGAGGGCACCTCTGTGTGAGGCTCCAGACCGCCGCGAGCACCTCCACGTGATCTTCGGAGCGGCGCATACCTTCAATAAAGGCAGCTTTCTCTGCACCCGTCTCTGAGTCTTTATGCGCTTGCGCAAGAGCGGCCGCGCCCGGTTGCTGCTGCGCGCGAGAAGCGGCTGCGCGTGCGCGGGCACCGGGGCCCCCTGCGAGCGGCGCGGCCCCCGGCGCTTCGGCTTGCGCCGCCCGCCCTGGCGAGGAGCAGCGGTGCCGGTGGCCCGGCGGGTAGGGAGGGGCGGACAGGGACTGCACCCGGGGTGGTGGGAGGTGCGCCCGAGCGCGGCGGTAGCGCCCTCGGAGCGTGCGCAGCCTCTGGTCTCGGCAAGGGGGAGGCCTCGAAAGGAGGTAGGTGGTGCCAGGCGCCTCAGATGAGCTGCAGAGACCGCGCCAGGACGGCGGTGTGATGCATGCAGTTGGGTTGCTGCATAGTGGGAACCTTGCGAATCCAGCAGCCCCACCTGCTGTTGTACTTAAGGGTTCTAGCGCTGTGTTGGTTTTTTTTCTGCCATTTGGGAAAAGTTATTTCCTATAAGTAGTCCTGAAAGGGATGATGCAGTTAGGTCTTTGTTATTGAAATGTGGTGCAGGAAAGTGTCATGCAGAACAGGATGGTGGGGTTTGAAGAGATGGGGGTTGTTACTGAAGTATTGTGATGGAGTCCAATTCTGTGTAGAACCTGCGCTTGAATCAAGAGGCATGTGGTCAGCTGATGAAATTGCTGGGCTATGTTACCTGCATTATAGTACCAGACTTCCTAAGCAGGGGAAACCAGATCCAAACAGGGAATGGACTTCCCTGGCAGCTGTTGTCAAGGTGGAATCTGCAGCCCAAAGAGAGGCTTTTGATAGTCCAGGAAACTTGCAGGGTAAGATTGAATTTTGGGGGTAGGGGTGGGAGAGAAGGGAGTGGCAGAGAAGGTTCTTTCATTTCTTTTTTTTTTTTTTTAAGGTGCCTTTAAAAAAACATACGTCGCCTTCATTTCAGTCTCCATCCAAATTCTTTACTCTTTGTGATTGTAAATTTCACGATTGTTGTGATTCACAACTTCTTTCTGGGAAAACGTGGTTTTAGTGGAATGCTGTTCTTCCCAAACTGTAAACATGACAATGAAAACCTTCATTTGGCTGTTCAATATGTGGTGAAAGTCTTGCCAGGACCTGAATTCCTAATATAAAATCTTGAAAATATGTGTTCAATTTGGTAGAATCCTAGAAACTTTGCCCTCCTGTAACAGGTTGCGTTACTACATTTTGCATTTGTGTTAGTTTGTCATCATCTTCTTTTCCGTTAGTAGCATTTCAGTGTTGTCAGGCAGATTGTATCCCATATTTATTATTTCTTTCGTGTCTGAGGAATGCTCTGGCAGTGTCTGCTGTGTGCTGTCTAGCATATCAAGCCTGTACTTGCATTCCCCCTATGCACCTTCCTAGCACTGGTGCTTCTGCCTGCTGTATTCCGTTCTTGATCTGATTCTGTTTCCTTTCTGTAAGGTTGCGTGGTCTGCCTCTCTGTACATTCCCTTCTACTCAGTGTTCTGTGTGTTGTCTTACCAGAATGACTGTATGAGAGCAATGCTTCTGGCAGTCGTTAGAGGTGATAGTTTTTTAGTTAATGTTGTTTCTTTTTCAGTAACTAAGGAAGTTGTTGCTATGGGAACTGGAACAAAATGTATTGGCGAAAACAAAATGCGAAAAACTGGTAAGTATGGTGTAAAATTCAAGAACAGACTACCTATGCTGCATTCTTTCTTGCTGGTGTCATAGAATCAATGAAAGTGTCCAAGGCATTCTGCTCAGACTTCTTCTGGATTGAAGCCAGAAGTGTAAGGTAGACCTTTCTTCATCAACCAGAGAAGACCTGAGGCAGCCACAGTGGCTGCCATGAAGGTTTGCTGCACTCGCTGCCTCAAAGGTGAATTAACTTTTTATATCTGGAAATGTGTAGTTTAGGCCCTGATTCTGCATACTCAAAGACTTTGTAACTAAAAGCAAAACAAAACATAAGCAAAATAATTGTGCTTTGATTGCCTGCTGCAGTCTGGTTTTGTTGCAGTCTGATACAAGAGGTACCACTGCTGGTACTAACCAGCAGGAAGGTACTAACAGGGTATTTCTTCCTTGCTGCATGTTTCCTTCCTTACTGCATATTACTGCTAGATAGTTTTAAGTGTGGTACAATAAATGTATGGGATAGATACATGGCTTCTCACAACTACCATTTCTTACTATGTATTATAGGAGACTTTCCTTGCTCTGTGTGTCCATTCTTTAATTCATGCGGTATCATGGTGCCTGCTCTGCTAGGACAGGGAAGAAGCCATAGTAATGATGAAGGCTGAAAAGTGGCTAAGGGGGAAAAGTGTTCGTGCATATGTAGGTACAGGGCTTTCTACCGTAGACTCTTTAGACTCAGAGGAGGACTAGACTGAGATATGAGAAAGGGTTTTGCCTGTATCTGGTTTAGGCTACTTCACTTTCTCTATAATGTCCTTCATTTTGAAGTTAATTAGTGGAGCAAAAGAGTAGAAACTAGATTCTCTATCTTAGATTTTTTTGATCTTTCTTGTGATTTGGACATCTCAGAAGAGTTTTAATACAGACATTTTTCTGTCTGATTTAGAAAAATCATGATTAAACTGTTGTATCATTTACAGTCTAGATATTAGGGCTCTAAATAGAAAATTGACTGGGAAAAAGTAACACTAGTTTGTTTTGCCATTTTTTGTCTTCAGTGATCTCAAATCTAGGAAATATGATAACATTTTTAACTTGGTGGTAGGTCATGTTAATGGTTACCTGCTAGATCACTTCTAAACTTTTATAACTGTTAAAGAGGATTTCTATCACTTGGCCTTTTACCCCTGAAGTAAAAGATGATCTATAGTTCCCGTTCCTTTACATACCATAACAGGCAGATAGTGTAGGAAAGCTGAAGATGAGATGTGAAAACTTAGTAAATATCAGAATTATTTGCAAGAAAAATAGTTTAAATTGTGGGACACAGTTGTAAAAGAAACTTCAACCAAAAGCTTAACAAACTTTTGAAATTTTCTGGCAGAATGTGTTTTGAGAATATCAAGATTTACCCTTGAAAACAAAACTCAGGAAGATTTTGAAGGACAGTAGTGTTTATTCAACTCAAACAGTTTCCAGTATGAGAAGAGTTAAAATCTGGTATTCAGTTATGTCTCTGACTTGCTGCAGACTGAGTATTTTTATCCTTCATTTGTTTAGGCTGTTGACCTCCTTTTGTCGTGATTGGAAGTTTAAATATCTTGCAATACTCTGAAACCAATGGTAAACCATCAGATACTAACGAATATGGAGAACTGTCAAATGTAATATTTGTTTTGTCTTCTTTTTAGTAATGATTTAGTATTCTCATTTGGGTTTTGCTTTAGGCGACATTCTGAATGATAGCCATGCTGAAATTGTGGCCAAGAGGAGCTTCCAGAGGTGAGGCATGAATGGAGTTTTACTCAGTGCTGTAACAGTGCTCTTACTCAGTGCCACCTGAGGTTGTCACGATACAAATCGTTTTTGACCTATTGCTGAAGTAGCCAAATTTTCTACCTTCAGATATGAGAATGTAGTGAAAGACTGCATTACTTCTGTGTGGGAAACACTCTTGTTTCTTATTACCAGCAGGATTTTAGCCTAATTTTTATACTTCTAGGTAGTGTTAGGGCAAACTTTACACAGAAGTTTGCTTTTTCTTTGTTCCTGTGGAGCCTCTGTATGAAGAATTGGGATCTGATTTCATGTGACATCAATGCGCCTCTGATGACTGCTAGTCAAAGACAGAATTTTTGCTTTTTCCCCACATGGCAGTCCTCTTGTTTACCTGGAATAAACTGGTTCAGGGAACTGAGCCAGGAGAATAGTAATTCTGCAAAAATTAGTACATTTCATGCAATTTGATGCTACTAAACTGAGTCTCATTGAATCAGATGAGTTGCAGAGTTGGTAAAAACACATGCAGTGGGAGGTGAGGACCTTATCTGTACAGTTTGAGATCGTTAACAGTAACTCCACTGAATCCAACTCTCTGAGGTCTGTTATTAAAGTTCTGATGGTGTGTTTATTATGTTGGATGCCATCTCTCTGTAAAAGCATAACTGATTGGCTCCTGACAGACTCCCGTCCGGAAAGAACAGGCACTAGAGGGCATCTAAGTTTTGTTGTTTTCTCCTGCATCAAAAATGAAGTCAATGTTCCATGAAAACTTTCTGCCTAACAGGTATCTTCTCCATCAGTTGTGGCTTGCAGCTTCCCATCAGCAATGTATCTTTAGTCCAGGAACTGAAACTGGGAAATGGAAACTCAAACCAAATATCATATTTATTTTCTTCTCCAGTCATACCCCATGTAAGTATGCTGGAGTGAACCAAGTACATTGCTCCCACTTGTAGAATCTTTTCTGCCCCTTGTCTTTCTTTTGTCTCTCTTTGGTCTGGATTGAGAGTGAGGCAGTAATTCATGTTACCAATATGTGCCTGAAGATGACATGTGGTCCTCCACAGATAGATTTGGCATTTTATCTCACTGGATGTGATTCATGAGAACTCAGTAAGTCTGATGTACTGCTCATTATATAGTGGAATGTTTCACTTTAAACAATGACAGCTATTATTTTCCTTTCCAGAAAATAACATACTTACCAGAGGTCCTGCCATATTGTCTAGTTGCTTTGCTTCAAACATTATCTCCTTGGATTAAAATTTTAATAAAAAATACTGACATTTACCACCATTTACCTAAAAACAACCAAACAAAAGATAGCCCATACTGAACCACAACCACCCCCAACCCCATGAAGCAAAGAAAAAAAAAAAAAAACCAAAGAAACACCCAAAACCAAGCAAAAAAGAAAAACGGAGGAGAAGAGCTAACACTGACTCACACAAAACCCCCCAACAAACAAAAACCTACTGAAAAACAGGAAAAAAAGCCCCATTCATGAAACATCCCTAGCTTCCCAACACAAAACTTATTAGGGAATGTAATGAAACTTCTGTCATGGAAAACATTTGTTGTGTGTTTAAAAAAAAACAGCACCACAAAGTTGAAGATCTGTTGACAGAATGAAGGAATGCGGCCTCGGTCTACCAATATATCGGGCATCTTGATGTTACCGTGCTCTCTCTCACTGGTGTGTTCTTCAACCGCTAGTCTGTTACAGAGCAAAATATGGTCTCATCAGTACTTCATAGAATGAGTTAGTTGCTCATACATTATCATGATTCTGAATGCATTGCTGGAATATGCAATATTATTTTTTTTTCATTAGTGCATTTGAGAATGGAAATTATGTCTTCAAATTTATTGGTGAGAATAATAATTACTTTATTTTTCTCACGTGAGAAATTTCTCATATAAATCAGAGGCAAGCAAGTCAGGCTTGCTTTGCTTTGAACTGAGCTTCAGAATTCTGGTTCTGAACTTGTTACAGTTACACAGATTAAAGTTTTCACCCTTACTTAACAGATTATTCTTTCATTATTCTTTTGAAGTTTGTATTGTTTGATTATATCAGGTTTTCCTGTGAGTCTTCAACCCTGCTTGTAGTCTGTCAAATGCCTTTGTCACCTTGTACTTTATAGATCGTGTATTTTGCTTTCTTGATTATTTCTTACATAGAATGCAAAACTTGAAGCATATATTGGCTCAAATTTCAGTGAGATTTGATTCAGTGTTGCCCAGGACAATGTTTCAAAAATGTATTTTCATGGTTTGTAAGTTTTCATGGGTGCAGATCTGTGAAAGCTACTAGTAGTTGTAGTATTACTGGTATGATGTGTTCCAGTCACAAGATGACTTTTTGGCCAATTTTATGCTATTTCTCTTGTTCCAGGTGGAGATGCTTCTATTTTTCCAATCAGTGAACCAGAGAACCAGCTTTCTAAGCCAGTGACTGGAGGTCATGCAGCTGAACAATCAGCAGAATGTAGAAGTAACCATAATCACTTGTGTCCAGAAGATAAAAGGAAATCAGAGAAGATGGCAAGTAATCATGTAATCAAGAGACTGAAAACTGATGATGGTGGTTGTTTTTCCATAATCTCTGAAGACCTGGTTATGCAGCATAAACGAGAAGACAACACAAATCAAAAGAGCTGTGAATGTTCTGCTGAGATGCAAACAGCTAATAGGGAGACTCGCTTAGTGACACCAAAGGTAGTAGATGTTCATAGAACTGGAGCAAAATGTGTACCTGGAGAGCTGGATGATGCCCGAATACCTGGGCTGGGGTACCACCGTGTGGGATTATTACGAGTGAAGCCAGGTCGAGGAGACAGAACATGCTCTATGTCCTGCAGTGATAAACTGGCTCGCTGGAATGTGTTAGGGTGTCAAGGAGCTCTTCTGATGCATTTTCTGCAGTATCCAGTGTATCTGTCAGCAGTTATAGTGGGGAAGTGCCCATACAGCCAAGAAGCTATGCGGAGAGCAGTTATTGAAAGGTAAGTGCTCTCTTCAGATGGTGCGTATGGAGACAGTGAGCTTTGGAAGACAACGTGTGTCATACAAATACTAGAACTTCAGTAAGCTTTCGATAATGTGTCTTGTAAGATCCTGATAGAGAATCTGTTAAGGTATGAGTTGGATGAGCAGACACATGGATTGAAAACTATCTGAATGACTGGGCCCAGAAGGTAGTGATCACTGGGTGAAGTGTTGTTAAAAATGTAAGTAGCCGTGTACCCCAGGGATCAATACTACGTCCGAACTCATTTAATATCTTCATTAATTAATCATCTGGATGATGGTGCAGACTGTATGCCCAGACAGTTTGCTGAAGACTCAAGACTTTAGGAGTGGCTGATCGGCCAGGGCATTGTGCTAGCATCCAGAGTGATCTCAGCAGTCTAGAAAAAGTAGGAACTTGATGAAAACCTGCACCTGGGAAAGAGCAGTCCCATGCACTGTTACATGCTGAGGGCTGCCCACCTGGAAAGGAGGTTCACAGAAAAGGACTAAGGGTTCCTGCCAGATGTGAAGTTGCAAATGAGCCAGTAGTGTGCTCTGGCAACAAAGAAGGCTAATGGTGTCCTGGGCCACTTTAGGCAAAGTATCACAGCAGGTCCAGGGAGATGACCCTTCCCCTGGATTGGCACTGGTGAGGCCACATCTCACCGGGGTGTGTCTAGTTCTGGACCTCTCAGTACAAGAGGCACATGGACATACTGGAGAGAGGCCAGCAAAGAAGATGCATAATGGATTTTTAGCATCTCATATGAGGAGAGCTGGGACTACTCAGCCTGGAGAAGACTTGTGGGCATCCTATCAATTTGTATACATACCTGAAGGGAGGTGGCTGAGAAAATGGAGCCAGACTGTTTGCAGTGGTGTTGGTGATAGGCCAAGAGGCAATAGGAACAAACTGAAGCACGGGAGGTTCCCTTGGAACATCAGGAAACACTTGTTTACTGTGAGGATGATGGTAGAGGTTGCCCTGAGAGGTTGTGGAGTCTCCCATCTTTGAGTTATCCAAAAGTGATCTGGACACTGTCCTGAGCAGCTGGCTGTAGGTTGCCCGGCTGGAGGAGGGGACTAGATGACCTACAAGAGGTCCCCTCCCTCCTCATTTTTTCTCTGATTTACTAAAGTGGTTCAGGACACATTGTATGTGACAGCTTGTACCAGTCAGTTGGAAGAAGACAGTTGTGTTACAGTGGAGAGGCAAAGCTTATATGCATTTTTGTGGTGGTAAAAATTTGTCTGCTTTTTTAATCTCAGTTACGTCCAAGATCTGATCTTTCTCCCTGCTGTGAGTAGTAGAGCTCTCATAAAACAACCTGTCACCTCCAGGAGATCTATGTGAGAGATGAAGTGCATTGCTGCAAAATGGGGAAAGTTACCTGTTGTGCACTTCGGATTTTTTGGCTGATGAAAACTATCCCAGCAACAAGGACAGGAAGTGGATATATTTCTTACTTGAATGGCTAAATCAGTAGAGTAGAGGAGTAGAGAAGAGTAAGTGGATTTGGGCAGAGTGAAGGGAAAGGACAGCAAGAAAAAAAAACAGGGAGCTGAACCATTAAGTGGCAGTTATTAGACCAGTTCATATGAAAGGTTTGACTTAGTTTAGTAACTCCTCTTCTTTAAACCCCTGCATGCTTCTAGGATGATTATTAAAGAGATCATCAGTCCGTTATTGGAGAAGCTCTAGTTACCTTCCCAGTGGAGCTTTCTGTATAATTCTTTCCTCATTCTGTAACATGTAACAAGAATTTGCCTAGCCTTGTTAGTCTAGTGCAGTTAGGCACTTTTTCAGACTCTTGCCTCTTGAGGATATGACTCTCAGTCTTAATTCCTGCTCTGTGTAAATATTGTAGTGATTAAACACATGCTGGTTTTTCCTCATATGATCCTAATGTCATTCAGTATGCAACGGTAATTTAAGGTAACAAAGATAAGATTATACATGGAACTGTAAGTGTATTTTGTATGTTTTTAGGCTTTGATTATAAACCTTTAGGCTACTAAAACAGTTCCTGATGTAATGCAGTTGACTATGTAAATACTTGATTTATATTTTTCTTTGTGATTGCAGAAGTATATTGCAGTTTTTGTCCTGCATACTTATATAATAATGTCTTGCATACTGATTATAATAGCTTTTAACTAGACCTTTTTAAAAACCAGTTCATCATATATTTTTTTAGGGTGGACAAGGTCCTAATAAACTAATGTGGCTTTGGGGTTTTGTTTAATAAATATTTTTCTGAAGGGAAAAATTCCTCCAAACCTCGTCTCACCTATATAACTCATGTTCAATTCCGTTTTAATGTAAAAGAAATGTTTTTAAGATAATGAAGGGCAATTGTGCAAAATGATTGTGTTTGGGAGGAACATACTGAAGATCACTTGCATTTTTCTGTGTTTACTTTAGGTGTCAGCACATTTCATCTTTACCAGATGGTTTTCTCACTCAGGAGGTTAAGCTGCTGCAATCAGATCTTCAATTTGAACATAGCCGCCAGGCAATTCAGGAAGTTCAAACTAACAGCAAAACAAAACTTGTTCCTTGCAGTGCAGGTGAGTTAAGTTGGGCTAGTTGCGTAACTCTGTGCAAAAGTCTGAATAAAAACGAGGTGGGTTTGGTTATTTGGAATGGAACATCATTCCTTGCCAGTATACTAGCAGCAAAGTATGAAAAGCAAGAATTTCATTTCAGGTCATGACTTAATTGTTAGTAATATTTGTCTCAGCCTCTAGTTTCCAGTAGGGAGTTTTCAGACTGAATAAACACTTGGTTGATGTCATTAAGAATTTATAGTCTAAACACAGACAGAAAATAATCAGGGGAAACAAAAGTTGAGTACAAGAAGAAAACAAAAGACTTCTTGTTTTAGTTAGTTCTGCATTCTCCTTGGTAATTAACGAAAGACTTGTCATGCTGAGTTATGTTTGTAATTTGTCCAAAGATCTGTGAAAGAAGAAAGGATACAGAGTAGTATAGTGTAAAAGTTATAGATATTTTTGGCATGGCATTTTTTGCTGTGGTGATGGATGAATGCTTAAATCTCAATGTGATTTAGCAACATGGTCTCATTTGGGAAAAAAAAAAAAGGAACTGCCACTCTATGTGTATGGCTAAGCAGTTTTTTTAACCTGGACATGCCTGCCTTCTGCTGTTGTATAATTTTCTGTCTGAACCAGAACTGGAAGTTTTTCTATTACAATAGAGTTAACAATAAAATAGAATTGACACAAGGGGTTCCCTAATGGCATTCACATTCATTAAATTGGAGTTATTTACAAGTGCCAGGAAGGAAAATACTTTAATTTTGTGATAAAGGAAACAAATTCCATTATTGAAAAATAATGCCAGTTGAGTTAGCAAAAAAGGCTTGAAAGCAGCTGTGGCTAAATTCAGTATATGTCTTTCTTGCTGTACACTTCTCAGCTCGTTCTGTTAAGAAAAGATGAAGTATGCCTTAGCACTCTTTTTTAATGCCAGGTGGTTTCTTTTCTTGAAGGAGTAAAAATCAGAATAAACCCCAAATCTAAGGCTATTACACAGAGTATTGAAAGATGCTTGATAGGAACATTTCAGCTGTGATTTTAAGAAAATATGTGTTCTGTTTAGTGCTTTGAAGTTTGATATAATTATGAAAAAGTGGAAGAATGGAAAATGTGTTAATTTGTAAGTAGCTTTGTATCTCCTTGTCAGAAACTGATATCCTCTAACCAGGTAATTTTTAGATAGTTCACATGGGGAGGATTTAATACCAGTCATATGTATTTAATGTTATTTCATGTTTCAATTACATTACATACTTGACAAATATATTTCAATATTTCAGATACACAGGATTGTAATTTAGTAGAGTGATAGAGCATTGTACTTGAATCACTGTGTAAGTACAATTGGCACTTAGCAGAATATAACAATTGCAGCATACAGATGAATTGTAATACAAGGGTGAGTAGCATAAGCAGTCTTTGAGCATCTTGAATAACAAGGTGGTCCTTAGAGTACATGTATGTGCAACTGTTTTGTCTGTTAGGAACACAGAGAAGAGGGAGAATTTAGGAAAGAAGCTGTCTCTTGGTAGTAGAAGTTGAAGAACCTGCTGTTATGCCAAGGAGTGTCTGATTGGACATGTCAGTTTCTGTTGACATGCTGCTGATGCTTTGCTCATTACTTAGAAATTGTAAGGTATTGCATGCAGAGTTTCAGCATTAAGAAGTTTACAGTCTGAGATGATTACAAAGCTCTCAGACTTGGAGTAGAGTTTAAGGCTGTTGGTCCTTGCTATCTCTACTAGCTAATGTTTTTCAAGTAAAGTCTACAAATATTTGGTGTATGTCAGTTATCAAACGTGAAACTAGTTAAGAGTACACAATAAAATAATAGCAGACAACAAATTAAGAAGGAAAACATAGAGTGACTGGTGCAAGTATTTTAGGGCAATATTTCACAGCCTGGTGTGAAAATAAGCCATCTAACTTGCAAATTTCTTCATGCATTGTCCAGACAAGATGCACAAAAGAAAGTAGAATCCCCCTAAGAACTGGAGAATTACAAAGCTGAAGGCCAGATATTTAGAGGCATGGATTGTTAAATTATCTAGTTAAAATGAAAGCTCTGTGTGTGTGTGTGTTTTCATATTTTTAAATGAAACATTCTTTTAGATACTAGAATTCTGGCCCTAGAAAATCATGGTCCTCTTTCTAATTTGAATTATTTTGGGAAGCAACACATGAACAAATAAAATGAAAGGAGCTGTTTGGTTCTGTTTTTTGCGATAAGAGCATCTTCCTTTGTTCATAACAATTTCTTCTACAGCTATCAGTTGGAGTGCAGTCCCTGAGCAACCTCTGGATGTCACCTCGGACGGCTTCCGCCAGGGAACAACAAAGAAGGGAATTGGGAGCCATCAGAGCAGGTGTGAGAGTGTTGTAATATCTAAACACATGTTTTATTTGTTAGCTTACATGCCTTTGTCAGCTCATGTGATGTTCGAGCAGGAGGAAATCTAGAGAGTGGTGAAGAAGGGGGAAGGTAGAGAGCAGGGGAAAAGGAAGAGTCACTCTGTAGAGGAGAGAGGGCAGTTGGAATAATGAAAGTTAAATGAAAATTAACAAGTTTATCCTATTTCTTTGTCCCTGTTGAGAACATTGTAGGTAATGGTGGTGAGGGACTAGAATCAGTTTTTATTAGAAGGATGTTTACTGTTGAAGGAAACAGAATTTTTGCTTTGGTGGGTTTTTTTTTGGTTGATGATGGTGAAGGAAATCTGTGCATTGCATGTTCTTTTTCTAGAGATTTCTTTTTCTTTAATAGTCAGACCAGATGTCCTGGATGTATGATCATTAAAAGTGTAGCTTTGAAACATAACTTCCTGCCTTAAAATTTGAAAATGTGTTGAAATGATGGCAGCACATTCCTGACATGAATATGTCACCTTTCCAACTGTCATCTTAGCACTATGCTCTTTAAGAAGTCCTCTATCAAGTCATAGTTTAAAGAAATAGCAACGTATTTTTCTTGAGGTTGAGAGGAATTACTCATAAGCATCTGCAGACAAATTTCTGCATCTCTATGTTATCTTCATTTTAGGTGAGGCAGCCAAAATTATTATTGTTCTGTGGAAATTCAGCTTAAGGATTGACGTTTGTGGTTTAGCTGTTGGCTGATTGTACTACCAGTTTATCAATGGTCATATTGTTCATGTTTCCCAGACTTTTTGAGAGGATGATGACAATCCTGACAAGGGGTGAATAGCTTAATAAATACAGCTTAGATAGTTCTTGTGGAGAATTTATTCATATGCCTGCAAGTTGCATATTCTGAGCTTCTTGAAGTTAGGCCTGATTTGACTGAAGTTTATCCTGGTATATCCTAGTATTTGCAGATTTTCAGTGGAAAGAAGAGGACTAGGAACTTTGTGGTTTGTGACCAGTATTGGTGTCTGGGATATTGCTAACACAAATGACCTAGGCGACTTAGTGCATCTTTTCAGACAGGCTCCCTGTGCACTGTAGAATATATATTTTCAGTATGCAGTATGTAAGTATTCCAGAAGACATGTGAAAGATCAAACAAACTAGCTAACCCCTTTTTCTCAGTAGGCTTAAATTTGTTACATAGCATTTGTGCATCAGCTCTAAAACTTGAGAGCCATCTGCTTGCTGACAATTAGCACAAAAGTGGAAGAACTCTATTATTGTTGAAAGATCCTCTTCTCAACGTGTGCTTGAAATTCACTAAAACTTTCAGAAGTTATTAGAGCCTACAAGGCTGTGTGATCAGAAACATCTCGTTTCCTTAGGAAATCAGGATTAAAAACAATGTCAATGAACAAGTAAACTATTTATGCTTTTGAGGTAAATAGTCACAAAAGGAACTTTTATAATGAAAATAAGGAATTCACAGCCTTATTGGGACTGATGGTGCTTAATAATAAACAAGACTTGTATTTCTACATTCTTTTTTCCTCTCAGAGTGATTGCTGGGTAGAGTTGTTTAAGATTTTTTTTTCCCCTTTCAGTATGTTAGATAACATTAAATAACAAGGAAGGTAAAGCTGACTGACTAAAAGGAATTTGTAGGTAAATGTCTGGTATGTGCTTTTGTTAATACTTAATTAACTAAACCACCAAAAACTACAAGATGAAACTTGGACAGATTAGCTTGATTATTATATTTTAGAGCATCTTTGCATGCCGTCATCACCAGTGGGGTTCAGCAGGGTTGTTTTAGGACCAGTGCTTTTCAGCATCCTAATAAATGACCTGGATGTGGGACTCAAAGCTACATGAAGTAACTTTGCCAGTGACACTAAACTGGGAGAAGCTACTGACTTCCTTAAAGAAGACAGGCCCTGCAGAAAGACCTGGACGAATAACGGGGTTGTGCAATCACCAACCTTATGAAGTTTAACAAAGGCAAATGCCAGTTTTTGCAGGTGGCACCAGGTGACCCTGCATGTATGGACAGACTACGGGTCCTGACTGATGGCAAGCTGGATATGAGTCAGCAGTGCCCTGGCAACCAGGAGGACTACTCGCATCCTGGGGGGCATTAGGCCCAGCATCGCTGGCGAGGTGAAGGAGGGAATTTTCCCACTCTGCTCTGCACTGGTGTGGCCTCACCTCCTGGGGACAGTTCTGGGCACAGGAATATAAGATAAAGCTGTAAGTGTCCAAAGGGAGGGCGCCATCAGGATGATAAAGGGTCTGGAGGGGAAGCCCTACAAGGAGCAGCTGAGGTCACTTGGTTTGTTCAGCCTGGAGAAGGGGAGACTGGGGAGACCTCACAGCAGGTGACAACTTCCTTGTGAGGTGACACAGAGGTGCAGGCACTGTTCTGTGCTCTCTCGTCACCAGTGATAGGGCCTGAGGAATGGCTGGAGCTGGGTCAGGGGAGGTTTAGGCTGAATATTAGGAAAAGATTCTTCACCCGGAGGATGGTTGGGTGCTGGGACAGGCTTCTCAGGGCAGTGGTCACAGTGGTCTGAGTTCAAGGAGCATTTGGACAGTGCTGTCAGGCACATGCTGGGATTATTGGGGTTTTCATGAGCCAGGAGTTGGACTTGATGATCCTTGTGGAGATTCTCTGATACTATGCCATTTTCAATGTTCTTAAAATACGTGCTAGCAACATAGGAAGATTTCTTTTAATTGATTTTGTTTTCAGTGCTTCTGGAGAATCAGCTTGCACTTGTTGGAGAACTCAATCAGTCATTGTTAAGACAAGTATGCAAAGATAATTAAATAGAGGAAACAACTGGACCATTCATAACCAAACTACACTTTATAAACAGTGATTCTGGTTGTCATCTGTTTGGGGAAGTAGAAGGGCTCAAAGCTGATGGATATATGTAGTATCTTCTAAAGATATTTCAAACTTTGACTCACTCTATTTTTTGATTAGCTGCTTTGTATTTAACTGCCCTGCAGCTGAATGTGACCTCATCACCATCAGCATTGTTCCACATACTTCTGCTCCTTCTTTTATTTGTTTTGAATAATACAAAATTTAACTGTTTGAAAAAGCCTTTGGAGTCCCGTGCTTGTTTGATCTGTTCTGGGACTAGTCCTTCTGGCTAAACCATACTGCAGCTGTGAACTGATGACAGTGCAGTTTCATGCAGATAACATTGTGATATTAAAATGTTTATTCTGCAAACTGGTGAGTGCTGGCTGGGAGAATAGGGGCAATGCAGCACTTGGTCAATGTAGCATTTAAAACTGAGGGAAAAGGCAGGTGAGCTGCTTGGATGGGATAGGAAAAGTTAAATGATAGAGAAGTTTTTACATTTTTTTAAGAAGTGAACATAATGCTTTCTATCAAAAATATTTAGCTGAGATGTGCTGCTGTAAGGTGGAGTGAATTTATGATTTTTTTTCTGCCAGAATTTCTAATTTTTAATTTTTTTTATATCAGATCCAAAATCTGTAAAGTGGAACTCTTTCATAAATTCCAAAAGCTGGTGACAAGTATTTCACAAGAGGACCTACCAGAAACTCTACGGTAAAGACATATTATTGCCTTTAGAAGAGTGAATTTATCTTAATCTGAAGAATTATCTTATCTGAAGAATACTGTGATGATACAGTATCTGCTTGTGAATCTTATTTTAGATAGGTCCATTGTTAAACTTTGATACTTGAAAAATGTAGAAAGAGACACAAGATGAGGAAGTAGTACTTTTTTTGAAAACATGAGCTATTGGATCAGCTGCCTGCAGCTCTCTACCCTTGGTGGTATTCAAACCTTGCATCCCAAGATTGTCATGGAGTTATTGGTATCTAGTTGGTGTTCAGTGATTCTATCAAATTCCACTTTGATTGACAAGAAGGAAGAGTTCAAGTAAAAAATCCCTTTTTTCTTTTTTTTTTTTTAAGTCCAGGTTAAAATCAGTTTTCATCTTAGCGTGTGGTGGGGTAAGAGCTAGTAAGGTAAGATAATGTATAGGGCTCTTTCTGCACTACAGATGTTGCATAAACAGAGACCTTCTGGGAAGAAAATAAAGCAGCTTTTGTCTGAGGAAGCCATAACTGGAATTTTCCTTTACATTATTAAAAACAATTTTGGTTTATCAGACTGGAGTCAATTACTTGCAGTAATCATACAGTATGGCATAGTATTAGGTGCATTATGTATTTGGTGGTATATTGTAAAATAAAGCATTGTTTCACATGTACAGAAGCTTAGTTCTCTTTGGCTTGGAGATTCTGGGAGATGTAGAAGGTTCCAAATCCATTGCCACAGAAGGTTTATTTTATTTTAGACTTGCTTCCAAATACAATTTTACCAGCTTTAGGATGCAGTTATCCCAACTCTTGAGCCAGTTTAACTCCTTGTAGCTGCTGATGGGGATGGTCCCACAGCAGTTCTCTGCTGCTACTGGCTGTAGATTACTGTTTTCTCCCTTGTATCAGTAGCACTTCTCCAATCTCATGATGACGCAGTTCAGCTAGGTAATGTGGCTGAAAACAATTTCCTTGTCTTCTGTGTTTTTTCTTGGACTAATGAACTTAACTGGCCAATGGAAATCTGAAACAGATAAAACCCATGCCAAGGAATAGGAGACATATGTGACTGGAAGCAGGTGAGATAGGCCATTTTAGTATTTCATGGTACTAAGACAGTAAATGCAATGAACTTAGCCAAAGTAAGTGCACCCTGGATCTTTAATTAATGGACCTTGCTTGCTTTTGAGTTTTGTTGAATTAAAGACTGCAGTTACCTTCTGTGTCTATAGAAGTGTCTCATAACTGTTTCGAAGTTTTGATGTCAACATGGACCATATTATTACTGATATGCTTTCAACTGATTCTGTAAGTAGGGATACTTTGTCCTTAAATAAGTTTGAAATATAAAATTTTTAGCCTCTTTTGGGTGGGAGTTTGTCCTCACTCATTTAGCCATCATAATTTCCTCAAAACAGATTGTGAACTTGTGCATTGTTGGGTAGGTGACTCATGATTGCACGCTGCTTACATAAAGTCACTTCACCTCAGGGCTTTTCTAGACCATTTGCTTTGTCATTTCCTTTGACTTTTTTGTCCTCTGCTGTTTTTTTGTCTGGACTTCTGACAAAATCCAGCTGATTCACAGATGTGACCTTGTTTTTATGCTGCACAAACTCTAGTTATACAGTAGAGGTGCTAGCTCACTAGTCAGCTTGTGCAGCTGATTGCCTTTGAAGTTTTTTGGTTTTCCTCCTCTTCACTTAAAACATGTCTTTATGTTGCTGTTTTTTTCATCTTCCCTTTTCCTTTCTACACAGTATTCTGATGTTTTGATTTTTCTTTTCCCCTTGGGGTCTGAGTTTGAGCGAACTTCAGATAAGAAATCTTACACTCTCAAATTGCTTCTTTAAACTCCTATTTAACCAGTTACCCAGTTTTGTATTTTCTTCGCATTCAAATGTATCTTGTTATCTCTTACCACAAATGGTTCGCTCTAAAGCTGTGCTGTCACCCAGTTTCCTTTTTCCACTTTGACCTGAGGTTCCTCCCCTGACTCTTCTAGTCCACTTCCTTCCTACTCTTCTAGTCTCTGTTTCTTGCCTCCCATCTTTTCTGCTCCATCAAGAAAAGCCCATTCTGTAGTACTTTCAAATTTGCTGAACAGCTTGTTTTGTAGCTGTAGGGTATGTTAGGACAAGGGTTATTCTTCATGTAATGCTGCCTTCATTTACTGTTGTCCACTGTGAGACTTAGGAACTGGGGAATTTAAAGCTTTACATGGAACTGATTCTGATGTTCTTTTTTTTCCCCTCTGTTTTGGTGGTGGGGGGGTGTGTATCTAAAGCTGCTTCTCCTGCTTTTTGTGACTTTCTTACTCATTCTTCACACAAAGGATCTGTGTGGGTGCTGTTAAATTGGAATAGGTAGACAGTCTACTGGAGCCAGAACTTTGCTGGCTCTTCTAAAAGGAAAATCTAGGTATTTATAGTAGTATAGCTTATCTAAGATATTAAGCATGACATTCATCAATTTGAGTTTTTTCAGGATTTATTTGCTTTCACATGAGACTGAGAAGGAGGTGGTGTTTGTCTGGCATAAGCTACTTCACCAAGAACCAGATAGTACTGTATTATGCTGTCCCACCTTCTTTTTTCCTTAGTGATAATTCTTAACAATCTGTGTTCCGCATTTTATTTAAATTTTCACTCATCTCTCTAGGTAGACTGACTCTTACACTGTTTATTTATCACCTGTCATACCTAATTTTCATCTGTTGATTCCCTCTCACGTTATCATTTTGAAATTACTGCTGCATAAATCCATCTTTTTTTTTTTTCATGTTTTCCATGCTCACTACCACAGGAATGGTGACACATCATTGGGACAGTGTTGTGCTATTGCTAATCTGAATTGTTCCATAAAACCCTCTGCAGAATTGTTTGCGGATCACTTGATGGTAGTGTGTAAAGGAGATTTTTTGCATTACTGGGTTTTTTTTTCCCTGCTATTAGAAAAAAACATGCCTCTGTTACCACCTGGGAAAGTGAAAACCTTCTCTTGTCATACAGCGGCATCCACCGTAGAGAGTCTCCAGGCATTGTTGTTTGTACAAGATACGGCTGGTTGTATGGCCCTTTGTCTGAATCTAAGGGAGACTTTGTAAAATAAACCTGCCCAGACTTTCTTGCTGGGCTTATTAAATGAATGACTAATCCTCTTTTCTCTTAAACTGTAGTCAGGAGCCATCACAGTGAAGATTGTACTGTTATTCTTTCTTCCTGCTCAGTTCGCAGTGTAGGGGATTCCAGTTCCAGATCCAGTACTGATAGTGGGGTTCTGTGACCATTCCACTGGCCAGGTGGGGGAAAGTTCTAGTGTGGCCCTTATGTAAGACTTTCGAGAGCAGCTCAGAGGTTAGTTTCACAGAGTATGATTAATGTGAAAGAGGTGGAGAAAGCAAAATGGATTGGCTATGACAAGAGTGCAGGGCAGGTTTTTTAAGAGACTGCATCTCCCATGTTCAGCAGTCGCATAGACAGGTTCTCCACTCTTGCGCCTTTCTGAACCCAAGGTTTGAAGGATAGATAATATGGCTTGCTTTGCATGTCACAGTGTTTTAGAAATTTATAGCAGAATGCTGAGTGCCTCAAGCACAGCTTTTGATAGTCTTCTGTAATAGTGGAGCTATGGGGCTTTTTGGGGGGGGTGATCATAATTACTGCCTTTGAGCATGAAAGCCTGTTCTAGAAGTTAGTGCAGTGATTCCCACACCTCACAGATTAGGATTCCTAATATAGTAGTTTGGCTCTTCCTCTTTCTTGGTGAAGGGCATGTTGCCCATGATCTTCCCTTCATATTGGGTTTAATGTATAAACATTGCATATCACATGTGGCTGACAGATGTTTTGGCAAAGGAAGATAAAAGAGATTGGGAACAGAATACAAGGAAAGGAAAAAAAAATCTTGATGAAATTGTCTTACAGGCACTTGTGTTCAGCTACTCTAGACCTGAATTTCTCTATTTTGAAAATCACTGGTATAATGTGCTCAGCACAGTGACTCAGCACAGCATTGTTCGGCTGAGATTGTGGGGCATAGTTGCTACTTGAGGAAGGGGAATAACACCAAAACTGGCGAGTCTCTTTTGCTTTAGGGAAATAAAAGAGATTATTTTCTTCTTTGTCTCATTCTTCCCTATTCATTTTTTTGTTGGAAAAGAAAAATTGTCCAGTTCATTCTGTCCTACTCCCTTACAGCCAGTTTTCTACCATGCAAAATAAGGCTACTTCCACCCAATTCAAAGCACCGTTTTCAGCTTTGCTTCAGTGGTTTTTGCTGTCTCAGAAGTTTTCTGTAACCTGTGGTCACACAGTCAAATACAGACATTTCTATTACTAGAAGAGTTTTTTGCTTCCTTTTGTAAGATTGATGACAATGTCTAGCTTTAGAGCCTGGATGTCTCCAAGTCTCAGTAGAAGAGAATTTCACTAAGTAGCACGGACGAGTTCATAGGAGATTGTCAGGTTCTTAGATATTTGATTTCTTTTTTTATTTTGTGGCCTCATATTCAATAGGATTATAGAATTGTTTTCATTTTTGTGCATTTTTTTGTCAGGATGAAGACTCTAAAAACCTACTGGGACTACAAGGAAGCTGCATTAAACTATCAAGAAGCCTGGAGAGTGCTGCGCAGCCAAGCTCTGCTGGGTTGGGTCAAGAATGCCAAGGAATATCTGCACTTCACATGAGAATCCATGTGACTGTATGAATCCAGGAATAAGCTCTGGTCCACAGCAGATACCTCTGCAGTTCAAGGGCCAGAAAAAGACACCCTCTAGTTTGTGTGCTGTAAAGAGACAGGAGTGAAAAGGGAAGTAATTTAGAGAATACTTTATTTTTACTGAGTTGAAGCCCCCTTTTTAATGAACTATTGAAAAGGATCACTGCTGACTTAAAATTCTGAGCTGCATGAAACAGTATGCCTCCAAAAGAAAGGAAGCAGTGATATGCTGTCATAGTAATTGAGGGTATGATCTACCAGCCATAATCATTGTAGTGAAAGTAGTGTCAAGTGAAACTGAAGCAGTACTATGGAAAATTTTAGTGCTGCTTTTTTCTTCCACTTCTCATAATGTTGTGGTTGTTCTTGTGTTGCTGGGACAACCCTAATATAGTAAGTCATACTTTTATAACTCTGAGCTCTTCTTGTCTGGTGCCTGAAAGAATTTTCTGTGTCCCCCAGCCCCCTTGCTTCTAACTGGAAGAACTAGTTCTGTTGAAGTGCCTTTTTTTTCTGGGAATCCTTCATATATGCTGCTCTTTACTAAACATAGCCACAGATATTGCCACAGCAGAAGCAAAAGTACTGGGGAGGGGTCTGTCTCAAATAATACCACTTGGGAAAGCCCATGCCTCTCAATTTCAGGACTTTGCCAGATAACCTTTCAACTGCTTTGTTTCTGTAGGCAGGAAAGATTCCTGAATGACTTGGTTCAAATTGGCCAGTCCTATATAATTACAGTCAAACAGTTACCTGCTTTTAAGTGTTTCAAGCACTGTCTATGTCCGTGCCCCTCTGTGGGAAATGGTCAGTTAAAAGCAGAAATGCCTCAGCCATTTTTGTCACTGTTCCTTGTGTTCATTAATAGCCTGGCAAAGGTGGAGATGCTTTGGGGAGTATTCCAGATAGTCGCTGGCATGTCTCTTCTAGTCTCTTGTCATTATGCTTTATTACCAACTAACATCTGCATGGCAAGACAGTCAACACTGTGAGCAGTTGTGGGGGAAGCAGCATGTAATCTTGCTTAAACCTTCTGTCCCAGTTACTGCCTTTCGTGAGCAATGTCAAGACTGTGTAACTACTACTGAGTACATTCCCCTATTGTATTTTTCTCTTGTTAACCACAATTGATAAAATATTTGGACAAGGCAACAGCGGGATGAAAAAAGTAGATAATTTAGAATTTAAGAATTCTTCAGTGATTTGAATTTTTTTGGTTCTTTGGTATCCTCTAATTTTGGATTTGAAAAATAGGCACAGCAGTTCTCCAAACAGCCTTTGCTGTCAACCTACTGAGCTGCATATGGGACCAAACAGTATACATCACATTACAGTCTGAGAATTGATAGCAGCAAATCTTTTTTACTTCACACTTAGGTTGACCTTTCAAGTAAGAATAGTTCTCTTGTTGAAGAAATAGCAGCATGAATTCTCTGCGTATATGCCCATTCTCTCAAATCCTGCACTAACATGCAGAAATACCAGTTGTACTGTTGAGGGGGAAGTAATTTTATGTGTTTGTATAGGACAAGGGATTATGGAGATTAAGGACTTGCAAGTAGTCATCAGAGCATAAAAAATGGCCAGATGCCATTGCACACAGGCTACAGGGTGAACTGCTGAAGATAAATGGTAGCTATTCTTGTAATTGAGCAAGTCGCATTCCAAGGGCAGAGTTCTATAGTGTACCTAAAGAGCTGTCAGTAGATTTCCAGGTTCCTGAAATTTACCTTTGTTCTTCGCTGAAATCTTGCAGAAACTATTAATTTACCATACCTAGTTTCCCATAGTTAATCAACAATGTCAGCAGTGAACCTGCTGACCAGACTGGAATGTTCCCATTTCCTATCCAGCTGCAATATTAAAATGGGTTATGTAAGACTAGTTCTGTATTCTTACATCAATTTTCAGATAAGCAGTTATATGGTTTAAATTCTTTTAACTCTTTTCTAAAATTTGAGCCTGGCTGTTTGGATTGTTCCTTGTAAGATTTTTTCTGCATTTCTAAAATACTTGTAAACTATAGACTGCTGCTTTTCTATTACTTACCAGGTTTAAAAGTAGTTTTTGAGGTGCTGAACACTGATGCTAACCTCACTTTTTGGATGGAGCTGAGGACATATTTAAGCCTAGAGCAAGACAGTGAATATGCAAAGACGGAAGGAGCTGAAACAGAACAGCATTTAAAAGGCTGAGGGGCTAAGCCTGCAGGATCTCATCCTCAGCTGCATGGCATTTCTGTGATGGAAAATCAGTATTTAAATGCTGCATCGGTTTCATTCCAAAATGTCAGGAAATGCTGTTGGCAGTACCATGAAACTGCTCTAAAAATCAGAAGGGAAAAATGCAGAGATAGGAAAGAACAGTCTCTGCTTTTGCAAAAGGCAGCAAACTAAACTTGGATCATTGTTAGCAGGTCTTTGGAAGAATTGCTCCTGGAAAGTAACAGCTGACGTGTTCCAAGCCTTATCACTCCTTTGCGCTGGGATAGCTGATGCTCTGAAAAACAAAGATAGGCAAGGCACAGGGAGGACAGTAGAATGCAGAGACTCTGCCACAGATGAGCAGAGTTTGTGGGGAGGGAAGTAGCAGGAATTAAGTGCCCACAGTGCATGGTTAATGAGGACAAGCAAACAATTGGCAGTGGGAGCAGCAGAGCATAGGAGGGCACCAAGATTCCCACCATATGTGTAAAATGAGCACATCTGTATTGCCCAGATAGGTCCTTGCCTGTCCCAAACTTGTTTGGGGACCAATGGCTCCTAATTGCCAGGACAAAGAAACTGTAATCATTAAATGGGATGTCTTTAACAGCATCACTATTAGGGATGTCATTCTGTTCTCAACCATAGTAAGAAGGCAGGACAGACTGCCTGCTTATCTTTAAGGAAGTCAAAACCAGCACATAGAAGCAAGTGGTTTTGTCCAGGAATAATCAATCTGTTTGACCTTGAGGCTGCAGTTCCATAAGACCGGATGCTAGCATTCCACTGTCTTTGGAAAAGCAAGGTTTTGATCTTCACAGTGTGCTTCCACTGCTCACCTTAACACAGGCCGGAAGGCTTACTGATCTCACTACATTCTGAGTAAATTGGAGACTGTTTAAATTACTGTATTTGTAGAAAAACAAACCATGAGTCCAAAACAAGATGCAGCCTTTCACTAGGAAGGAGTTAAAAGACCTCTGCAATAAATCCATTAAGCACTAGAGGAAAGGAAGGAAGAGCTAGGGTTGTGCTGCTGAGGGCAGGAGAATTCTGTTGGCAAGGAGGAAAGAAAGGTGTTGGAGTTCTTTTTCTGAGACT
Organism: Donacobius atricapilla; assembly: GCA_013397315.1. NCBI lineage: Eukaryota > Metazoa > Chordata > Aves > Passeriformes > Mimidae > Donacobius > Donacobius atricapilla. The sequence goes on along the minus strand of WBMY01006441.1, from coordinate 23,731 downwards.
ATCTAATAATGTCCTAAGAGGAATGCAGTAATGATAGGTATATAATATATGCAATTAACATAAATACATGTAGAAGCAAGATAATTTTTGAAGAAAGACCATCTAAATGATCTAAATTTGGCCTAAATATTAAATATTTACTGAATGCTAAATTAATCCAGTACTGATTTAGGTATATTGGAGATGACATTTCAATTTAGCTTAAAGAAAAGTGACATAGAGGTGTTGCTGTAGGAATAGTGAGGTATTACTTCATTGTCAGTGCATAAATTGAAGGGTTAACAGAAAATTAAGATCATACGGGATCAAATGCTTTATATAATTTGACAAGAGTGTACTGTCTAAAGGGATGCATTTCACCTGTGCATTTCAAAAGGAAACCTCTTGATGTTTTATTGCCATTTTAAGTGTACCTGCAGATGAAAAGTGAAGGTATTGCTGTAGAATATTTATCCTTACATTTTCTGGAACTACTTCCATATCTGGGCTCCTAAATATAAACTAATAAATATGTTAAAGAGAGCCATTATGTGGGGGTTTTAGGGGCTTATGAAGGGTAATCCAAAAGTTATTTCAATCAGAACATCCTCCCTTGCTTTTAGATCCATCTATTTGCTATCACGTAATTAACTTCATCTAGCATTTTTAAGTGTTTCTTACTCCTCTGTTAATAGCTAAGAAAAAAAATATTACTTGATAACTATCAAAAAACGGTAAAGTTTCAGCATAAAGGAAACAGAACATTTTCCAGTAATAAAAGGTAATTTAAAAAATGACAGGTGAAGCCACTTTTCTTCATTGTGAATCAAAAATTCTGTAAAGAGTAAACATCAGCGTGTGAAAAGGGAGTTAGAAGTAATTCTAAGATGGAAGCGCTGACAAAATGTTTCCTAAAGCTGTGGTTTACAATGCAGTGCTATTCTGAATAATGAAAGGCTTACTGAGATCAACAGCACATTTTCAGATGTGGTAAGCACGTGCATCACAGTTACCGGGACAAGCCTCAGTAATAGGATAGTGTCAACATTTCACAGGCTCCTATGGTCACATTTTGGAGTCCTTCTGCCAATACTAGTGAATGACTGCAGAGCTAAACAGTTCTAGGCATAATGTATCTTCATGGGCATTTGTGTTAGTATGAATTTGATCTAAGTTTGGAAAGTGGTAAATTTCCACTGTAAATCGAAGCATTTTAAAAACTAGATTCTTAGGCACCACACAGTGTGTAAATGAATTAAAACTTTTACTAGGAATCTAAACTGTATTTAGCGTTTCCTTGCTGGCTTAGGAAGGTTGAAGTGATGCTACTTCTTCAACCTAGTGTTCTCCTTTAATATCAGTGTAACTCCAGCACTGTGCAATTAGGTCACTTAGCTGGTTTTTCCACTCTCTCCCACATAATCCAAGGGTGCCTGTAAATAGAAGTAGCTGTGAGATATGGTAGCTCTGAAGCTATTGGTTTTAAAAACTACAAAGAGCTCCTTGTTTCTTCCTGGTATCATCAGCCACACACTGAAGTTTGAGAAGCTGTACGATGTCTAGTAAGTAACAGAACCAGCTTAGAAGCATCTTGTAAATGTGGTGCATTTCCTGGCCAAAATGAAGGTAAGAAATGACAGCACTGCCTGTTTGTGACAGGAATTTTTATTATACTTGTTTGTTAACTGAGAAAGAGGAACATACTAGCTCAGTTCAACACAATCAGCATCTTGCTCCTGGCTTTGGATAAGCTAGCAAATCCAGTGTTCCCAATACTAATTTATTGTTTTTATTTTTCTTAAACTAACATCTCAAAACAGAATAAGTGTGTGTTCTTCTCTTCATGTTTTAGAAGCCCAACTACTTTGCTTTTTTATTTAATCAATGTCATCAAATGTATCCCCGCCAAAGAACTGAGGCTCTGGGAATTCATAGCTGTGAGAAAAAAAAAAAGCACAAAACCAACAAAACTTTCTTTTTATAATTTAACAGTCTAATAAAACAAGACCTAGCAATATATTAAGAAATAAATCCAGTTACAAATGCATGTATAGAGAAGGAACTTCTGAGGATGTCAGAACAGAAAGTGATCAGCTATTTACAAGTTACACAGCAGGATGGTACAGTAGTCAAGACCCACCATTCAGAAACCAAATGTGTTCTCTCCACTGTAGGCAACATACAAGAATCCATCCTCATCCTTTTCCTTCTCATAAAGTTGTCCCATAGTTAAGCTGGAAAGGGAGAAAAAGAGAAATGGTTTGCTTGGCTCATGCAAGTTGCCAGTGTTAACAGTTAGAACCTCATATAAACAAGGATTAGTAAAAGCTAATACTTGTAAGTCTGTGTATAGGTTAAAATACAAAAAAATGAGGATAAATGAAAAGCAGTTGACTCCTAAATTAGAGAAATGATCCTGGACTCTGCAGAGTAAATTTTTTATATTTCTTCACAAATGGCTTTGTTGGAATTCTTTCTTATTTAATTGGAAATTGGTCTCTGTTTTGACAACAAAAAGAAACCCTAGCAATTACTTGGCTGGTCAACTGCTCCAGCCATCTATCTACAGATGGTTGGAGCAGTAGACATCAGTCAGGTGCACAAATGAAGTCTCCTCAGCTCAACCTTTCTCCGACTTCCCAAAACTGAGATAAGGCTGATGAACTGAAAGATGGAGACTGGATGTGAGTGATAGGGAAAACAATGCTGTAATTCTGCCCAAAAGAGAAGCTGGGAAGATTTGTAAGCAGTACTTGAAATGGAAGAGAACTGGTGAATAGTAGATAGATCACCAACCCTTGACATCCTTCTCTCCTCACACTATTACGTAAAATCAGCCTGTGAGATGAGCAGAGCCCTGAACAGATTGTGTTTTTATCAGTTAGGAAGTTACCGTTTTTACATTAATATTGAATGATCAAAGCCCTGTTTTTCTAGCTGAGATGTGACATTTCATTATGAACATGTGAGAAGAGAATGGATCTCTCTTTCCTGCTTCTAGTAATTCTCTAGTACTGTTATTAAGATGACATACAGGCATTCTCAGTACTGTTAGAAGAAAACAAGCAGAAAAGGATGGTTCTCAGAGGTCCCCATTGTGTATCAGGTTACTTGGAAGGTCTCTTTCTTAATACAATTAAGTATTAAAAACAATATCTCATCTAAGGCATGTAAGGACATACTGTTTCCTTAAATGTTACTGAAGCATCTTGGGGGGAAAGTTGTAGTAGCTGCTTCTGCTATATTCTGTATGTAGCAGAAAACAATGAAACTTATTCCTATATAAAAGCAATGCAAAAAACCTTTCTATTACAATTATTCTTTTTTATAGAAGTAAATAATTTTAATAAAAGAACCAGCAATTCGTCTGTAACATTACAATTTCTTTGTAAACTGACAAGTTACTGTGTTTTTTTCAGAATAATTCATGGCATTTGCTTTTGAGTATTTCATGTGCAACTTTCTTTGTTATACCGAGAATCACTGTTTTTTGACATTGCCGATGTACATGTTTTGCACTCAACCAAGTGCCACAACATCATAACTGCAAAGCTCACCCTTTTGCCATGGACGTAAATCATAGTGTATTTTTCAGTCATCTTTCCTTTCAGCCTAGCTTAAGAAATAAGATGTTTACCAAACTCATGAGAAAAAAAACCTTCCAGTGAGATTAAGATGTGACAAACAGCTCCTAAAATCACCAAATGAGCCTTGAAGAGTGGTGTTACTGACCCTCTAATATGCACAGGCTTGCTGAAATGATTCTGAATACCGAGTGAGTAGCCTCTCACCTGGATTGTGGGACAGTCTTGTCTACAAAGAGGAATATTGCCTTCTCAGATGGCAGTTGAATCCTCTTCCTGATGATCCACATGAACTGGGCCACGGTGATGTCAGACGGAACTAAGTACTTCCTCTTGTCAATATCAACAATCTGAGATCCTGAGACCTTCTCCACTATGACCTGTGAAGTGCAGGTGTGAAGGTCAGGCTGTTCAGGATTGGTATGAATAGACAGCTTTGGTAGATCGTTTGCTCATACAGGCTTAAAAGGGTGAGCAGAGGGAATGAACAAAAAGGTTTCCTGACCTCCACCAAATCAAGAGGTAGAAGTGGCTCAGCACTGTAAAACCTGATTTTACAGCTGCACTGAAACCTGCATTCATATACACAATAGCTTGAAACTTCGTGTGCCTGTGTTTAGCATTCATGGGGTAAAAAGGTGCATTATGCCTTAGAGACACCTGTGACAGGAAACTATGCACATCACTTACCCTTCTGTACACTGATGATACGAAATTATTGCAGTGTGGACCCAAAGTTGAAAATTAATCAGCAGTGTACCCTGGACATGAGTAAGGCTAACAGTGTCCTGGACTGCATTAGGCAAAGGACTGGGAGGTGATCCTTTTGCTGTAATGGTACTGGTGAGGCTACCTTTGTATTCTGCTGAACTGACATTATTTCATCATTGCTTCAGAAATCAGAAATTGACTACAGGAAGGAAAGACAGCAAGATGGCCAGGAACAAAACCAAACAAAAAGAAACAAACCAGACAAAAAGCAACAGGAACAGGGGGAAGGATAATTAAGTATTGCTTGTGCAAATGACCTGATGCTTGTTGTATTACACAGTCATTCCTGAAGGAAAAATACAGCAGGTCAAGAAATAAACTTTACAAGAGGTCTCCATTCCTTAGCTCTGCATTCCACTTGAAACATTAAGTTTCAAAAACACTTCCGACTATTTAATTGTTACCAACTACTTGGTATCAATGGTCTGCAGCTCAATTTGAATCATCAAGCAGAAAACACACACCAGTCCAAAGGATTGCTGCAATTTGAGATTTAATTCCTGTATCTGTCTACACCTTGCTGTCCATTCCTGATACAGCAGCAAGTCACTCTGACTTAGACTGAGTTTCTATGTGTCTTTTCCCCCTAAGGTTATCAAGGATACTTTTGAAATGGATAAATGGATACTATGGAAATGTATGGTCATTAAGGATGCTGCAGTCTACTTGTGAGGGGATAGTTAGTCAAGAGAGAACAGCAAGGATCGTATCAGCTTGCCAGAGTGCAACTGGACAAAATCTTGTGACTAGGTGCAACTGAGCAGCAGAGTAAGTCAATGGGAATGAAGATTCTTCTTTGGGTAGTGCTAATGGAGAAGTTACTTACCAAAAGGTGAGAGGCAGGAGTGGCACTAACTGGCACGTGTCAGATGGGATGTGGGAAATTTTACACTCAAGCAAGTAAGTTGAGAATGTGGACATGTTTCTGGCTATTATGTAAGGATGTAAACGGTGGTCTTTTCAGAGACTGGAACATAGTAAAAGTGATTGTTGAGGGAAGAAGAGAGGTCATTCGCTATTTATCAGATTGGTAGGTATTAATGCAGAAAGGAGGGGTCACCACTTGCATTGGCTCTTCAAACAACCGGGTTTGCATGAGGAAATTCACCATGATGAATGGAATAGGCGTGGAATATATATACGTGTGGAATACATGAGGGTTATTATCTAACTCATTTAGCCAGGATAGAAGATGATCAAGGTTTCACGAGTCTTCATAGACTTTCTAAGGATCAGGCACAATCTTCAAGACAATGAAGGTGTTTGCTGGGATTTAACTGCCATTAGAAGAAAGCAGGATCATGAGCTATCATAAAAATCCCTGGAAAATGTTTAGAAAGCTTATTTGTCAATATGCAGTGGGGCAGAGGAGGAAATGTTGGAGTAGTAAGATGTGTTTGGGGCTTCTTTAAAACATCTAGGGACACAAAAAGGAAAATTAATTTACTTAGTAGGAACTCATCAGAATGGGCAGGATGGAAACCGTTCATCCACCTTTGCCTCTAAGTACTCTGTTGAAGCTGGCTTGGTTACTCACCGGGACACGGTCGGGGTATTTGGCTCGGATTTTTGCGGACTCGACACATCTGTGCTCTGTGAACAAAACTCGTAATTAATCATTGCATAGTAATAATACTGCCGGGGTCCTAGGCCGAGAGGACAGCGCCTGCAGGGCCGTGAGCCTGCGGGGATCGCGGTCATATTCCCGCCTCCGAGTGAGTCTCTAGTTTTTCGGGGAGACCGTCCCCGGGCATCGCACCACCCTTCGCGAGGGCCGCCAGCGGCTGTCCGCCCACAGACCGCCTGGGGAAGCCGACCGCGACAGATGGCGACACGGGAGACTGAGGGCAGCGGGGCCGCTGCCAGGCAGCACCGAGCCCGGACCCACCCTTACCCAGCGCGTGGTCCTCTTTGAACATCCACTTCATGGTGCAGGCGGGCGGGGAGCGAAGCCAGAGGCGGCGAGGCCCGTGTGCGGGGGGCGGGAGCTCGTGCCGGGCCTGTCGCCGTCACGGTCCCTGTCACAACAACAGCCGTGGCTCGGCAGGCGGAACTTCCGGCTCCCCTGCTCCCCGGCAACCGTTTGAGCAGGCGCGCTTCCGGCTGGGCATCGCGGGGCGGGGCTGTGGCATTCGGGCACGGAGTCACCTGCCGGGTGCGAAGCCGCCTGCGGCGCTCCCGGGGCACTCGAAGCCGCTCCACGATTTCGCCGCCCCGGCAGGTGTCCCTGTCTGTCTGTCCCCATCCCGCTGCCAGCGGCCCCGGGAGGCAGCGGTGCGCGTTCATTGGCTGGTGCGCCCGTCCCCTCGGCGCTGATTGGCGCGGCGTCTCGTCAGTCGGACGCTCCGCCAGGGCAACGCTGAAGGCGCGGGCGGGCGGAGAGAGTGCTGGGAGGGGTGGTGCTGTCGGGTACCGAGCGCCGCTCGCCATGGCTGGCGTAGATTTGTTCTCGCATCCCGCGCTGTACACGCGCTACCGGGCTGGGCTCTGCTCCGCCGCTGCGCTGGCGCTGTTGCTCATCACGGTGCTCACCTATGTGCCGCCGCTGCTGGTGGCCTACCGGAGCCACGGTGAGCGCCACGGGACCCCACGCGGCCCGGCCGGGCCCGGCGCAGCCCTGAAACCTCGCGCTGTTTCTGCCCTCAGGTTTCTGGCTAAAGCAGAGCGCGTACCTGGAGCAGCCCACTGTTCGTTTCCGGTACGAGGTTCTCTTCGTCGCCACCATCGGGTCTGGCCCGGCCAGTTTCTTGGCGTGGAGCACGTTCCCAGCGTTCAACAGGCTCCAGGAGGACCGGCTCCGAGTCCCGCTCCTGTCGGTAGGCCTGCCCGGGGCGGCCCGGCAACTGTGGCTAGAAGTGAGGCTGCAGAGTGTGGCCAGCGGACCGGTAGCCGGCTCAGGGCCCGAGTGCAGATGGCGCTTTTGAGCGGGTGGCCCGTCAGGCACTGCTGCCTTCAGGTAGCAGCAGCTTGTGCCTCACATCGAGATTTGCTGGATTATTAATGAGTCCCGCTTCACTCCCTCTCAGTGTTACTGAATCACAGCATTACTTAGATTGGAAAAAACCCGTAAGACCAAGTCCGGTCATTAACCACACCCTGCCAGTTTTGCCATTAAACCACGTCCGTAAGCACCGCTGATGGTTTGCATGAACACATCAACTTATTTTCATCAAATTAGTTCTGGCCCTCTCCCCTGGCCACATGGCTTATCATGATGTGAAGTTTGCAGGGTAGCCCCTAGATTTGGAAGCAGATGCGTGCCTTCAGAAGCACATAATCTCTGCCTTGAAGTCACTTCCTGGGATTTCACGGTGGCAGTTGTTTTTCTGTGTGCCTCTGTAACAAGCCCTGTTATTCTTGCAAGTAGCAGAAGTACTGGATACTGACACACAAGGATAGCAAGCCTTGGCTCACAGCCAGGAATCAGTATACAGAGGCCATTTAAGAGGCATGCTGCGGTGGCAGGCAAAAGCCTGACCATCAGTCATGTATTTGCACTGTGTCTTACAGAAGATACAGCACTAAGGCGTGCTTTGTAGTGTGCAGGGGAGACAGTTGGAATGGTGTAGGGCTCGAAGTAAACTTTCCCTCCCTGGAGTGGCATATGAAACATTGTATAACAGACAACAGTGTAGATTTCTTGTTTGTCTCTAGTCCTCTGTCTATAAATAGTCAAGTAGCTTTTTATTGCATTCCTACCTATACAGTTCATGTGCTTCCTTGGTATGTCCGTGCTGCAGTTGTGGAGGTCTCCTGGGGTTTTACTTCTTTTGTTTTTCTTTCTAACAGAAATTCCTGTCTTTAAAAAAAATTTGTTTAGACTAGAGAAGAAGATAAAAATCAAGATGGCAAAATGGATCAGTTGCATTTTAAATTGGAACTTCCACTACAACCAACAGAGCATGTAGTTGGCGTTCAGCTGATTCTACTCTTTTCCTACCAGCTTTATGTGAGTATTTTTTGGTTTGTTTGTTATGATGTATAGACCCATTATAATATTCCAGTAGAGGTTATACAAAAGACGAAAAGAAACTTTCCACATCTGAAATTTCTATCTATGTATTTTACTAAAAATTATTTATTTTCTCCTTCTTTGCTGTGTCATTCCTAGTCTAGCTCTCTTGTGTATTTTGATAGGAATTTTTTGTTTCTTTAAATTTTTAAGCTCTGTATTCTCTTGGGCTGTAGTGCACCATACAGGACAGAAGTGCACAACAGTGAGTATCAGTCTGAGTGGCACCTGGAAATAACTGAGTCTTGCAATAGGCAGAAGGATGCGCATTCCTACACACTGCCGTGTCTTGCCATAACCAGTTCATTTTCAGAAGTGGAGAGTCAGGTCATTGCAGCAGCCTAAAATTCCTTAGATTTTGCTCAACAGCTCTTGAAGCATCGGTAATCATCTGCCAGGATCTTCTGTATCTTGTAACTGGGACAAGGAAGAAAGTGTTCAGGGAAGACAAGACAATACAATTCCGCTGCCATTGTACCTCCAGTGGCAGTGCAATTAATACCTAAAGCAAAGAGTAAAACACCAGTGCACAGAGAGCCCAGGGATACATCTGAAAGGACCAATATTATAGAGCTGCATTGGGTGCAGCCGCACAGACAAGAAGTTGTTTTCCTAGGGAGATTAGGCTGTTTCTTTGGAGAGTCTTGCTGATTGCAGATGGACAAGCTTAGCAATCATAGCTGTGTGGTGTAGAAAACATCCTTAAGCCTGAGGCCCAGAATAAAGGCCGAACAGTCCTAAATTTGGGCTGAAGTATTTGGTCAGATATTAGTATCACAGAAAGTTAGGATATTCACCACACTTTTTATTCCACTGCAAATATGGAATTTTTCCTTCAGAGTGAGTGGTTGATAAGAACTAAGGACCTACCTTCTTTATTTGGTTCTTGCTGGAGAGTACAAGTCCTTGATTTTGACTGTTGAGTTTTTTAAACTGTGTCGCCAATGAATGTATTTAGTCACCTTGCTGCTTTTTACATGTTATGGCCAGTCAGATCTTTCTGTCGTTAGCCACAGATGTTGGACTTCACTGAAGTGAAGTTTCCTGTGGAACTTTGTTGATTTAATAAAGTTAGTTAACTATCAATTAAGGTAGTTCACTTTTTTTAAAAAACGGTTTTTTTTATTTGGTGTTCCCTTGTTTAGACTAAGGTGATGATCTGAAACTTGGGAATCGTAGAAAAATCAAATCTGTGTAGAAAAATTTGTAGATACCAAGAAGTAGAAAAGTGTGTTGTATCCCCTCTCCTCCCCCTGAATTTTCCTTTCTTGTGTTCACTATTTCAGAGAATGTCAACATTTGTGATGCAGAGCATGGCTTTTCTTCAGTTTTTTTCTCCTGTGCCAGGGTCTCAGCTCTATGTGAATGGAGACTTGAAATTAAACCAGAGGCAATTACTTAACCATTGTGGACTGGATACCAGATACAATGTGAGGAAACGTTTTTCCCTTCCCCATCAATTCACCTCCCCTGACCTCTTAATCCTCCTAGTATCATAGGTGACACCTGAATTATTTGTACTACTCCACAGAGTGAGCTGTTAGACTTTGGAACTGGTATTTTCTTGTTAGACTACAAGAGGGAAGAGGTTATTCTGCCGAGATAGTCACTCTGATGTTTATGTTCATTCCTTGAAGGGGATGGTTACTTTGTGTAAGAAACTCAGTAGAATTACTGTCTTGAAGACTGGACAAATAATTAAAGTGTCTCGTTGTAACAGGTGTCTGTGGTCAATGGCACAAGTCCTTTTGCAAGTGACTATGATCTAGCAAACATCATTGCAGCATATTGGGATAGAAATGGTAAGCCTGAATGTGTAGCTACAGGACAGTAGTAGTTAGCATATTGGCAGATGTTTTGTGAGGTATATGACTTCTGTATTAATACCTAAAAGCCCTTTAAACTGGATGTTTCCTTTCTCCATTTTAGTGACAACAGTCTTTTCAGATCCCAGCCCTGTTTGGATGACTGGAAGAGCAACAGATACGCCATTTATCATTAATGCCACCATTCATTACCCAGTGGAAGTTATCTTATATCCTTTGAAAACTGCACAAACTGTGACATAACAGGGTTATATTATTTGAGCCTCCACCACATACAGGCCAAATGAAAACTGTTTTCTCCTAGATGTGTTGCAATTTTTTTTTTTTTTTGGTTAGCTAAGCAAATGCTACAGTTCTGGAGTTAATGAAATACCTATTTGTCCATTCCTCCAGATGGTTGTGCTGGCATAACCATTTTTTGCCTTTCTATAATGGGAACCTGTGTTGCTTTTCATCTTTGCTAAAAAGGACTTTAAAGCAGTTTCTTAGCTATTCTCAGGGAATATTCGTAGTACATCTTGCTTTGGTTCTGCAGTACCTGCTGTCCCTATCTGTCACAGATGCGATTTGCAAAGCATGATACTGTAGTCTGTGACCTAAAGTAAATCATTAGAAATCTGCATGCAAGATCATCTCACCAAATAACTCCCACAGTGGGAGGTTGTTACCTCTCTCCAAGTGCAGACAGACCGGAATTCTTTCCTTTTTTTAACAAAATAATTCTTCGTTCGTTATGTCCTTTGCTCTTTTTCTTAGACAAGAACAAGTCTGCCTTTAGAAGAATCTGTATGGAGCACACTTCTTACAAGATTTGTTTACCTGCCTGAATATTAACAATAAGGACTTCCTGATTACTCAGGCACAAAGTAGGTACTTTACCCAGAATTGGTTTAAATGTCTTCCAGGACAGACGTTCTCTCCAGCTTTTGTTACCTACCATGGTATAAGGCTTTTAGGTGTTTCTCTGGTTCAGAGGCTTAGCATGTGTTACATGAACTGATGTCTTAACAAGGTTTGTGCCTTTCTGCCTGTGAGTTTCTTTGTTTGGAATAAGCTTCTCTATTAACACTCCTTGACTTTCTTTAAATATCAGCCAGGATTTTGGGAAATTATTAAATTTGCCTGGATCCAGTATATCAGCATCCTCCTTATCTTTCTTTGGGTGTTCGGTAGGATTAAGATGTTTTTGTTCCAGAATCAGGTGCTGACTACAATTCCAATATCACCAGTTCTGCCTGTCTCTCCAGTCCTATCCTACAAACAGCACCAGTCCTGAAGACATGCCTAAGAACACTTTATAGAAATGCCATTCAAGAATAGTTACCAGATTTTATTCTCTATACACTTCTTACTTCAGAAGATCAGAATTTTGTAAGTATGTTCCAAATATGCTCTGTTTGTGCTTACTTTTAAAAATACATGTTCATTCATCTAGTTTCTTCATGAACACTGCTTTGGAGCTGGAAAATTTTATATTTTTGACAGTTAAAGAAAAGCTGAGTTATTTTTTTGCAACTGGAACATGCCTCAAAAACTATCTTGAAAACTGAAAATAATGTGCTAAATGTATCAACATTATCTGTTTTTACTTCTTGTAAATCAATTCACTGTAGTCTTAACATGCATTTATGTGCACTATGAAATGAAAAAATGCAAAAATGAGTTAAGGTCAGAGATGCGCTTCTGTAACTGTGGCTGTACATACTCAGCAATTTAATTATTAAACTGGATGATGAATAAATTCAAGGGTGATGTGAGAACCCAGATTTTGGGTGACAGTGTATGCAAAATTTGTACAACCATTTACTATTGGCATTATCACTGTAGTACCAGACCATTATTTGTGAATTGTGACTAGTAAAACGGAGAATCCTTGTACTTATTGAAAGAAAACTAGCAAAAAATTCTACCAGGGAAGCCTCAGAGTTTCAAAGTAAGTGAATAATTATCTTCAGAGCTTTAATAGTTCAGAAGAGATAAAAATTATAATCACTTGGTATACAGTGAATAACTGTGTCCCTTGTTCCTGATGGTGGTGGTCGTAGGGAAGATTATTTTATCTTCTTTTTCTGGGCTAACTTTTTATGCCAGACAAGCTTACAAGAGGAAACATAATTTCCATTATGTTTTCAGTTTTGTATTAAGGAATTAATTGTAGCAAAGCAGTGTTATGGCAGGACACAACTTAATTATAGATGCTAGAATTCTGCAAAAAAATTCTAAGTGTCTTTGGTTCTCTTGAACTCTTAAGACATGGTGCAGCTATGAAATATGAAAGAGCAGCTTAGCAGTATGCCACCTTTTGGCCATCATCCTCTAGAATTCAACATCCTGGCAGTTGGGAGAGCTACCTTTTCCAGACGTCTCCAGTTTTCTCTTGGATCTTTGAAGTCTCTGTGTGGCAGCATAGGGCTACTGATAACTGGCTTTGTATCAGCATCTCCAGAGTCAAAGCAACTGTCTACTGCTTTTTAGTGCTTCTAGCCACTGCACAGCAAGAACAAAGGGGGCTGTGAGCTTGTTTCCCCATATCTCAAGCTGATGTACATTTGGTATGCTCTCCCTTGCTGCAGTAATGGTGCTTGTGTGACTGCGTGAGCTAAATCAGGGATTCTTTATAGTGAAGATGATCTTTACCAAATATATAATCACTTTTTCAGACAAGTCAGTTCCTTGACTGAACTTGGTATGTGTCTGCACAAGCATTAAGATGGACATGAGCAAGGGCTAGAAGGACCGCAATTTAAGGGTTTGAATGTTCTGCTCTCACACAAATGGAACGTGAAGTCTGTTTAAGGTAGCAACAGAAACGTGGAAGAGATTAATGCTGGAAAGCCACAGTACTGGGGAGACTCCATGAATCCATTAATCCCTCTCTCTTTTCTTTCCTGTTGTTGCCTTTCACATTAAGTTAGAACAAGTGATGCTTCTCAGAGCAACGGTTTAGCACATACATGTGAAATAAGAAATGGAGATTAGGTCTAGTTCCAGAAATACAGAGAAAAATACCCTTAACATTCTCTTTTCCTTTAGGTGGAGAAAACTGGAAAAAATCCTCTACAGTAATGTAAGCAAAGAACTACATACATTAAAAGGAGGCAATCAAAAGAGTTACTTATTTGCAGGTGGCATGTAATTGTTTAATATGACCTGAAGCCATCCCTCCATTTCTTTTCAAAAAGGTACTTCATGACTGGGAATAATAACTGAATGCAGGGTAAATGGAGCCGTAAAGGCAGATATTACCACAGCAGGGAAAAAAACTCTGTGATACCTCTGCTGTGGTCACTTCCTGGATCACTTTTTTTACTGCCTATAGTTCTTGGTTCATAGTTCTGACTCCTTTCTCAAGCTTGAAGAGACATTGTACTTTTGTAAGTAACCAGCCAATAGAAAAAAGGCAAGATTTATAGCTGAAGCAACAAACTGAACTACATGGGAAAAGAGGATCCACTGTAACTAGCACTAAAAGAGGTTTCGGAAGAAGAGCCTTTCTCAGAAAGCTATATGCAAGGACTCTTCCTTGAGCTTGATAAGCAGCACAAAAAGTCAAAACCACTACCATGCACCACAGTGCTACTACACAGATCTTCTCTGTATACATGTGCCAGAGCAGTCTAAATGCTAGTCATTGAGTAAGGACATGGTGGCTCGCTAGGATTAATCAAGGTTCTGTAAGAAGGAAAAAGAAAGCAGCTTTAAGGTAAAAGTCCTGTGCATGAACTGATGTGGGAAAATGGCCGTGTAGGAGCCATCCTTCAGGAGTCTTTTAAGAGGTGGAACTAGGATACAAGAAACCACCTCGTTGCTTGTGAACTCACCCAGCAGCCCGTTTGCAGGGGGCATTATCTTCTCGTTCCACTCGCACGAGGCGAGTGGGACGCGGCCGCGCCGAGCTCTGTTCGCCTGGGGGTGCTGGGCCGCGATGGAGGGAGCAGGCGGAGGCCGCGGGGCGCTGGCTGCTGCGGGCGCCAAGGCAGCGTTGCCACTAGCCGGTTCCGGCGAGGCGGCCGGGGCCCTGCGGGCCGGGCGCCTGCAGGCCGCGCGTACCCGCCTGCGGGCCGGGCGCCTCGCCCGTCCCACTCGTCTTGGGAGGGGCAAGCGAGCGGACCGCCTCTGCCCGGCTGCGCCTTTGCCCGGGGATGCTCCCGGAGCGGGGCGGATCGGCTTCTTCTCGGGCTCCTCCCGCTGCCTCGGCCACGTCTGAAAGCGACTCATTGTCTCTGTCGGCAGCTCGGAGCCGCGGCGGTGGCTGGAGGTGGCGACAAGGTACGAGCAGGCTGATGCGGGTGTATGGTTATTCCACCGGATTGGAAGTCCCGGTCAGACCTTTTATTTCCCATTTTTTCAAACAACGGTGCATTAAAGGGGCACCTTTAAAGGGGCATTGAGGGCAACGAGACTGGTGAGGGGCTTGGAACACGAGCCATATGAAGAACGACTGAGGGAGCTGGGGTTGTTTAGCCTGGAGAAAAGGAGACTCAGAGGTGACCTTATCACTACAACTTCCTGAAAGGTGGTTGTAGTCGGGTGGGTGTTGGTCTCTTTCTGCAGGGAGCATCTGACAGAACGAGAGGACAGTCTTAAGCTATGTTAAGGGAAATGTAGGTTGGATATTAGGAAAAAGTTTTTCACGGAAAGAATGATATAATACTGGAATGGTCTACCCGGGAAGGTGGTGGAGTCACCATCCCTGGATGTGTTTAAAAAAAGACTGGATGTGGCACTTAGTGCCATGATCTAGTTGAGGTGTTAGGGCATGGGTTGGACTCGATGATCTTGAAGGTCTCTTCCAACCTAGAAATTCTGTGATTCTATAAAGGAGATGTTTTTGAGCGGGTCACACACGCCCCGGCTTGTGGCAGCGGAGTAGCGGTAATACCAGTTGCAGCAGAGCCGATGTCGCACCGAGAAGAGGTAAAGCTGTCGAAAATCAGCCTCCTTTTCTTCTCTTTTCTTTTCTTTTCTTTTCTTTTCTTTTCTTTTCTTTTCTTTTCTTTTCTTTTCTTTTCTTTTTTTTTCTCTTTTCTTTTTCTTTTCTCCTTAGAAAACAAGGCTGATTCAGGTTAAGGTGGTTTCATTTGTTGGAGTTAGATGGTGAAATAAGGTGGTTTAGAGAACCCTCCCATCATTAGGAAATCCCTTGCCATTTTTCTGTTGTGTCCTGCCTCTTTCTAGGTGAAGGTGACATGCTGATCGGAAGCATTTGTGAGTATTTCTTAGTTGCAACTGTTGCTTCAAGTGAGGCACACATCAGCCCAATCGTCCTCGGACTGTTTGAATTCGAGGACACTATTGTACCGGTGCAGACAGAGTCTCAAGTAAGTGAATAGCATTCAGTCACTGCGGGTGTCTCTTTGTCACCCCAGTTTTGCCATAGTAAAAATTCCTAACAAAAATTGCAACTAAGCAGACCTCATTTCTTGAGCACCAGTAATTCTAGTGGCTGAAAACACTGTGATCTTCAGCTGCAGTGCATGGAGAAATAGGTGCTGTTGGGCCATGCTTTGACACTGCTTTTGTTTAGGCTGGAGAACTTTATCCAACTCTAAAAAATATAAAAAATCTCCCAAAGGAAACAGTACCTTTTAGAAAAAGAACTTTAATGATCATGTAATTAAATATATGGTATGTTTCATTGTATTAAAAAGTGTTTAAGTGTGATGGTTTCCTAGAAGCAATTCTTCAAATCTCACTTACAACTGGATTGTAAAAAGAAATATATTTCCAAAAGCAGTATCACCTGAAATGCTAATACAATGTTATAATTCCAAATTACTACAATACATTTACTGTATTTTATTTAGTTGAAGTGCTCTGTTCTGGATCTGAAAAGTGCTTTCCTTAGAAATGACATCTTTTTGGGATCAATACTACTGCTGACTGTAATTTTACCCTGCTTGGTAAAACTGGATAGTTTTCTGTAAGGTATCTAGTTTCTTGGCAAGCAATGGCAGTGGCCCTGTAGCTCACCAATCTATCAGAGACAGTTTAAATTGTGAAGAAAATGATTGCTCTGGACAGTTTGTATAATTAATTGTAATTAATTCTATTCTATTAAAAAAATAGGCAGGCTAATGAGTTTTAACTATTTAGTATTGGAAAGACTTTTAACTTTTAGGACAACCAGTGATTCTAGAACACACCCTCCAAAGGAGCTTTTTCTTTTCCCGTTCAAATACCAATCTGCATATTGTTGTTGATACAGTAAGCTTTTACCTTATGAAGATGTGTGATTTCTAGCTGCAGAAGAATACTGGAAAGTGATGTTTTGTCAGTGGGGTGATTTACTGCAAGAATTACTAGTAATATTGTTGTGTTCCAGCATTTCACTTTTTTGAGTAGCAAACTGTGTTTCTAATGTTAGCTCATAGAAGCCATTTTGGTGGTAACTGCATTGGTGCAATGTCTTATAGGTGAAGTATGCAGTGAGTAAATTCCATGAGGAAAAGTAGACCTTCAGGTGATCTTTGCTTTAATTATCATGCCATGGACAAACATTTTCCTATTAATTCTATAAAATGCATAATGACGTTTACCATTTTCATTCTTTTTACAGTCAAGTACTGCTGCATTTGGTGAATTTTAAGTACATAAGTGATACTTACATTCATCTCGTATTGCTCTGAAAGGTCAGCATACAAGGACAACCATTTCTGGGTAACAAAAAGTTGAGCACATAATCCAGCATTAGGTATTAATTTTTCAGTGGACGAGATCAATCTGGGAAATCAACAGAATCACAGAATATTCTGAGTTGGAAGGGACCCATAACTGAGTACAGCATTTGAAGTAATTTCTGTGTAGTCTTTAAAGTTCTTTGACTTCAGAAATGCTGCACAGATTGTTTAAAATGAAAGCATGCTGGAAATTTTCTCATACAGAAAATGGCCAGGGAAGATTTTGACAAAGACAGCTAAGATACAGTTGCTCACAAGTCATTGTAGGGGAGCAGGTATTTGTAATTCTTTGCTCAAATGTTTTTGCTCTAATCCAGTCTGTTTTTTTAGTCTTCCCACAACAGACCCAGACTTGCTTGTTCTAAGGGAGTCTTTCATCCCAGCCTTTTGTCCAAAGCTCAAAGAGAGAGCATGTTTATTGACAGCTCTAATATGAGGCACACTATGAGCTGTTTTTCTACAGTCTTTTTAGTATCCCAGAAAAAAAATTAGCAGTTTAATAGGAGGGTCCTTTTTTTAGCTATAACGTGAGTTTTTGCTACTTTAAGTGAAATCTCTTCATGTTGAATTCTGTGCTGAAAGAAAGTTACTAAGAAACTGTACTCCTTTCAGAGCTGACCTGAAAAGATCTGATTACTTGATTCCAACATTATATTTCTTATGTGACAAACGAACAAAAGTCCCTGGAAGCAAGAGCTAAACGATCATCCAGTGGACAATTTAGTTCTTTCTTTTCTGCCTCTCTGGGTCTGAAAAGTGCTGTCCTTAGAAATGACATCTTTTTGGGATCAATACTACTGCTGACTGTAATTTTACCCTGCTTGGTAAAACTGGATAGTTTTCTGTAAGGTATCTAGTTTCTTGGCAAGCAATGGCAGTGGCCCTGCAGCTCACCAATTATCAGAGACAGTTTTAAGTCGAGAAGAAAATGATTGCTTTGTTGGACAGTTTGTATAATTAATTTCCTTTGGGCAATATGTAAGAATAGTTATTGTGGAACTGTCCCAGGGATCATCTAGTTCAGGGTCTTGTTTCCATTAGTAGCTGTTAGCAGGGAAGCCCAGGATCAGATCTTGATTTGGGACTGGCAACTAACCCAGATAGGCAGATGCTTTTCAGATCACATTTTGAACATTTGCATTACCCTGTGAAGAGGTGATTGTGCCTCAGGAATTTGACAGACTTCTGATTATTCTCTTTAGCAGAGCTATTCTTGAAGAAATTATATCACCAAAGAAGTGCTACTACTATCATAAAAAAGGAATAACAGTGTAACTGTTAGTAAAATAACTTACATTAAGGAGTATTCATTATTTACAAAAACACATATTGTTATGCCATCGGGTGTTGCCATACTTCACGAGTCTCAGCTGAGAAATGTGAGGTGTCAGAGTGCTGTCTGCTGCAACTTGACACCCATTACAGCCTGTTTTTCTGCTTGTTGTAGCTCCCTTGCAACTTGGGGTCAGTCTGATTGCTTGAGTCAATGAAAAGGTGTTTTCTAGAGCTTTATCACTGAGATGGCAGCTGAAGTAGCAGTAATGCTAGAACATCTGGCCCCTCTGCTGCTTCTCCTTTCCCCCCACCCCATTTGTGGTTGGCAGGCATGCTATGGTCAGGCAGGTGCAGCTACAAGGAAGCACTTCTGTGGAGCAAAGCAGGAAAAAAGGAGGTGTAACAAACCCCAGTTTTGGTTTCCTGAGGGGAGCTTGGGGTGGGCAGGTGGTGCCACTGAGCTGTTGATGGAGGAGGAGGACACTAGCAGAAAGAGGCGAGGCAAAGAAAGTCACAGGTTAGTGTTTCAGCATGCAGCTTCAGTGTGCAATTTTGGCATATTGCCTTTCTGCGCTGAAAGAGCAAGCTTGCCTAACAGCACCATCTGGTGAGTCCTGCCTGGAATAATTACAGGATCAGAAGTAGCCTGTATGGCAATGTCCTGTTCCTCACATTTGGAATTGTAGAATCATTTAGGTTGGAAAAGACATTTAAGATCACGAAGTCCAACTGTTAACCCAACAATGCCAAGTCCACAACTAAGGCAATGATACAATGTGATCTATAAAGATTTATAAATATGTGTATATGTGTATACATATATAGATCTTCAGCAACTCTATTTTATTCTATTAACTCTTTATTTTATTCTATGGGCTATTCAACAGCTGCTTTCTGCCTCAGCTAAAGTTTATCAAAAATCACAGAAGAGCTTTGGGTTAAAAAGGGTTAAAAAAAGTTGTACTTTAAGGGAAGGTAAGTTTAATCTGGGCTGAAATCACCTTAACTGCAGAATGTAATTGCAAATGGTAAATGGTTGTTTACATGAAAATAGAATTACACACACCCAACATGAGAACTGCAGAAATAAAAGTCACTGGTTACGGAGAAAGTGGTGTATTTGGCCTTATGCACTGGAAAGCACACAAAAGAATACTTTTACAGATGCTATATTTTGTTGTGTAATTATGCTTTTTCTTTGGTGGTGCCTACCTGTATGTATATTCCCTAGAAACACTCCAGCTTTTCCAAAAGGGTAGAAAATTAATCTTAAATACAGACAGGGGGTATCTACTTAGTGTTTTACTTTGACATCACACATTTTACTTGCAGTTTCTGTCATAGTGAAGTGTAGGGAAATACTTCAGCTACAGTCATTTGACATTATTTGTAGCACTTGAGTCTGATTAGTTCAGACATACTGTGGACTAATGCTCATGTTATCTGTTTTTTTATTGGCACAGTGTTGTCTGCAACACTACTTGCATGGGAACTGGAGTGAGGAGAGGTCTGAGAGAAGGTCAAGGCAGAAGTGAATTTTAAAAAACAGCTTTTGGCTTTTATTCCTCAGTCCCCCACTCTCTGCTAATAACATGTAAAGAGCAGTTAGTGTTGCAGTTCTGCAGCATGATTAGAGTGGAGCAACAGTTCTGTGCAGCTAGAATAGAAACACATTAATTCCTTAAAAGGCATAAATGAGCCTCTAAAAGCTACATAATGGGTGAGATTGCAAGGAGCTGCAGAATGCAGTCTTAGGGTAGATAATGACTCACATTTTGCATTCAGGAAAGAGATCTGAGATGGTTGTGTAGGGCTGACTTTCAGGCATAGAGCCTGTTTCAGGAAAAATCTTTCAATTAGCAAATGCAACTGTACTTTGACTTCAGCTTAGATTCTTTCATCCTGCTCTGCTTAGTGAAATGTCAATGCAGGGTGCTGGATTGCTCGCAATCCTCACAGCACAGAGAAACTGTTACAGATGCTTCTGTAGATGTAATATGCCGATTCAGTATTTGAACAAGGCAGATTTTATCTATGAAGAATGGCCAAGCTGAATTAAACTAAGGATTTATCTATCAGCTCTTGTGCCTGAGAGGAGCAAGTAGTGGACTGCTAAGGAAGAAGTTAAGTAATACTGTAAGCCTTATTTCTTCTAGTATGTCACTGCAATACAGGCGTATACCATGGGCTATTCACAGTTTAGGGAATTGCTAAGCCATGGGCTGTAGCCTCATTTTTGCCTTTAACAGTCCTTGGAAGGCTTTTCTTCCATTACTTACTTTAAATCAATGTAATTATTTTTTGAACTCTTGTATACTTTTGCTGTCACAGAATTTTGAAGGAGTTTCACATTTTATATACAGTGTACATAAAGGCTTTGTAATGAGTGATCATTTAATTCAATTCAATTTATTATGTCAAATGAGTGTGTATCTATGTTTACTAGTCTGCATGATTTTCTTTCAAGAGTTCAGAGTGTGTTGAAAAATGTATCCTTCGCTTTAACAAGAAAAAAATTGTAATTGCAAATTGTGAATGCAGCTAGATGGCAAATACATATATGTAGAACTTCTGAGATGATCTGCATTCATGAGGAGTCCTACTTTCCTAAAATCTTGCCTGCTAACGTTTACTGACCACTTACAAGTGGAATCTGCATGAGTGAGAGCACAAAAGGGTAGGTGCTCTAGTAAAAAGCTGTGAGAAGTGCATGTGTCTTGAACTTTGACTGCAAAGTAAAGCAGAAATCCACTTGGGGTTGACATGTCTAAGATTTTTCTAGGAGTTATATGCAGACAAATCTAACTTCCAAACTGGAAATTCCTTGAATGCAAACTCAGGATATTCAGTCTTGGGATGCATGCACTCCAGGCCAAAGATTCGTGTCAGCAGCTTTTTCATTTTATCATCTGTGGCTAGATGTGGCTTCAGGTTGTGAGTTTTCATCCATCTTCTGCCCTCCGCGGTTTGGAAAATAGAGGGTTGTGGACAAGCACTAATTGGTATAGCACCCTATGGCCACTGTAGAGTACAGCATCACATTAGATAAGATGATTTTTATTTCAGTACCCACAGTTGCCAGTGTTTGCATCCACTCCTTTTAGGGGACAGAAACCCTTGTAATGTTAAATTGAAACAGAAATACAGTTGAGTGATTCAGAAAAAATTTTTTTCTTCTTCTTTTTTCAGAGCAATATTTACCAGTATTCAAGTTGAGGGCCTCATGTATTTTGTAGTTTTATTTTGTTTTTTTTTTTTTTTTTAATCAAGGGTTGAGCTGCATCAACCCAAGGTTTTCTTCAGCACTGAACGTTTACTTATTTACTTATTTCAGTTGTCACCTGCAGTGATCATCCCCCAGTGCAACTGATTAAGGAAGCAGTTAATGCCACATACATACATGCACATTTGAAAAAAGGTTTTAAAAATGCAAGACTTTGTATTGTCTAAGTTGTATGGTTATTGTGCCACAGGAGCAACGGTTCACCCATATTTCCCTTCTCTTTTTCAGCTTTTCTCATTGCCCTTCGTTGGTGAGAATGGCAAGGATTCGGATTCCTAGCACAGTTGTTATAATTTTTGTTACAGTTCAGACTGGATTCTTACTATTCATGTATGCCCGGTACAGTAGCTTCATGCTTCAGTCTGAGGAGAAACCATCACAAGTCCATATACTTATTCTCTCCTCTTGGCGGTCGGGATCTTCTTTTGTCGGTCAACTTTTCAGCCAGCATCCCAGCGTCTTCTACCTGATGGAACCTGCATGGCACGTGTGGGTTACAATGTACCAGAACAGTGCCAAAGTCTTACACATGGCAGTGCGGGACCTAGTCAGGTCGGTCTTTCTGTGTGACATGTCTGTGTTTGATGCTTACATGCCTTGGAAAAGAAACTTATCCGATCTTTTCCAGTGGGCAGCAAGTCGAGCTCTGTGTTCAGCTCCTGCTTGTGACTCTTTTCAACGTACTGACATAACCAGTGAATTGGCATGCAAGACTCTGTGTGGACGGTATCCATTCAGCAAGGTGGAGGAAGCCTGTAAAACTTACAGCCATGTTGTCATCAAGGAAGTTCGATTCTTTGACTTAAAGGTCCTATACCCCCTTCTCACTGATCCATCCCTGAATCTCAAAATTATTCATCTGGTCCGTGACCCCAGGGCAGTTGTTAAGTCACGGGAACAATCAGTCAAAGCATTAGCCCGTGACAATGGAATTGTCTTGAGTACCAATGGCACTAAAGTGGAAGATAGCAAATACAAAGTAATGCAAGAGGTTTGCAGAAGTCATGTTCAGATTTATGAAACAGCTACTCTAAAACCACCTAATTTCCTGAAAGATCGCTATTTAATGGTCCGTTTTGAAGATCTGGTAAGAGATCCGTTATCAGAAATCTCAGAAATGTATAAATTTGCAGATCTTAGTTTGACTCCCAGGCTCAAAAGCTGGATCTATAATATCACACATGGACAGGGACCAGGAAAAAAAAAAGAAGCCTTCAAAATAACCTCTCGAGATGCAGTTAGTGTTTCACAGGCCTGGAGAAATGTTCTTTCCTTTCAGAAAGTTAAGAAAATACAGGAAGTTTGCAAAGGTGCTATCAACATTCTTGGTTATCAGCTGGTGGATTCAGAAAAAGAACAAAGAGATCTGACACTGGATTTGGTGTTGCCGAGACGACAAAATCAATTCAATTGGTCATCATTTAATCCAAAGCACTGAGACATTTTTGAGAGATCTGGGGAGGTGGGGAAGGATAGTTGTTTGAATGTTTCTCTACTAGACAGCATATTGTAGTTGGAAAGTCCTTGGTTGTTGACTTTATCTTTTAGTCTACTTCTTTTTTGTTAACGTAAGGGTTTTTTTCCTGAGTTTTTTTTACATAAAAAAGACAGCAAGATACTTGTCAGCCTGTTACTGTGCTGCTCACAGCATTGTTTTAAGAATATAATTTAAGCACTTTCTATTAAAAGATGGATTCTCAAAGATGTCTTGGTTTATTGATAATAGTACACTTCTGTTTTTCATGCTTTAATTATTTAGGAATCAGAGTTGTTTTTATATATGGATCAAAGTAGATACTAAATTCCTTCACCTGACTTTCTTGTTAAAAGTTGTTGTGCAGTTGTGTATTTTTTCCGACTTCTTTTGATGTTTTAAATTTTAACATATAAGTTTTCCAAAAGGTGGGGCAACTGCAGCAGCTGTGTTGTAAAAGCCTTAAACGGGAACTTCATTTATTGATAGATTTCATAATGGTTTCCTTGGAATGGCAATGTTAACAATCAGATACTGGAATGTGATGTTTGCTGGGAGTGCAAAAACCAGAGGATATAAAG
>WBMY01006437.1:523061-563450 GCA_013397315.1 Donacobius atricapilla | reverse complement strand
AGATAGATGAGAGATCATGATCACTGGAAACAGCTGCACCAGATCAAATGGTAATATGCCTCCTATTTTCATTGGTTGGTACCATGCTAGTTAAAAATATCTATAAGGGCTGAAAAGCTCACTCAAATTAAAAGAATACTGCTATGGCAATCACAATTTATTCTAATATTGACTTTTAACATTTTTAAGACATTTCCACTTTCCATAAATCACATCAACTAATTCACCTTGAATCTTTCAGAATCTTCTACGCCTTGGAATATTCCTGCAGGACACTTCTGCTGAATCATCTTTGGACATCTTGGTTGTTTTTTTGGGTTTTCTTTCTGTGAAATTGTTTCCCTGAATTTGACTCATTGAAAATACACACCAAAGACAACTGTGAGAGACAGTGAATGAAGTGTGGCATCAGAAGGTAAACTGCACTCTGCATTCCTGACTGCCTTCTTTGGTCAATTGTATTGATTTGAAGAAGCCAATACATCATACATTCCCATGCAGCTTCCTGCCTATCTAATCTACATGGTTAATATTGCTGTAGCCCTCACCTGCAGTTACAGTACAGCAGGCTGTCTCCTTCAGGTTCTTCCTGTATGCATACTTCATTGCTTGGGAGCTGAAAATTATCCTTGTTCTATTTGTCCTCTCTGGTAGTACCTGTTACATAAATGTGTTCCACACCTGACAACAATATAATAACTTATTAAGCACTAGAAACACAGAAGGAGAGGGCATCAAAAGAGTCACCGCTGCAACATACTGTCTTTTAGGAGGTGCCTAGTGCCCAGGTGGAAGACTGTATCCCATGTGGCACAAAAGGGGACCCTTGACTGAGAGCACCTCTTGTAGGTCTCCGTTCTGATTAGGGGTCTGTGTCCTCTGCCCTCTGCCCCCTCCTTACACTTTGGGAAGGTCTTCTGTCCAGCTCTGACACTGCTGGAAACAGTGTTTCCCACATTCTTGGACACATATAACTTATGACACAGAATCTAGGATAATGTAGGACATTGAAGCTCTCCGTGTAAAGACATGTGCACCAAGGTGCATCTGGCAGTTTCACGAACCCAAACTCCCTCTTAGGTAGCTTGTCTAGATTTACCATTTGTAGGCCTGCCCCTGATAAACTCTAGGAGACATCCCAGGTCTAGTGATCACTTGGTAGGAAAACATGAGTTCAAGCCTGGAAGTTAATGATAGTGTAGACAACTGGGAAAACTCATCGCACCTAACTCTGTAGACACCTACATCTGGTCTAGCAGTCTAGTCTCCTTCCAATGGGTCAAAATGCAGGAGGAAGCCCTCAGCATGCTCTTCAGTTACAGCTGAACTACTCAAAATGATTCTATCTCAACTGAGGTAGTTAAAAGTTTAGATCAAGCCAGTCCCTTTAGCCTTCCTTTAGAGGTAGGGGAGAGGAGCACAACACTTCAGAGGGTGATTTATCCCAGCACTGGCATTTTTTGTCCTGTCACAAGTATCCATTGAGATTTCAGGCAACTAAGTCACATATAGTCTGTTTCCTGACTTTTTTNTGGTTTCAACAGCTCATGAAGATGGTGATAGAATACATACCTTGAGATATTTTGCATTATAACCTAGGACAAAATGTCACTTCACTGAGCTATTTTGGGAAAGGGTATTCTTCTGTTTTCATTCTCAGATTATTTTTTCCATATTTTTTCTAATTTCTTTTTTTGTTCATTCATGTTAAGCACCAGACCTGGTTACTGACAGTTGTTGGAACAGTTTCCTTCTAAGCAGCTGCTTCTCTGTTGCATCAGGCCACTTCACAAGGCTGTTATTTTCTGCTATAAATATTTTTATTTGAAATTCAATGGAACCTTAGTATCTGTTCCTCTGGGCTCTGTCCTAAATGTGTAGAAATAAACCGCCTCTGCTTTGCCAGACTCTGCAAAACAGCCTGCACCTTTCTTTCACAACACTTCACTCACAAGAGGTAATGTGTTTGTAACCAGCTTGTGAGTAGCTGGTAGGATCATACACAAGGTTTGAAATACCTGATTTATAGAGAAAGATAATCAGTTTTGCAAAAAATTTGCTGAGAGACCTTAAAAATCCAATTCACGCATAAGCTTTAAATTTAAAAATGGAAACTTGAAACAAGTCTACTTCTTTAAAGGGTAAGTGGTGCTGTGAGTCTTCTCTTTCTTCTCTTCCACAGCTCTTACTCTGAGCTTCCTTTCATGTAGAAAATATCTTCTCCAACAAGTTACATTCTGACAATACTAACACTGCACTGTTCTTTTTCCAAGTTAATAAATTCCCTATCCTACAAATAGTTCTTTGCCTCCATACTCCTTTGTTTTCATGTTTTGCCAAGAATTCAATATAAATAAAGACAAAGACGCTGTCACATTGCCAGTGTAATACAACGCTTTATTTCTGGTATGAGTTGCTTTGTTTCTCTAGCACTGGTTTTAACTAAAAGAATACTAATTTGCTGAGCTTCCTTTTCCTTTGGTTTAGAGTTTTGGGTTGCTGCTCTGCTTTCCACTGCTTTCCCAGCATTCTGGGTCTCACCAAAGGTGGCAAGGCTTTCATTTCTTAAAAACCTTCAATACAGTTTCTACATAATGGGCATCTGGTGGGGGTTTCCTTGGGCTGCCAGGCTGCAGGAACTTCTTAATTGTAGGCATATTGCTCATTTTGGTTTTAAACACCTAAAAAAATACATATATATATTGAAAAAAACAGAACAAGAAAGAAATTCTGGCCACAAAAATGTGATTTTACTTCAGGACTGACCTCTAGCTCCTGAATATAGCATGATCAGTTATTAAATTACCTGCAGCTGAGGAAACCCCGAGAGCACAGAAGGAACTTTCTCCTCCACTGCCAAAATGGCTTCCATTAGCTGAACATCTGCCCAGCTGAATTTGTTGCCCACAAGAAAGTCTTGGCCATGTTGTTTCAAAACCTGGAGAAGACAAGAAAAGATGAGCCACAGATGAGAGTGGGCTATGTGGGCATCCTTGGCCTTTAAGCCTCACAGCACAGCTGCAGAGCTGAGCAGCAATTCCCTCTGAAATTTCAGGGTAGACTTTTCAGTTAAAGCTGAGCCTCAACCATTTCATTATTGCTGGGAAAAAAATGAAGTTTTGTTCATTTCATGTTCTAGTATACAGACTACAAACTTTGGTCACTCAGTAATAATGAATGATGATGGGCACCAGGAACAGAAACAAAACCATGTGCTTAAGTAGACTAGTAACAGTCCAAGAATTAGAAATAGGGATAATGGAGAAAGCAACAAGCAGTGTAAGGAATTCATAGAACTCCTATTTAGATGTTTCACATGAAGAGATGTCCAATGCTGATACCCAGAAGCAAACTTAGAAATGCAGAATTGCAACAGCTAAGTAAAGAAAATCCCTGCCTTTGGGAACAGGTTATTTTAGTGCTAAGAACTTGTGTGAGGTTCAGCCTTTATTATTATTTTCCAAGAAAACTAGATAAATATTAGAAAAGTGGGAAATATTGCCAGATGCATGAATCATATGGGTTTGGTTTGTTGTTTCACTGAAGTACTCCTTATCTCTCTACCTGATTTGTGTGCTAGGGATTTTTACATTCCTCCAGTGAAAATTTTCCAAATGAAATTAAGTATAGCAAAGAGATGGGTTTTAAACAAATTTAAGTATAGAACTGTTCCTTCAAGAAAAATCACATGCTTGTTTTCACTTTAGTGAAATTTTTTCTGTACAGCTGAGAACATATTGCATTGCAGATGTTCAAATGCCACAGCCCTGACAGCACAAGCAAACAAAGAGAGGAAAACATGCGGCTGTATTTCCCCTTTGTTGAGAGTGCCAAAAAAGCTGAGGATTGGGAACTGACCTACACTACAAACACATTCTTATTTTGCAGAAGTTTTTTGGATAACTGCAAGTTTGATAGACACATACTTGCTGTCACTTACCTTCTCAAAGACTGGAAAGTACCTGTTAGTTGCCCTCTCCTTAATTGACTCAAGATTTTTCTCCTTTGCATCAGGTGGAGAGAAAGGAAACATCAAAATCATTTGCATCAGATCTGATATTCCCTCCACATACATGTCAATCCTATTGGTCAGGGGAAGATGGTAGAAAAAAGTAAAGAAGTTATTTCATCTGTTTCCCAATTAACTAAGGCAACTTATAGGAATTTTATATCACCAGCATAGTGCCAATTTTCACAGCCAAAACTAAGCATGAACAAAACCTGAATATTTTTCAGAAAGAATAAAAAGCCTGTTTCTGTTAGGAGCATCTCAGAAACAGTGGTTAAATCTTATTGTTAGCCTTTTTGATGCCTTTATACTGGATTTATAGGATTGAATTTGGTTTATATAACATAGCTATCAAGTAGCAGACTGCTCCGTAAGTGATAGGAGGTGTTACGTACAGGGCTCTCTCCTTCAAGTCTTTCCCATGGAGATTGTATTTCCCTGCTATGTAGCTCATGATGGCTCTGGTCTGCACCATCTTCATCCCAT
Organism: Donacobius atricapilla; assembly: GCA_013397315.1. Taxonomy (NCBI): domain Eukaryota; kingdom Metazoa; phylum Chordata; class Aves; order Passeriformes; family Mimidae; genus Donacobius; species Donacobius atricapilla. The sequence continues at coordinate 558,955 of WBMY01006437.1, read as the reverse complement.
CGATCTCAACCAGAGGCACTTGCTGGAAGAGCAAGAATCCATCTAGGGTGGAGAGGTGAAGGAAAGCCTGTTAGTTCCTCTGAGACTGCAAGATGTACAGGAGAGCGAGGCACTGAGCACATTTCTCTTGCAGTGTAGGAGACCACTGATGGCTTGCTCTAACTGTAAAACTCACAGAACTCAACTAACATCGTGGGGAAGATCAAACAGCCTGCATCACACTCCTGTAGAACAGTCACCACAGCACAGCTGGGCCCTGGGCTTGACAGCATTGCCAGAGCTTCACTGGCTGGCAGGAGCTGGCCCTGCCTGTACCTCTGCACTTCTGGAGCCTCCCTCATGCTGGCAGGAAAAGCCTGAGCCAGCACATCCAACCCAAGGAATAGGAGGAGAATAAAGATATGTGGTAACTCTGAACTTAAAAAAAAATCCAAATCTTTTGAATGCAGATCAATTTCTTGTCAGGGACATACACAAGTAGTACTGCAGTAAGATCAAGCTGCTGGAATACAGGAAGGGGTCACGCCACTTCAAACATCCTGAAGCTACAGAGCTAGAGGCAGAGCCTGTGACAGCTGTTGGTGTTTAAGTTTCACAGTCACTCCAGGACCAGAGTTTAAGTGTCCCCATTGATTTTACAGGCCTAGCCTCAGTGGCATTCTACAACAATTTAGGCCTATTTAGAAACATCTTTGTAGTCCCGTTTTCTGCTGGTGCTGGTAGGAGTCATTGTCTGAGCTTTCAGTGTGGCAGCTCTGAGAACTAAGTACACACAGAGATCTGGCATTGCAAAATCAGTCTATTCTAGACCAGTTTTCTCCTGGACTAATTTACTGTTTTTGGAGACACTCCCTCCTCCATTTACACACTACGGGCATCCAGAGAACAATGCTGCCCTGTTTATAACCACAGCAGAACTCCAAATCCAAATAGGCAGCTGCCAGTTGCATTGCTCAAAGTTAATTATTTTTGTTAATTTTGCTCGATTTGTATCTGTTTGGTGAATCTTCTTTCAGATAAGAAGGTTCATTTCAACAGGCATGTTTGCCTGCCCTTTTCTCCCGAGCTCTTAAAATACAGCTGTTAAAATACCTTGCTAGTCTAGAATTAATATTCTTCACTCATTCTGTATTATTAATTTGCAATTAAAATTCCAAGAGTAGTTCTTTCTGCAGCAACAAAAAATAGCTTGCATTTGCTTCTTACCAACAGTCACAGAAAGATCATGTGTGTTCTTGTCTTTCCAGAACACACCTCTGCATCTTAAGGAAGAAACATTACTTGGTAGCTACCTAGCACAAACAATAGAATGGGAAAACTAACAGAGCTGGAAGGATATTTTTCAGCAGAAAGATGCAAAGTGAAAAATAAAATTTGTGTTTCTGGCCGTTGACAAAAAGCAATGAAGCAAGTATGACTGAACTGAACACACCATTTGTTTCTTATCTACAGAAAAGAGGAGTCCCTCTTAAAATCCATAATGGACTGCCTCTCCTCCTTACTTTTGCAGGGAGAACCACTTCACAGAAACACAGCACAGAATACATATGCAGGATTAAAAGGAGTTTACCAGTAATTCCAGGGATTGGATTGTGCTGTCCCAAGGTGGTCTGTGGAGCACACGTTAAAAACCAATCACCTGCTATTGGTAACCAAACAGCAGAGCTCATTGGTACCCAGGTACCGCTTGGGCAACCTTTGGCTGCACAGATTGTGCCAGGTTAGTCATCTCTCAGGCCAACAGGTACAAGTCTGCCCAGGCCAAAGCTATTTAACTCTCTGCCTCCGAAAGAGCTGTCTGTCTGCAGGCTGCCTGTTGGAAACAGCCCCTGGCCCAGGCAACATCCTGACACTGCTGGGGCATTGCCTGGAGGATCATCAGCTGGCACAGGCCAAAGTTATGCTTGAGCCAGTCTAATGATGTGGTAGTGTCTAAACACAGGAAACACTGTCAAAAATCATATTGGTAGGGAGAGAAAAGAAGTTTAAGGCAGAAGTAATGTGGATTTACTCCTGTTGAGTCCTGCCCTGCACAACTGGCAATATTCCAGAGGTTCCTTTATCAGGATGACTAATTTATCTACCTTTCTTCAACCCATTCTACTAAACCACACCTTTTTTCTTTGTGTTCTCACCATCTTAAGCTTAATATATAGACATAAAATGTTTGATCTTTTTAAACTTCCCTACCCTTTTCACCACCATTTAATTCTTCTCTCTGGATATCAATAAGCTCAGATACAATCCTGGTTACAGTATCACTCTTTCTAGATAACCTATTCTTGTGAAGGATATACAGATTTGGGTTTTCAGTACCTGTGCTCTTACCTTTAGAGCTATAATTTATGTACACTGCACTGTCCTCCCACATTTTAAGAGTATCAGCCAACCACACATGCAAATTTAGTTCTGATTTACTTAATACCACTTCTATCTTATTTTTGTTCATTTTGGTTTTCCCTGACAGAATTTCTTTAGACACAGATTTTTCTTTCTGAGCTCAGCCACAATGCATGCAAGACCTCTTCCAAGTCTCCTTGTATGGCTTTGCAAGCTCAGCCTGCTTGGAGATTTCTCTCACATGTCCTGGACAGCAGGTAAGCTGTGGGGTTTGTGCACTCTCCACTGCTCCTCACTGTCCCAACTCCTTCCCTACTCTGGCAGGAAGTTCTTCTCCTTCCAGGGTGCCTGTAGAGGGGTTCACTGCTGGATTTCTTCTGACCAGGTATCAAGGGCAGTGGCTAAGGGTCTGCACTGGTGCATGGGAAGAACTCATCTTGTTCCCAAGGTTGGCATGAAGCCTTTGTGGCATGCTGCTTTGACCATGTCAGGTTTTCCACAGGTCTCCCAGCTGGCTTCATGCTTTTTAACTAGGAAGAGCTTCACATCTCAGGCTCAGGGAGTTGTATTTGCCCTGGACCAAAAATGGGCCAGGTACCATGCTAAAAATTCAACAGCATAGGTAAGTAAGTTGTATTCAGTAGAAGTGTTTGCCTGTTTAATGTACTACAATAAACACATCACAGAAGCCCTGGCTTTTAGGTTATAGCAGTTATTTGGCACTGGAAATAAGAGGTTACTCAAAACTAGTATGCACTGTTCAAGGGGTGCATCCAGAAGTTTCCATTGGTTTAAATAAACTATTTTCAAACCATAAATTTAGATAGGTTGGACACTTAGTTTGAAGGACTAAGGCTCTGGTGTCAGGATTCTTACCTTTGATTAACTTGTCATACTGCTCTTTTGTTTCCAAATAAAACTCTTCAAACTGAAAAATGAATAAGAATAGTGTCACACTGCTGTATTTGAACCTTTTTTATTCTGTCAAGCGATAGCACATAACCATGCCCAGAATTACTGAGTCAAGGAAAAGGCAGTGGGCCAGATCTTCAACTACACTGTTTAGGTGCAGATGTCCCGAGGATCCCCCACATACCCTGACAGCTGGTGGGGAGCAGAAGGAGGGCCTGGATACTTCTGCATCAGGACACTGATTCAGAAATAACCCAAGACCAAGTAGCAACAGAGTGCAGGCATCTGCAGAAGCAAGACAGGTTGGAGCTAGTGCCAAGGAAAGCACAAGGTACACCAAATATTTCTAACCCCACCGCAGCTTACACACATTGTAACTGCAAACTCAGTAAGACTGAGTTAAGGTGGCTTAGCACAGCTAGATAACTTACGATTAATAAAGACCCTTTAAATAAAACCCTGTTTTGTCCCCTTGTGATTAATCACTTCAGGAGATTGCTACTACTTCTAATAAACCCTAAATACCACTAAGTTTGCATGCCAAGTATCAGCCACAGAACAAGGTAGTTAAAAACTTGCAATGCCACTGGGCAAATAAATTTATCCACCCTCGTGCAGCTTCTATCCGCCACACACATGTTAACTTGTCCCGCACTGAGGAAAGTTGAGAACACCAGTCTGTAGCACTCTACTGAAAATGTCAACCAACCTCCACACCGGCTGCTGCCAACAGCCATCGTATGGACTCCATCCGGCCCCTTCCATTCAGGTAGGTAAGCCTGGGCTTCCCCGACATGCTGCTGAGCTCCTGGTTTCCTGAAAGATGTTAAGCAGAAAACAGTATCTCATAAAACTGGTGTAAGCACCATTATTCTGAGGGGAGATAACACCTTTTATTCTCACTACACCTGTTGAAGTTTAAAATTCATTTGGTTCAAAACATAAAATGAGAGACAGACCAGTGACACCACACAGCCAGTGCTAGCAAAGGAAAGATGTGTAAAGCCTTCCCCAGTGCTGCCAGGGAGGTTTCTTATGATTCAAGCAAACACAGACATGTTTAAACAAGTGGTATGAGTTCCTAGCTACATGGGGAACACTGCTGCCTATGAAGACAATTATACAAAGCCACTGAAAATCCTGCCACATCCTCAGGGAAATTACTCACTTAGCCTCATTGCCATCATCATTGAAAAAGATGAAAAGAAGGAAAAGAAAACATGTTTTACCAGTAGGCTGAAATTTGTCTAGCTTTGTTTGCCATATGTGCATTTTGCAGCTTCGTATGCAAGTCCATTTCTTTCCTCAAATAGGGGCAAATGAATTATTGATATTCCCTTCATTCCATGAAGCAGGACAAGCTTCCTTGGACATCCTGCATGGCTACAGCCCATTTCCTTGCTGCTTATGGCAGTCTTGATGGGTCCCTTGAAGCCAGATGTAGAACCTAGATGCATTGGCTCCATGTGCCTTCAGAAGCATCCCCTGGGGCACGGAGCCCCTGCGTGTCCAGGGGACTGGCACATCAAGGCTGTCGATGCTTTGCAGTAACTGCGCCTCTCCCAGAGCGTGCGGCAGAGACAGCGCGTTTGTACCGAGCTGTTTCATACACAGGGATAACCAGCTGGACTGGCAGTGCTCACATGTGAGCATAAGCATTTCTACATCCAGGCCTTCATTCCTCTGTGCTTCATGCCCTAATTACTAAAAGAACACGAATAGGATTCCCCTTCACAAAGATGCTTGTTTCATACTCTGATGATCAGAAGGAAAAAACCCTTCAAAATAGATCTCCTAATCATAGCCTAATGGCTCAGAGTGCCTCACTTAAAAAATTTCCAGATGACTCCAGTGTTCCCAGAGTTAAAGCCAAAGCTGCAACATTAAATCTGTCAATCTTGCCTCCACTTGACATTTCTTATTTGAATCAGGCTCAGTACACTCTAGTGGTATGTTTTCTTCAAGTCACGGTGCATTGTAGGTGTACTTAAAAAAAGGTACATTTGGAATATATTTTGCCAAAATTGGACTTTAAAAAACAAGATTGGGAGTTCTCCTTTGAGCAATTCCAGTAAGAACTGAGCCACATTACTACAATAAATGGGGATATTTGGGGTAATTTAATAAATATAATCCAAATATGCATTATGGAACAAAGTATTTTCCATTTTAAAGTGCGAACAGCTGTTCCTAATTACAATGGCTCTGGGGACAGTGTTTCATTTCTGCACCTTTTGTGACTACTTTTCGGTGTAGGGCAGCTTATCAACACAGTTCACAACAACTAGCTAGTGCTTCTTTCATTATCATACTTTTCAGCTTCATTGCATCTGTATCATTTCAACACACATTGCCCAACTTATAATGCACAGAGACTTACAGTAAATAAGACTTTTCCTTTAATTAAAAAAAAACAACGACTGAAATATCAAGTATATGAACCCCAATCTTCCTGCAAACATTACCTTTTGTTTGCAAAAGAGTAGGACAAAGAGGTCGCAGGTATCATTTCATCATTTCACATGAACAAGAGATTCTATGTGGCATTATGTGAGAAGAGCAATGACAAACAATTAAAATTTGCCATACGGTTGGTTTTTTTTTAATTAAAAATAACTCTGTCAGCTCTGAGTGGATTTTAGTTACGTTAAGCTGCCAACACACAAAAAAAAAATTTAAAAAAAAAACCCTCTTGAGTTTTGGTTAAAGTCACCTCCATCTTTAGATCTGCTGAATGTACCTCCACCGACTATACAGGGACCTGATATCTGTAGCTCACACAGAGGCAGCTACTTTCAGTTAGCAGGTCCGGACCTGAGTCTTGTCTGGTGGGTTCAGTTTAGTTTCTCATTCCCTGTGAGTACTGACACCCTAGATTCCCTAAAGATCAGAAGGTACAACCCTCGACTAACTAGAAACTTTGCAACTTCTACCTTAAAAAAAGCAAACCTATTCATCCAGACTCACATTTTTTTTCATCTTTCAGGGAAAGATACAGCCTACAAGGCCTCAGGATTTCACTCAGACCTCCACTATTCTTCCAGTTTTACTAAGAGACCTTCAGGATGTACTGTTTAAAGAAGTCGATCCACTTTTGGTAGAATATGCCGATGCTTTATTAATAGCCAAGTAATCTTGTATAGCTGTCACCCATTCCTTACTGCTTGCCTTAATTAAAAGCGGTCACTGGGCCTTTCTATGTAAGTTACAATTTGTGTAGGAGAAGTATAGACTTATCTGTGTCACATTCTTCAGCAAGATGAGTAGCTATTATCTGAAAATCATGTTAAAAAAATTCAAAATCTTTCAAGAACATATACTAAAAACAAACACTTTTCAGGTGCTATAGGGTTTTGCCACTGCCAGACAGCCCTTTCAAGGAACTAGAAAAACCCCTGATACTGATAACCTCAGGTGATGAAGAACCCGTTCACTGGTCAACACACAAGGTAGACATTCAAGATTTTGAAGCTAGCTGCGCCATCCTGGGACTGCCAGACTGTGGTAAATCATTAACCTTTTTTGCACAAGAAAGGCAAGAAACAGCCTCTGGGATAATAACTGACATGCCAAATCCTACTACACTACTCCTTCCACCTGGGGAAGGAATGACATCACAGCTGTGTAGTAATCAACCATAATCCTAAATGGCTCAAGCAGATTTAACAGATGTGCTGTTTCTAAATACCAATCTGGAAATGTTATTTGTGGGTGGACATATTATTTGAGCAGCAACTGGAATACAAGTTATTAACTAACTACTGTGAATGAAGCAGTAAAAGCTTCACCACTCAGTCCAAAGCTGAGCACAAAAGCAGCTGAATTAATTGCATTAACAAAGGTCTATCAGCTGTTCAAAGAAGGGACTGTAAATATTTATGCTGAATCTCAATACGCATTTAGAGTATGCCATGCAACTGGGCAGCTATGGAAGCTGTGTGGATTTATGACTTCTAGTGGAAGTAAAATATCAAATGCTCCATGAATTACTGAACTGTTAAAGTTATGCAATTGCCAGAGAAATGTGCTATCATTCATGAGCCAGATCATACAGCAGAAGAACAGAAGAGATAGGAAACAGTCTAACATATATTGCACAACAGCAGTACAAACCACCAGGCTTACAAGTAGACCGTGGTCTGAGTTGGTGTCGCTTGCTCCTGAAGAGCTGTCTGACTGCTCCTGCTGAAGAAAATTGACTCTTGCAAAAGGTACAAACAGCCAGATGTCCAAGGACTGTTGAGAACAGACATTGAAAACCTTCTAATTTTAATTAAGTAATATCTTATTTCTATAGCCAAAATACATCACTACTCAGGGCACTGGGGGACCACCGCACTAACCCAGACACTGCTGAAGAACTGGTTCATGTAATGAATTTATGCTGCAGCAATATAAATAATCACATCTTGCATACACTGCCCTGATATCTACCAAAAGCCTTAACACAGAATTTCAGTATATACAATTTTTTTACTGTTTTTGTCCAAAATCCATATTTCTATCCTATATCCTACTGCCTTGTGAGCCTTAGCAGCATGCCTGTCTAGAATTTTTCTGAGCATGCACCTCAGGGATGCTAGAACAATTAAAGAGATCATCTCTTTCAGAAACAGGAGCACTTGGCATGAAGCGCTGCTCTGTTTAGCCCTGGAGCTGGGATCAGAGTCCAGCATATCCCACAGGCCAGCTTTCCTGCTCCAACCTAGAAGAAACAACACAGCGCTCAAGGCTTGCACTTTGTCCCCTCGGTTGTTTCATGGCTGCCTTGGTCAGCTCTGGACTGCACCGCAGAATATCCTGGTTAAAACACATCTTTCTCAGACATTTTCTCTCCTGCAGCTTTCAGCTGGTGAATAACTATCAAGCCATTTTTAGTCTACCTGGCACACAGAATGACTACAGAAAGCAGGGAATTTACATTACACCAGGAACTGCCCGAAAAACAGTAGTTGTTTCACTTAAAAATAGTCATGAGAACACCTCAAGAAAAGGGAAATTGTAAGTTCTTACCTTCCGACCTTAACTCGGACTCCACCCAGCATAGGCAGGTTCCCCAGGGCTGTTTAAACTCTGCAGCTTGGGGGAGTTTCCAGCCATACCCAATTAGAGACAAAAACCTCCCAAGGCTTTTAAACTGACACTATCCAGTTTAAAGACATATGGCTCTGAAAACTGTCACCCAAGCAGAGACAGTCTTTGTTTGGTGATTTGACTATACCATGACGCTAACCTCACAGTTTCTGTGGCAGCCATCTATTCGAACTGTTCTCTTGGAATTTTGGGGGCATTTTACCCAAATACAAGAGCAAGACACTGAGAAAATTACAGATTTTTTTTTTCTGGGTGATATTTAAGGTAATAGTAATTACTTAAAACCCACTAAAGTTTCTAGGCTTATTTAATTATTGGGCAGGTTTTAATTTTTGCTGCTGTATGGCATAGAGAACTGACTCAGAGTATGGGATAAGGGGGCTCAATTACTTTGAAATACAGTATCAAGCTTACTTGATACAAAAAATGGATGAGCAGTTAATGTCACAACCCACCCTATGTCTCAAGGCAATAGAATTTTTGAAATTGAATGTACATGGCTAATACTCAGAGATGAAATAAACTATGATTTTCTTACCCACAAGAAGTAACTGTTTCAGCTTTTTTATCTGTATTTCAGCTAAGAATACCAAAACTGAAAGTGGATGTGAACAGACACAAGAATGGCATAGCAAATGGAAAATGGGATTTGGGTATCAAGATAAGGTTCTTTCCTCTAGCACAGACCCACATATGATGTTGGGCATTGCTTTACACTCCTGCAGCAGATAGCACAACTGGTCTGAAGATCTGTTCACAGAACCCACACTGTTATCAAAATTGTATTTGTCGTCCAAAGCCATGGCTGTACTAACACAGCATCTCACTATGGGGAATCCCAGGACAAAAGTGTCCAGGCAACTTTTTCCTCACAGCTGGAGTTTTGTAATGGTTTCTCTGCCTGGCAGTTGCTGGCAGTTCTTCTAGAGGATGCACTTCCCTTAGAGGCTTCCTGCAAACTAGTAATTTATGTGCTTCAGATGTTGATGCTGTAAGCAAAACCCAACTGTATGGTGCTTCTTTCCACTTTGCCTAATTCTAGTTCACCCTTAAGTTCATAATACTCTGATAAAGCATAACATTAAATTCACACATCTGTACCTTTTTTTGGCCAAACCCAGTTACTACCACCCAGTTACTACCAGGCTCCCCTACAGAAAATTCCTAAATATAGGTCAGAAGTCCAGCAGAGGCCCAGAATAGTCCCCAGCTGGCAGAAGAGGTACTCTCTTTTGGAAGATCTGAACATTGTGTAAGTATATGTTTTACCAAGCATAGGCACTGTGATCCCTGTGTAATGCAGATGCGGCTCCAGTATGAAGGCACCACATACACAGACAGCTGAGTAGGAAAGGAGCATTTGTTCATACCTATCCATGAAGGCAGTATTGAATCAAGTCTTTCTGTTTTTGAGGTCCTTGATATCAGCATGCACCTGAGTGCAAGAGTTGGTTCAGGAACAGAGACCACAGAAGAGCATGCATATAACTGTAGTCCGTCCTTTCTGCAGTCTCGAATGCTGCCAAGGACAGCAGTAGGCTTGGTGGCAAAGAACGGGAGGGAGAGGTCCCTAATTTAAGGGTCAGGGATAACTGAGTGGTCAAGCAAAGCATTCTGATGTTTTTTGGATTTGCTGAATATGGCCACATCCAGATTTGACTGTTGTTCCCCTTCTACCCCTTCCTGTTTGACAGAAAGCCTTTCCCCTTTGCTCTCATTTTATTTTGCTTCCAGCATAGCCTTTCATAATGTAATTACAAAGCTCCTTTGGAATCTGAAGGTAATCATATCGAGGAGGTTGCTGCTATCTATAACTTGGTGTTGTGTAAATTTCTAGAGCAGAAAGAAAATAAATTTCTTTTACACATGATTTGTTAAGCCACACCCATGAGTATTCAGGCAGTGGGCATGGGGCCCAGGTGCCACTGAAGTGCTCTGGGGTTGGGCAAAGGCAGATTTTAACTAGTGAGTATACCATGCCCTGGCATGTCACCTTCCCACTGTGCTCTGCAGACACACTTCCTTGTGCTGTAGATGAGGTAAGTTCAAAGTCTTCTCAAAATGTACCTACCTGCAATCCTCACAAACCACTAAGCAGCTGGCTTGGGGAATGATGCCGGACTGCAGCATCCTCTCAGAGGTGAGCCATGGGTATATTATTAAATGCCACCAAAGAATTAAACATAGAAGGGTAGGAGGATTCTCCCCATGCTGCTGATTGCACTCCTAAGCTGAAGCACAACACCACTGTGATAAAAATAATTCGAGTCCACACGAATAGTTTGAACAAGTCATGCATCACTTAAGCCTTGCTGCAAACCTTCAGTGACTGCTCTGGTTCTGTGCAGGAAGCTTTACTGACTGCCGAAAGCAAGGTTAACCAAACCTGTAGTAACCCTCACACATATTTCCCTGAGCTCTTTGGCTCTCAGCTGGACCACTTCACAGGAAAGTCTGAAAACAATAACCCCAATTCTGACTTCCACCCACTGTTTAAATGGAGAGCTGGTTTTCAAATACATTGTTATTTGGATTGTTTAGTCTTTATTGATCTAACTATCTCAACATGGTCAAAGGGCTGATTTATCAACGCATGAGATAGGCAAGATCAAGGTTTCAAACATACCTTTAGTACAACAAATTTAATTGTGAAATATTTAACTTAAATAGCTCATGTACTGTAATTACTTCATATTTTGATAGAAACTTGTATTAGTGTATGTTTCCTTTATTTGGTATCTGTTGTGTTCTGGGATTCTTTCTAGGACTCTCACTTTATGTGCATTATTACAACTAAAACTACTAATAACCTAAAATTAGTATTAAAAAGTATTTAAAAATTAAAGAATCTGTTTATTTTCTACTACTAAGAATAAGGGTAGGAAAATCGTTAATGAAGCCAACAAAAGCCTGTGAAATCAGCTTCATCAGATGGTGGCTCAGGGCTGATGATGAGGGAGGAGGCAATTTCCTAAGGGCAGACAGTCCAACTTCAGAGAAAAGCAGACGCAAGTAGATGGTACAAAGCTACAAGGCAAGGTATAAAACCATACAGTGATCAGTACTAGGATCACCTGCCTTTCACAGGTAAATCTTTTTGCACTGGAGAGCTGCTTAGCCCCTAAATGTTCAATATCTTTCAAGATTTCACCGCATTCATTATATCCTTCATACTACTTTCAACTGTTTAAATTCCTGGCCTCAATGACATCCTCTAACAATGAGATCCACTGTCTCAGTGAGAAAATGTTGCTTTTATTTGCTTGTCTTTTGCTGCTTTTATTTAATTGTGTTATTCCATTTCCATTATAAGATAGGGGACATGAAAGCCCTTCTCTGTCTCTCATACTGAAATCACATGTTTAGAAAATAATTTATCTAATAATTTCTTTAACTAATTGATTTGTAATTAATTTATCACATGCATTTCTCAGCTCTGCTTTTTCCTTTTGTATTCTTTGTATTTTACTCCATTGGTTGTATTTCCTGGATTCTCTCTTGATTATATCTGCATTCTGTAAGAGTGCAAGAAACTGCCAAGCATTCTTTCTCAAAACTTGAAATGAATATGTGTGTATAACTATTTGATTTAATTTCCCACAGAAAAGGAAACTTGGTGAGAACGGACGGCACTTTCTCTTCTACCATCAGGACAGCTTCTATCAGTTGCTGGATTTCCGTCCACAGAATTTTGAGAGAAATGAAAGATTGTAACCAGCTTGATTCAAGAGGAAAGATGTTTACAGAAATTAAAAACCTAATGACTTTTTGGAGTTTTGTCCCAGAGCAGAGGTGATGAAGTTATTAACAATCTAAACCTTCATTTCAGGTTTATTTCTGCATCCTTAGTCAGTTCTGTAGGTTGCACATGTACAACAGTAGTTACATTTCCATAAAAACTACAAATAAAAAAAATATCAGGAGAAACTGGTGCTGTGATACAAGATACATAAAAAGTGAAGGGAAAGATAAGTGCATTAGGTCAGATACAAACCTTCATGTGCTTTGTTCTCTTGTTCTCAAGGGGAAGTTTTCAATGCAAGTTTGATAATGGAATAGGAATCCGGTTCATCTTGCCCAGCTAGTTAGCAGCACTATAGACCTCAGTGCCCAGTTCACAAAGGCAACAGCTCCCTTACACATACATAGGCCTCTTTTCATCAGCCCTCATGGTGAGAGGTTAAACTGAATGGATGTACACAGAGACCTGAACTGTCCTTACCTTACCAAAGCACAAATATTGAAAGATGGTTTTGGTACGCTTGAGAACCATGCTGAAACTGCCTGTGGTCTTTATACACAAGGCAATAAAGTTGTAATAATAAAATACAAGATGTACACTCATGTTAGAAAAGCGTTGATGGGGATATGTTTCACTGCTGAAAGGAGAGATTCCTAATCTAAATCAGAATGAGCAGAAAAGACACAAAAATCTTTGGGGCCCAAACCTACACAGTTCAGTTGTCTGTTTTGAAGAGGCATCCCTCTTGTTTCAAGTAGAGCCAGGACACAACTAGTGAAATCTTATTTGGTGTCTTGTAGGGTAAAAATGACCCTCAGATCCTGGAGATACGTGTTTTCCAGTCTCAGCCCTACACTGCCTTCATTTTAGCACCTGCCACTATTAGCAAAAAAGCACCATGGAAAAATAGTGTGCCTGTTTAAGTAAGACACACACACTCCTGTTACACTTTTGTTTTGTTGCAAGGCATACTTTGGGAAAATGCAGGAGATGTTCGGAAAAGTATGAAAGTTACACTGCTTATTTCAACGCTGTTTCTGTGCAATCCTTTCTGACACTTCTCAGAAATAACTGTTCAGATCAGGTTTTCAAAGGAAGCCAGAAGAGTTGTCTCCCAGATCACCCCTTGACTAACGTTCTGCAGCAAAACTGTCTGCTGAATAATAGCAACAGTTAAATAAGATAACTAGGTTCTTGAGAAAGCGAGTGGAAGGATATTCTCTGCTTGAGAGAGAATTGTGTGTCCAAGTAGGCTTACAGGGCTGGGGTCATATGTACTGAGCTCTGGCATCTGAGGCTGAATGATGAGGTAAAGCTCCCTTTCTCTTGCCAGAAAGGCTAACATTCTATTCTATCTTCTCTTGGATGATGTTTCCAGGTGTGAGGTTAAAGTGCTCCTGCAGTGTTGAAACTGGTCTGAAATGAAAAGTGGTGCTTGTAGAGTAAGCAACACAAATCTGCAGCATAACTAGAAAACTGTCTCCAGTTCTCCATGAGGATTAAGTGATGCCTACAGGTAGGTAGCTCTTGAGTCAGTGTCAGAATCATACAATGACGCTATTTGAAAATTTTCAATATACAGCAAGGTCACATTAGCATTTTCAGATGTCAGTGGCATGCTGGGAGCTGGCACGTAGCTGATTATCCACTGTGGTCTTCAGCTCCCCCTCTTCTGAGTTCCTGCTTCTCACATCAGTGGGAATTTAGGCAAAGTGCATTTAACCAGACTAAATGCCTCTGGTTTATTAATTCCTATGTATGAAATACTGATTTAGATCACTGAGTTTCAACTTTCCTACCTATTGTCACTTCATTTTATTTACTATGAAATGTGCTAATTTTTCTTTTAGCCCTTTGATAAAAATGTGAAATTTTTCCAAGCCAAGTGCCAAGGATCTGGTTTCTCTCTTCAGCTACCTAATTGCAGAGGGGCCAGGACCAGGCTCTCCTCAGGGGACTATAGTGAAAGTGGAAGAGACAACAGGCACAGGTTGCAGCACGACAAATTCCAACAAACATCAGTACTGAAACAAAGCCTGGAAGAAGGAGCTGCTGGAAATACGTGTATATAGCCTTTTCTCTGCCCTGCATCCCAAGGTGGCTTCCAGTTAGGCGCTCAGAAGTTTTAACCACGCCTCACAGATAAATTGCATTCTGATACTATTTGTTGCCACTGACTCCAAAAGTAGTCACATGTTAAAAACGCGCATCTGGTGCTTAGAGGTTTGAAGTTGCTGCCAGGATCTGCCCTTCAGGTCCTTCCCACGGCGGGTGTAGTGTACTTCTGGGGCCCCGTGACTGAGGACGGCTCCGGGAGGCATCGCCTCCCTCCAGCCAGCCCCCACCGAGGGCACCTGCGGAAAGCGCACGGCCCCCCCTGGGGGCAGGAAAAGTAATGTCAGGCTAATTCTATGCCCAGAGCTCCCAACCTGTTGAAAGGGAGCCCGGGGACACGCCAAGGAGTTGCCTACGTCTCAAAACTTCCCCCAGCAGCAAATAAAATAGCCTTTCCTAGGAGCAAGATTGGGTTCCGAGTGCAGCCTCCTGAGAACTCCGCGCGGTGTCCAGGAGCCCTGGTGTCCACGTCCTACCCGCCTCCGGAACGCGAACTTTCCCTCTTGGACCTCAAAGGTGCGGCCAGCACCAGCAGGTCCCGGTGATCCCCGCGGCCCGCTTGGAAACCCGCTGAGCGAGCAGCTCATCAAACCAGGCACGGCTGTACGGGGCACTGGCTCCGCGGATGGCTGCGGCGGATCCCTGAGGAGGGGCCGGGGCTGCCCCGGCCGGACACAGCCGGTTCCAGCCGCCCACCGCAGGGCACGGCTGAGCCACGGCCGGGGCGGCGCTGGGGAACGTGTTTAACAAGAGGCAAAACACTGCACGGCAGAGTGCCGGGGTAAAACAGTGGAGAAAGTGCCTTGTGAGCACACGAAGAGAAGGAGGAGAGAAGGAGGGGAGAAGGCAGAGGAGTTAGGAACGAAGGAGGGAAGCTAAATCTGGGAAGAACAAGAGTGAGAGAAAGTTGTTTTTGTTTTTCTTACCAACTATATTAATTTTCCCCAAATCAAGTATATTTTGACTATGGTGGCAATTGGCAAATGATACTAAGCTTAGGAATATCTGTCAAGTATCTCCTAGAAGCAGTGTTAGGAATCCTAACCTTGAATCTGGCATCTTGCTTTTTTTTTGGTCCGTGTTGCTGTAGTTAGGTGTGAAGAAGTGCCACAAGAAGCATGCAGGAGACTTGAAAAATCTTGAAAAATTCCTATGAATAGCTGATGCTTCTTTTGCACATTCAGATGCGCTTAACTAAACAGTAGAGTTCCACTGGAATTAACTACAATCTATCAAAGCATAAGCAAGCACAACGCACGCACAAGGAAAGATCCCATACAGTCATCAGAAACCATAATTTGTACTAAAGGAAATATCCTGTACTTGCTAGTAAATCAGTGAGAATTATCCCAGCGTTTTCAATGGAAATTAACTTGTCATTTCATCAGCAGAGTGTTTTAAACAAAAAAAAAAGGTTGAATAGGATCACAGTCCGTACCTCCACTAAGCATAATTTACTTGGCTAACAGAATGATGCTCAGGCTGATTTGAACATAAACAGGTCTTACCAGAGCAAGAATTGAAGAAAACCACTAGTCCTTCTTGGAGAACACATCGAAACTGCCTAAGTGCTTTGTGACGTGTAAGAGTTAAACAAATCCTGAGGTTATTATGCATTAACCAAATTTTAGCCAGGAATTATTGGGCTGGCAACATTGAGAGACATAGGAGAAACAGCAACAAACATCTGTATATTTTACTTGTTTACTATTGTCTGGAAGGCTAGTAACAGAACTGAAGAGCTCTTATGTGGTAAAAAGCATTACTGAAGTCAGCTAACACCCTAAATAATTACTGCTAGAGTGCTTACCAGGACTCAAGGTTGCTCAGTAAAAAAAAGATATTCTGTAAAAGACTTAGATTTAAGCTGATTTCATCCCTAGTTTGCCCAGAATATGGAAAATCACAGTAGTAGTCTGTAAACCTGCTGCTCTTTACAGGTCAGAAAGTAAACTGGCAAACCTGTGTGGGGATAGCAAAATAAAAAGATTGTTAACCCACAGCACTGTGTCACACCATTGTAGCCCTGCCACCACAGCATAAGCAAGCATGGCTGTAGATTTTGTATAGAGAAGCCCACGTTATGTATAAACACTTACAGGTGTTTTCATTTCAAAACAAACCAGGAAGATAAGTAAAAAATAATGAAACAAAATAAAGTTCTTATCAACAATTTACTGAAATATCAGGAAATGAACCATCACTTGGGCCAGACCTGGAGCCTTCAGGGTATGTCTGCATTAGTGGTCTGGAACAAGGAGTGTCTTTTAAAAATTAATTTCTTAACTTTGTTCTTTGGCTCCCATCACAGTGTGATCTTGGAGCGTACAAACTGGATTCTTTCTGTATGAAATTAAATTGAAAAATGTGCTCCTAGAGTGCACCAAATGCTGTTTAAGTGTCATTCAGCCCACACAACCACTCCTGAGCTATGCTGAAGCTCTGTCCTAAACACTACAGTGTTCATGACAAGACATCAGTTCCAACTGTTCTGCTCACATTCATTGCTGCTGTACCACTCTATTTACTAATAGGAATAACCATCAGCTGTTAGGCTTATCACCAAAAAGTACTGGCAGAGGCACCTCCTACATCTGCTGCATCTTTACTTGTGAAACTCTTGAACAGCATTGCACCACAACTTGCCTCATTTTGTGGAGAAAAAGTTCACTTAGCAAAGGAATTATGATCAACAACTACAGCATTTTCCAAACTTTTCTATTAAGCTAATCTGATATTAAACCAAGGACTGAACTGCAATTGCAATTGACTTAAATTAGCTGATGAATTACTGTAGGTCAACACAAACTCTGTATACCTGGCAATGAGGAGAAAGTGTTTGTAGCACTGAAAACTTCAATCATGCTGAAGCTGGGGAGTCTGATAAGCCCTCAAGTGGGCAACTTGTTCATCCAATATATCAGATGAGTGTACTTACTACATCCCAGCATCACGTAGTATCTAATTTCTCAACACACAGCTAACACAGGAATAAACCAGGGCCATTAAGAGATTGAGCACAAGTCTTTTCTTGTAAGCTATGTCATTAATGTAAAACTATAAATAACAAGTATGAAACACCAAGGTAACATCCTGCAGAGCAGCTTTTCAAAACCTAAGTGACATTTGTTGAAGTGATTAAAACCATTTTAAATTCCTTTGTCTAGTTGTCTGTGGAAACCATAAAGTCAAAAAAACAGAAGAAAAGAAACAACATTTTGAGTTTGGTGGGTAGTAGATAGGAGCTATATCAGGTTTGTGTGATGGTTTACTACCTCTCCTTCACATCTCCATTCTCTTGTTTATAAACACTAACAAAATATGCTTTTCCGTGAGGCATGTGGGTTAACAATGACCCTCCTCATATCAAATATAAAGAATTTATCCTCCAAGAAAAGTAAAAATTATGTTTGTAAGCCCCAGTTTTCAGTCACGAGACAACAGGACAATGTGACTACATAAAAAATTTATTTGATTAGTACAGGTCCTCTAGATACAGCAGTTAAACAAAAACATCATTTGGCAGTCAGTTTATTTCCTAATTCAATTTCAAAAGTGCAGCTTAGTTACAAAGGCACAGCATTGACATTTAGACAAGTCATTGATGTCCAGTAGAGCTGGACAAGAGAAAGTCATCACTTCTACTTTCTTTAAAAACTACTTGTTTCATTTGCCAACAGTGATATTAAAGAAGAATAAAGGCACTCATCCTATAAAAATCTGATCTGGATCCAGAAAGAAGTCCTCAGAAATAGCACGACATACTGAAGCTATCAGTCAGCAACTCACATTTCTCTCTTCTGCTGTTCCACAGTGTCTCTAGGAAGACAGTGTGCTTGATGCCATTGTACTTGCTTAAAATTACCAGAAAAAAATCTCGAGATGAATGAAGGAGAAAATAGGCTAGTATTGAAGTGTTACAAAAGATACCTGCCTAGTGTGTTTTTTGTGAGGGCACAACCTCCTGCCCACTGAAACACCTCTCGAACACCCCTTGGCCTTCCTTCATGGTGTAATGGGACGTGTGCAATCTGCAGCTCTCCTACAGCCTGCGGCCAGGCAAACTAATTTGCTTTTACATCATAATACATGCAGAGAACTCTCCTGACAGTCTCTACATATTTATCATCAGGAACAGGTTTCCTCTGGCTTCCTGGTTCAAGAAATTTCTTGATTGTGGGGATGCTGCATATCCTTGCTTTAAATGCCTAAAAGGCAAACAGTAAGAACATGGTATTTAAAGAACAAAAAATAACACAAGAAAAAATCCTATTTGTGTAATATCCTTTAACAAGCTGTATGTGGAGACAAGACAGGAAATGTGGATGAATTTTATTCCCACTCACTTCAACCCTTTTATTTTCCACAGTAACAAATGAGCCCTGTGTCTTGTCTTGATATGGGATGAAGTGTTAACAGTTGTCTGTGGTTTCTAATATGTACATTACTCAGATCAGTTCTTGTGATCCAGAAAATATCTTCCACTTAATGGTATCACTGAACTGGTGAGAGTCAAAAAAAGAGAGGGTGCTTTTCTTCAGATGTGTACAGGGGTTACTCCAGAAAATAAGTTTTTCTGGATGAAACATCTTACAAGGCTCTTGTAAGGCAGGAAAAGCAAGACTACAATGAAAAACTAACAAGTAACAGAAGTGACAAGTAAAAAGTAACAACGTTTTGTGGAATTATTTACACATAACAGAATTTGAAATATAATTTATCACATTTATAGCCATATGAGCATCTTGTTAGTGCAAGGTACCTGTAACTGAGGAAAGCCTGAGAGCACATCTGACGACTTCTCTTCGACCATTAAAATGGCTTCAAGAAGATGGACATCTGCCCAGCTAAAATTGTTGCCAACAAGGAAGTCCTGCCCATGGTCTTTCAAAACCTAGAAATGTCATAGATGAAAACACTCAGGTGTGAATAGCCAGCTGAGGTTCATGTTTTCAAAACGCTCAGGCACACTTTCTTTGACAATACTACTGTCTCCTTTTCACCCTTCTCTCCCATGCAGCTAACAGGGGGAACAGGGGATGTGCCAGCAGTCGCTGATCATTTTACAGCAGAAATCTAGAATCCCAAGGTTTTTCTTACCAATCCCTTCTTCCTATAGCTATAGGTAACCCTGTGTACTAGACTGTAGGGTTAGATACCTTCCTGGTATTTGCACCTTTCAAGTCTAATTTATCTGGAATTTTTCTATATGTTTTTACAGCTTCAGTTTAGTCTTTATTGATCTAAAATAGAGAGGCGAATAGAGAATATAAAAGAGAGGCGATCAGCCTAAACCTGGGACTAAGATGCAACAAGTGGAATATAGGGCAGAATGCACCTGGCAACCTGGAGACCTGGCAAAGTGAAAAACTGTCTTCTCTTTAGTCTTTAAAATGGAGGAGCTATTTCTGCTAGATCATCCAGTCCGTGCATATTAATTTCCATTGAGAGTACCTCTTGGGTCCTATCTCTAAAATTATCAGTCAGAAAAACACCATGATTCCTGTATGGCTAGAAGTCAGCAATGATAGCTGTGTTTTACTGTGTTTACAAAACCCAAACAAGATGTTAAACAAAGAAGACAATTAGCATTGCTTTTGCAATACTAATTACTGTGGGAGGTTGACCCTGGCTGGGCACCAGGTGCTCATCAAAGCTGCTCCATCAAAGCTGCTCTATCATTCCCTTCCTCACCTGGACATGGGGAAGAAAATACATGAAAGGCTCTTAGGTTGACCCACCCCAGCTTGTCTGATACTGCTCTGGCTCCCCTCCAGCCAACAGACAGTATGGATGTCCTGGTGTAAAGTACTGCACTGACACTTCTGCTTCTGGTTGTGGTGAAACACCCAGTGTTCCCATTGCTATCCCCCCAGAATCAGGGAAGAAAATGATTCTCCTCCATACCTTTTCATACACTGGGAAATACCTGCTTGTTGCCTTTTGAACTATAACAGCACGTTGTTTCTCTTTATCCTCCGCTGATAAGAAAGGGAACATCAAAATGAAGCCCATAAGGTCATCAGTTCCTCCAACATACATATCAATCCTTAAAACCAAAGTAAACAAAAACCTTAAATAGAAGGCACCTTCACAAGTAGAATTAACTTATATTTGTTTTAGGATAGTAAACACTGAATTTCCCATCCCCCTGTTGTGGTGCCTTCCACCCCACCCCCTTCCAGGCTGCAGTGTGATCTGAGAAATGCTTTTTTTAAGCAATCTAAACCACACCCCCTCATGGAAATTATTACTGAAATTAAAAAAAATATGTCACAGTATGAGTCTTTACTTGTATTTATAGTAATTTTGGCTCTTTACTTGCTTCACTGTGCAGGTTTAAACAGCCTGGCACAGAGTGTAACTTTGGTGTTACAGATCACTTAACAATAACCAAAGAAACACACAGCACCACAAGGAGTCATTCCCAACTGACTTAATTGTCTGGATGTATCCCACCTTCAGAATTTCATACAAAGTCCAAGTAGTGCCAAAGAGATAAATAATGGAGTTGGAACTCTGAAGCATACCAGGTTCTTCATCCAGCTAAAAATTACCAGTACAGCAGTTCTTCAAATTGTTCCTTTTCCATAGCTGTGAGAGCAGGTTTTGTACTGCAGATGGACATTTAAAATGCTACATACTAAGACAGCCCAATCATACTTTTTTTCTTCACAGACAGAACATCAAGGATGTAATTTCACAGGAAGCCAATAGCTTTTCAACAGGTTCTTGCTGTTCTTTCCCCAGCTCCCAAAGATCTAAACCATGCATTTTTTACAGTGCAGTGGGACATCATGCAACCACAGATAATGTCAATGACAGCTCATATTTTGCAGCCAAAAATTAGAAACTAACCATTTCTTTCCAGAGTTTTCTGGTTACAAGTAGTTCAGTATCTACATGCCAGTCACCTCTCAAATACCTGTGTGAGGCTGTATAAATCTTTCACTAAGGCACAATAAACTCATGACTCAAATATTCTTATGTGAAAAGTAACTGAGTTAGACCAAATCAGTTGGCTTGCGTCTGACTGGCCTCTCAGTTGGCAAGTTGTGTATCACTGAGGTGACTGTGCACAAGTATGTGTGCAACCATGCAATTAATTCCAGATGCCCCTGAGCTACTAGAGTAAATTCAAGAAGGGTAATACTGTTACATACAAGGCTCTTTCCTTCAGGTCCTTCCCATAGAGGTTGTACTTTGCTGCAATGTAGCTGAGGATGGCTCTGGTCTGCACCATCTTCATCCCATCGATCTCTACCATGGGCACCTGCTGAAACAGCAGGGATCCACCTAAAAGGAAAGACACACATTATTTGACTGACCTAATAACTCCCTGCCAGATTTCTTGCTGTCTTCAGAGGAACATTGTTTTTATGGTGAGCTTGCTGTGGGTAGTTATTGCATTAACCTGGAGTTCTTCCATGCAAAGAATAAATTACAATGGTGCAGACGAATTAAACTGAAAAACACAATTATTGTGGGTTACCATCCATTCTTTTAAAAAATTTCACTGAAGCTGCAGTCAGGACGGTGTTAAGCAGCTTTTAAAATGAAATTGAAATGCAGTGGAGACAATCACACTAAACATCTCAACTGAGTAAAAAGTGTCTATTTCTAAACAATGTAAAAAAGAATTCTGTTCCATTATTTAAACAGTATTTGATGCAAATGTTAGACTCACAGATTTCTCTCTTATGACCAATCCTTAAGTTATATCAAGACATAAAATGAAATTCTGGGATACGTATTTTCTGGTTACTGAAGTCCATGGTTAGGGCTGTTGTGGGACCATGTGGGATGCACAGACAAATGGAGAACAGAAGAATCCAGAGGCCTGGCAAACCCTGCAGGTTGGAAAGATGCTCAGTTCTGAATTTCATCTGTCCACATTTGGAAAAAAACAGTCTCTGCAGCCGCTCACAGCTCGCAACTTTACACTTCTGTGTCAAAAGGAAGGCACACACATGAAGTCTTCAAAGACTTCACATATCTTCTCTAAGTCAGGTTACACTTTTCTTGAGGTTTCACTTGAACTTACCTTGCAGGAGCTTCTCATACTGGTCTCGGGTTTCCAAAAACTCTTCTTCAAACTGAAAAAAAGAGAGTGAGGAAGAAGAGGAAATAAGAATCTTTTCACATTTCTAGAAGAGATAGACTTTTAAAGCACCATAAAAGGAAAATAATATACATCACAATTCTTTTCATTTCAGATATGGCTCTAAGGGAGAACACACCAAGGACGGAAGTGGATATCCAATATCTCCTGGACTGTTGCACTTGATAAATGCTGCTAAGGGCAACCCTAGCAGAAGAACAGGCAGTAAGAACTGGAGTGAGGATGGTTTGTTTGGTATTAAACAGGCAGTGTAATGTGAAACAATCAACAGTACTGTCTAGGCTGTCCTTAAGATGCCTTCAGGAATGTGGAAAAAATCTGCTGGGTGATATTTTGATTTGGGAGCTAGACAGGATCAAATATTTTGGAAGTTAAAACAAAGCTTTTACAAAATAATATACAAGTAGCAAGCCCTGCAGGAAGTTTAGTACAGCTGCATGTTTCAGGCACCTGAAGATTAATTATTCACAAGATGAGAAACAAAAAGATACAGAATTGCTGGTGATCAGATGGATGCAGTTGCATTCAATATGGTTAACAAAGGCCAGTCCAGTCAGTGTTCTTATGGAGAAACTGAGTTCAAGATTAAGACACCAGTTAGACATCTACATGTATGTGTTTGCATGTGCAATACATGTCTGTGATCCGTGCAGAACATGGAGACTAGAAAACGGTTGATGTTACCAATCCTTAAATGCCTTGCTCAGTCAGCCTCTCTCATAACATCTGTGCCACTCATGTTAGTAATTAAGATTTGCAATACTAGGGAAACCCCAGAAGATCAGGCATATCAACATACTGCCAACGTTCAACCACAGCAAGTGTGATCACAGTGTAAAATTCAGAACCCATGTTTCTGCTGATGAGAAGCTGAGAAAAGAACATTCCAAGGAAAAAAACGTAGTCATTGTACTCATCAAGAGCATCTTCTTAAACTTAAAAAAAAAAGAGAGAGGGACTTAAAACATAGGAACAAATGATGGAAGGAAGCAGACAATTCTGTCTTCTGCAAGGCTTTCAAGAGAAGACTGATGGTCTTTTTTAAAAACTTGTATTCCTTGGCTTAGTACACAAGTAACTGTATGTACTGTACAGCTTATTGTGTAAAAGAGAACACTCAGAGCAAATACTAGTCCTTTGTGTCCTCAAACTGTATTACCAGTTTACCACCAAGATGGACAGTAAATTAATAGCTAAATTATATAACATCAGAAAAAATTAAAGTGGTATCTTCCTTCTCTGTTTTACCAAAGTATTTTTCTCCTGCACAGAGATTTCTAATTTCCCTACACATGTGGGCCAATTTGCTCACTTCACCCTGCTAAGTTTCATGTAAATGATGCAAGCCACAACATATTTTGTGTTACAGCTTATTATGGAGGATGCAGCCAGTGGCGTGAAAAATAAAACAAAAATCCCTGTGTGAGCATTCAACTGAAAACAGAAAGACTGGAGAAAGTAAATTGCTGTTTTACTGGGCACAGATAACACTTGTTATGAGAGGAGCACATCTATTAGTTCAGCAGCTCTAGGTCAGTAATCAGATGTTTAATTAAGGATTACACATTCTTGTGTTAAGCAAGTGTCACTGCTTACAGTGTCACTGCTCAGAAAACATGTAACTTGAAGCCATGCTTTTGTGAGCCTGAACTAAAAGTATTTAATTACACTGAATAGCACACATTCATTTACTGTTGCATCTTGGGATGCCTTTTCTTTTTTGACTAATAACGTGATCTGCCTCAAAGACAAGCTTACCAACGTGCAGCTAGAAGTTAAAAACTCTAAAACAAACCTCAACCCCAGCTGCAGCCAACAACCAACGAATCGATTCCATCTTGCCTCTTCCAGCAAAGTAATGAAGTTTCGGTTTTGCGGACATGACTTCAAATTTTCTGTTACCTAAGGGAGTTACAAGAGATTTTAAGTTAATAATTACACAAAAATCTGATGACAGCTGGAATGATGGTCCACAGGTCACTTACACAACAAAAATTTAAGATCTTTTGACAAAATATTTTAGCAAAGTTTCAGTCTAAACTGTTTTAATTTTGTTGCTGTACGGTCAAGTCAAACTATTTCATAGACTTTTATAGACTTTTCATCCCCCTGAAATTCAGGAAAAGTAAGCATCAAGTTGCTAAGTAGGAGAAAATATAAAAAATCACCATGAAGAAAATCCTTAAACTTTTAGAAAATATAAGTTTTAGCACTGAAGTTACACAGACACCACTAAAAGCCAAGCCTTGATCAAAGAGAAGAGGCAGTAAACCAAGTTTCCAAAACTGGCAGATCTTGTATTAAGGAATGCCAAAAGTATCTAAACTAGTAGAGTTAAAATAGTGGTATGTATTAATTCTACACGTTTAGCTGAGGCATGGGAATGTACTTCTAAGCCTCTCACTTTTTTTCCTAGCTGTGGTGATCTAGCAATCAGTAGAAACTTCAAAAGTATCACAATATGTGATCCAGTTTCAGTAGAAACTTCAGAAGATCGGCCCATTTCTTCTGTAATAATCCAGATTAAAATACAGAGTTTCAGAGTGTTGCACTACTTATCCTTCTACAGGCTGTATTTCTGTCTATTAATAAACCCTGTTGCTCTGCAAAACTATAGACTTTTCAGATGATCAGATGCTACTTTGCAAGCAGCAGTTTAGTTTAGTTCTGTAATGACTTAATAAACGAGGTTATTAATTGTTATTTTTTGAATAGACTAGTGTTTAGGCCTCAGCAGGAACTGGATTCCACTGTAGAGCCAAGAGAGCAGTCAAATTTAATCATACTGGCATTTCACATGCAGAACTCCCTAAAAGCAAGTCCTTGCTGCAACTGAGAGCTGTTTTCCCTCTGTAAGGTGATTTATTGTCACTTCAATCCACAGTTCAAGTAATTCTGGAAAAGAGGCTCTTGGCATGCGAACAATAACCTCCAGTTTCCAATGTTCCAAGAGTTCTTTCATAAGCAAAGGGGAAAAAAAGACCTTGAGCATGCACAAAGTGATCTGCTTGTTAGCCAACAGGCATGAAAAGAGAACACAAAATAGGAGACTGCATCAGGCCATGGGAATACAAACGAGCCAGGCTATTCCACCCCCACCTGCTCAGGGGCCTCCGATTGCTCCTAGGAAAGTCAGGGGGAACTAAAACACTGCCAGGTAGTATCTCTACCGCTGATAAATATAGCAGTGAATTAGAAACACACAAAAAGACTGAAGAAAAGTATCACTGTGAACTACACAAAAGAACAGAATGAAGCAGGAGCTACTTGTAATACAGCTACATTCACAGACAGAAGAAAAAAGCCACAGGTGATTTTTAACTTGTAGTTTAAAAAACTAAAGAAACAGAAGAGTGGCTCTTTTCCTCAGTGCCACTTCCAGAGACCTGCTCTTAGCAGGCCAGTGGACAAGTCACAGGACATAAGCAAGTCACTGATGTCCAACACACGTCAATGCAGCAGAGGCAAAAGGAAGGTAAAGGCATGCGGGGCTTGTCTTGTAAATACCAGGGGATCGTCAAACTTTGAAATGAGCTGTAGCATTCTAGGTTCCTAGGACTAAGCCTGCTATGCCATACTGGAAGAGAAAGTCCAACTTGTGAACTAAAATCTGACGGAAAGAGCACCCTGGTGATGGGCAAAGAGCTTGTCCCTTTCTCCGCCCTTCATCAGGAAGAGGTCAAGTGGCGATTTGCGGCCAGGAGCTGCAGTTGCTGGTAGGTTGCTGTCCATTCCTCTCAGCCTGACACCTCAACAGGAAAAAGGACTTTGTGAAAAATTTGCTGTGACTTATGAAGGCCATCTGGGCTAACAGGGGGAAGGAGGGAACACGAATATCGGTGTAAGGAGCGATTGCTCCCACACTAGGTGAACACTGTCCAGAAGAACATCAGTGAAGAGGGCCAGGGGCCAGCCGTGCTTCGCACGTCCCGCAGATCCAGGATCCTAGGGCCCGGTTTTCCCTGCCTGCGTTCAGCAGCGCAG
The DNA here is from genome assembly GCA_013397315.1 of Donacobius atricapilla. Lineage (NCBI taxonomy): Eukaryota > Metazoa > Chordata > Aves > Passeriformes > Mimidae > Donacobius > Donacobius atricapilla. The sequence continues at coordinate 532,646 of WBMY01006437.1, read as the reverse complement.
CAGCGGTTCCACCCTGCACCCGCAACACCAACCCGGGGGCCGGCGTGAGACAGGCAGCAGCCCCCGGGGCCATCAGCTCCCACCCCTCCCGGGGACAAGCTCCGGGCAGACACGAGATGACGAGCGGTCCGTGTTGTGACACGGGGAGCCGGGACCAGGAGAGCGGATCCACGGCTCAGGCCTGAGGCCGCCGCAGACTCCCGGCTCCCCGCCCCAGCTGAGCCAAACGAGCCACGGGCACTGTTTGGCGGGGGGAACGGGAAGAGAGAAACCCCAGGGGCCCGCATTACTCACACACACGGAGGGTCAAAGCGCCGATGCCGGGCGAGCACCCGGCACCCCGACACCGAGCACTCCCGCCGGCCCCGCCCGCAGCCGCGATCAGCGCCGGGCCTTCCCCGCCCCAGCCGCGGCACGGCGGCGAGCGCAGCAGCCGCCAATGGGAAGCCGGACATTTGCAAGTTTCGCAAAGCCTTCTGGAGAGACAGCTCACCCGAAAGAATTCGCTACAACTTTTGAACTGGGGCACGAACCGGTGTCTCTCGGAAGGCTTTGTCGCTGCAAAGTGATGATTCCATGCCCTGTGTCCTTGTGTTCCTCGCTATTGTCGCTAGCCATGACGTCAAGAGCATCGGCAGATCCGACAAATAAATAACTCCTCGCAAACTTCTTTTGCCTGGATGTGAGGGCGATCTGGCTGCGACATCTGTCACCCCATTGATCGCCAGGGTTGATTCGGCTGATCTGGCTGGCTAGGCGGGTGTCCCCTTCCTCCCTCAACGCTCCATGTGCGTCCCTCCCGAAGCTGCGCGCTCGGTCGAAGAGGACGACCTCCCCGATAGAGACGGTACCGTTCATCGGTCAAGGGTATACGGTAGCTGCGCTCCCCTGCTAGAACCTCCAAACAAGCTCAAGGTCCATTTGTAGGAGAACGTAGGGTAGTCAAGCTTCCAAGACTGCAGACACATCCAAGTGAGGCGCTGCATGGGGCAGTCTGCCATTGTTTTGCGCCCTGCGCATGCACATTCCTTGTGGCGAGGGTGTGCGTATGCAAATCCTGTCCTTTATTTTGCTCCTCCAGGTCCCCAGCCCTACGAATCCGTGAGCTCCCCGCATGACACAATCCCTCCCGACCCCGCTCCCGGCCAGGAAAAACTGGAATCCTTGTGCATGTAAGTATGTTTTTGACCCGGTTCTCCACCTGTTTAAGTGGTTCTCAGCCCACATAAACAGCTAACAAAAGGGCTCGGCTTCTAAGTTATAGACTGTCTTCAGCTTCTGCTGCCTTGAAAGCCAGGAGAGAAAGCTGAAGAGGTGACACAAGACACTGGGAACAATTTTGAATAGAACAGGAACAGAACAAACCAGAATAATTTCTTTAGAAGGGACACACAAAATCTAGTTCAGCTACCCGTCCATCTGGAGTGCTGTGCATATTATAATTCAGTCTTGAAGGTAGTTTCAGAGGAGTTGACATCCAAGGAAGGCTAAGTGATAAGTTTTAAAGTAAGCTCACAGTAAACCGCAGAAATGACACACTTAGACTCAAACCATGTGGCCAGTGAACATGTAGTGCCCCTCCAAGGCAGTTATTAAAAAAACCAAACCCCAACTGAAAAAAACCAATCACACAAGAGGCAAACTAAAGTGCTTTCATTAAAAACTGAATAAAAGACCAAGTCAGTCAGTCAGTACTTCTTCAAGGATAACTTTATTCTGGGCAGGATATTTGACACAGAAGGAATGAAACAAGTATTTAGAACATTTCTGAACAAAAACACTGAATAAACAAGAACCATTATTTCTCCCCATCTCTGACATTTCTACCCCCTCCTTCTATATTAAGTTCTAGAATGTTCTTTCAGTTTATGTTTTCCTCCTCACATTATAGAACATCCTGCTCATATCAACTGCCATATCAGATACAGGAACACCATGGGAGTGGGTTTGCAGTTGGTTTTTTTTCCTTGCTAACATCATGGCACTTACACACTATGTTTTGGGAAATCTGAATTACAGGACTGAATGAATCCACTGTCAGATTCCTTTATTATTACATGTTATGCCTAAGCGTGAGAAAATGGAAACAGTACAGTTCTAAAAACATTTTCCACAAAGATGCTACTAAATATTAAAGCACAAAGTAGTAGGTTACACATCATAAATTCCCAGATATGCTGCTTGTCCAGAAGTCAGTATATAAAGACCTCCATCTTTTCCGTATCTGTATTGCACAGAGACAGCATGGTAAAATACATAAACTCAGCTCTGTCCTGCTCAGAAAGAACTTTTCCAGCGTCAGTAAGAACTTGCCTGAGTAAAGGATACAGCCATTACATACAGCTAATTTTCTGACTCACTAGATTAAAACCAGTTGTGATTCTGAATGTCAAGATTATCAGCTTTTTTTTCCCCAAAATAAAAGGCTTTAACTTAGGAAAGGAGGAGATATTAAAAAAGAAAATTAGAAGTGCAAGTTATCACTGTCTGATAAAGGTTCAGAGATTACAGGCCAGGTTCATATTCATCCTGTGTTACTTGAATCACACAGAGTTGTCCCTCTCCTTAGTGGAGAGGCTCAGGTATCTCCTGAATGTTAGTATATTCTCAAATGAGACAGATTTCTTTTGACATGACTCTCACTCACCAGGGGTGAGTCACCTCACAACAAAGGAGCTCACGCTTAGGTATGATGAATCCAAGCCTCAGCTGCCTGTTCTCATGACTTGTCTCCTTCCACTCGTAGGAACTAAGTGTACAGACCAGACTACTTAAATAGCCTACTTAGGTCCAGGGATACTGGGATGGGTTCAGGGTGTTAATTCTTGAGACAAATGACCTGGTGATAAAATAAATTAAGTGATATGTATACATAAATACAGGCATTTATTTCCACCAAGAGAAACAACTATCTTTCCAGTTCTAACACAAATATACGTATTTCCCTTTCATCTTCCCCAGCACCTTTCCACTTACCCACAGACATCCATCAGTGTGTGCTCTAGAAATCAAATGGCTGCTTTACCTTACTGCTAAGCATTGGCATCACTGCTGTGGAAGCAGTTAGGTACGGTTTGGAGTCAGTACTTGCCATGCCCAGATAGTAGAGCAGCAGGACACAGAAGATGTCTTTGGCATGTGTAAGTCTTACATGCACACTTTTGCTCCCTCTTTGTCTTGTACTGTCTCACAGAGGGCTGAGTCCATAAAAGCAAACAGTGACCAGTGCTCACTGTGGCTCCCCCTGTAGCACTGAGCCAGCAGCCTACCCTAGGGTACGGTTTCCCCAAAATCCCACACATTCACCGTGGGAAGCATCAAAAAGGCCAGAATCTGTTCTCAGTCTCAAAACCACAGTAGATGCCCCTTGTGTGTGGGGGTAGATCCCATGGAGAGGATCTCACTGACACACAAGCCATTCAGTTCCTGTGAAATGGCTGGAAGCAGAGAACTGCACCTGCTCTGAACCCTTTAGGCTAGATTTAAGTCCCATAAATAAACAATTTTCCTCAGAAAGATGAGCATTTCTGCACACTTCTGCAGGAAGATGCTTTTTCTCAGCACACTTAGCTTTGACAGCACTGCTCCAGAACACAGTTACAGAAGGTGTTCTCCCACAGCACTGAACAGTTTTATGGAGGTGCAGGAACAGACAAATGCTGACTGTGACCTAAAAGGATCTTCTGCTGATGGCTGGACTCTGGCACTCCTTTCCAGAGAAGAACTAAACCAGATTATGGAGCTACTTTCTTTTCTCTGTAACTTGATATAAATCATACTCTCATAAACTGAGTTAACTGCTCTTCAAAGAACTGTACCAATTTCAGTGAAATCAACCACAGTTTTACATTTTCTTAACAGGAACACATAAGATCCCAGATTTTCCTGTAGAGCCTCCGGGTCTAATTATGGAAGCTGACATGTTTTTCACATTGTAAATGAAGAGGTATTGAGTGAAGAAGAACTGAGTATAAACATAAGTAAGGTTAGACTGACTCATTTCCTCTGGGTTGTTTTGTTTTCCTTGTTTTTGTTTTCCCTTAAGTGATTTAAACCAGCAGTGATTTAAAACAGTTTGAAAAGTAAGTCAGCTGCATAGATCTTGTTTCCTTAAACTATGTTGCTGGTGTTTCATTAAGATTTTGTTACTCTGAAACCAGTTTTACTAGTTTTAGTAAATCATTAACTGTTAATACAGTCTTTAATATGTCTTCAGACCTTACATTTGCAACAAAAGAAAAAGAAGAAACAGAATCTGCTTTTTCTCCTTAGAAATCATTAGACCATTTACATGAATTTAACAGAGGTAGGTCCACATTCTATTTCATAGTAAACAATGCCAAAGAACAACTTTTAAGCAGGAAAAAGGAACACTGTGTCAGAAAACGGATCTACAGAAGAGTATTTACCCTTTACCGAACCAGAGTCCTCAGATTTGGTAAATTTGAATAGCAGTCCAACAAAAAACCTTCTAAAGGCAAAAATAAATTAAAAAAAAGGTGCCTCCCACTATCTTTCAGCAGTCTCTTAGTGACTGCAAAGGAGATTTGAGACTGTTAAGTCAATCACTCCTCTGATGTCAGTACGACGCAATGAGCATAGGACAACAGTAGTGTGGCACTGAGACATGGCATCACTTGACATTACACAGCATCAATTAGCACATAAACTTCAGAAAATGCCTAATGAATGCCCCTTCCTCAGTACTTCTCCTTCAGCGCAATATTGCACCGTGGTTTTTATATCCACTTTTATAAAAGTTGAATCTAATAAAAAAGTTAATTTTTAAAAAAGTTTAATATAAAAATTTGCTGTATAAAAATGCCAAATCCCCTAAGCCTTATATACAAAATGTATCACTTTTATGAAAATAACTGGACCCAAGTATATAACAAAATATTTTTATACAAAAAGGTACAAGATTGCATTCAGATTAATGCAGGTAAGTAAAAAAAAAACCCTTCAAAATGTCTCATTCATGGAAGATCTGCTCCTTTTAAATGCCCAGGTATATAAAGCAGTATGAAATGGTCTCACGTTGGCCATCATTCCCTGGGAAGCAGGCCCTAGTCAGAGGGCATTTCCCAGGTCACCGGTGAGCGCCGTACTTCGCAGACCAGTCAACGCGCCCGTGGATCGGTTCCGCTGCCGGCCGGAGAGGCATCATCCGCGGTGAGCTTTTGGTAGGGGAACTGAACGATGGCCAGCCAAGAAGGGGTCTGATCGATGGCTGAGATGCAAAATCTAAGGGACAAAAAAGTTCTGTAATACAAAGGTTCAGTGAGAGCTGTCCATGCTGAACAACAACTGGGTGCAGGTCTAGATCCTTACTTCTTCAGGAAATAAGCCTCTTTTTTAAACAAAGTTTGCTGATGTGAAACAACAGTGGATCCAATCCCTAAAACCTCAGCAAACGAAGAGTATTTACATCACTGATTTGACAAGCATGAATTCTGTGTCAGCTCTCACACCAACCTCTAGGTCCCATTGAAGAAAGCTGTAGATAAACCCACACATTTAATAAACAAAAGTAAGCACAAACCAAGTCCTTCGCCATACAAAGTTCTGCAAGGTTACAAACATACTTCCAGTCAGTCATATACTGACAAATAAAATAAAGCAAAGATAAGTAGTTCAGTGCTGCATACATACAGCATTGCTGGAGTACTGACCAAGGGACCAAGAGAACTTTGGTGCTGGACTTACCAGAAGAGGGATCCACAACTGGTGCTAACTGAACCCTCTGCCCAGCAGAACCTACTTCCTTCTTCAGAAATGAAGGGACATAAGCACTCATTACACTGCTTGATCCTGTGGGCCCTGAAAGAAATGGCAAGGAACATCTGAACACAATGGATCTCCTATACTGTCAACAGGTGACAAAGGTGTGCCCTGAGCGATCTTGTTCAAGATCAAGCCTGATCATGGACTGATCAAAGCAACAGCTTAATTGAAGACACTCGAAATCCACAGCTCTTATATATACACCTGCATTCAGGAGACTGTCAGGATCAGACTGCATTTGAGATGAATGGAAAACAGGTACAAATTGTACCTGTCAGGGAGAATCGCAATTCTTCCTGACATCTCAGCTTTTTCAAGGTTTCTCAAAGCTTCCAACACTTATTATTTCAGTTGGAATTATTTTGCTTGACTTTCAGCAACTCTGTGCTAAGAATATATTGACTCTTGGCTCCCATGTAGTGAGTCTGGGGCTTTGGTCCTACACAAAGCTCTTAATGAAGCCTGTGAGAGCACAACTTAAAAAGGTGGTACAGATTCACATTTCAAATTTCGAAAGCCAGCTACTAAACTTGTCCTTAAGATGAGCAGGAACAGATTTGACTGATCTGTAGGATGAGCCATAGAAATGGAACAAAACAGTCTAGAGTTATAGCATAAAGGGACACTAAACAAGATATCCCCTAAAATCATGCACAGAGCAGAGCCATCACACATATGCCTACGCTGTACTAGAGCAGTGGCAAAGCCTATAGTGGGAAATGATGGTAATAAATAAAAAAGAGAAAAATCTAATTACACCCTATGCTGCTACAAAAGAAGCAAAAACTTGCAAAAGAGCCAGGAAGGAGATGTGCTACATATATAAAGGTTCTCATGTAGTTTAGTTATTTACAGTGTCCTCTCATCTTCAATCTTTAAAGAAAGATTTTATGATTAATTGCATCCAAAACTTTAAGTTGTTTTGTTTTTTCTTAACCTAGAGACCCAAAATGTTTCTTTGGGCCAAGATTCAACACAAAATTTGGCAATAGAACACTTTCAAAACAACATATGCAAAAGAATGGCACTGCAGAACTGTATCACATGAAAACCCGAAGCCACAGTTTAGAAAGGAAATACATAGATACAATCTAAAAAAATCAATGTATTATCAACATGTTTTGTGTGATAAAAACTAATGTAAAAGTCTACAAATTAGTTATTTTAACTCAACAGTGATTAAATACCTGAAATACCAAATGCCAAAAAAAACCTGAAGAAAAAAAAATTTGAAGAGTTTTGCTTTTTGTCTAATTTTTTTTAACTATAATTGCTACATTATTTTAAACAACATAAATTGAAAGACATAATGATAGACTTTCTTTGCTTAATTCATATAATGAGAGTGATGTGTACAGCTAGGTCAATTTATGCCAACTTCCTCCTGTAATGACAGCCATTTATGCACTAGGTGGACTAAAATAATTTGGAAACCAGAAAACATGACTTAAAGAAACCGAAGAGGAAAACTCAAAACAAGATGAAATATTTCAGGTTGAACAGACGTAAGCTGTCCAGCCTTCTATACATGGAGTCCCTCAGACTTAAGAGCATTCATTAGAAGAAATTACTATGTTTCAGTTTAAGGCAGTCACCCAAAAAGTGCTCATAACTGATTTTAACACAAAGAAAGCACAGGGTTAGCAGGTATGTTTGGAGTTGACAATGTTTTGGACTCCAAAATACAATGTTTTAACTCCAAAATACACCAGTGGGGGATTGCACAGACATCACTTCTTATAACTTCTCAGAGTCTTAAGCATACCTTCTTACCTGAATTCATCCTGTTGGTAGTACTTCCTCCCAAAACAGAAGTTTTCCCAGACAAATCAGAACTGGGCCAGTGATTGGATGGAACAGACTCTTTGTTTGAAGCAGAGACTATGCTATTCCTGGTGCTTATTCCTATATTGCAAAAATGCAAAGATTACTTCACTAAAATCCCTGTTGCCACACAGGCCTGCATTCATTCCACCTCATGCACAGTCTTAGAGCAGATGTCTGGGTCAACTTAAACAAAACCTCTTCCTCTCAGTAACCTTCTGAGTCACACTCCATTCTCTCATAATACAGGAATCTGAACTAGCCAAACATCATGATGTAAGTAGTTCCACTAGCATCAATGGTTGCTTGTATCACTGGACAGGGTCTTTATATCAAGGCCACAAATACACTCACATCACAGAAAGTGAACCTTGCTATGTACATGAAATCTGTGCTTCCTATAAAAGCCTAACAGTGACAAGATAATCTGAGAGGCAATAATGGCAAATCCATTTCTCATAGTACTGTACTCTTCTTTGGTGTCTCTACTGAAACCTCAAAGTATGCAGTTTGCACTACAGTTCAGATGACACCAATTATTGGTATTTAACTTAGATCTCATATGTAAGCGGGGTACCTAACATTCATGGATACACTCACAATTTATGATATGGCTAAACCAGTCTTGGGATCAGTATGTTTTAAAATCTCCTCTACCTACCAAAACTCTATCTGAGACAATTTGAAAGTCAACAATTATTAAAACAAACATTAACAATTAGTTGTTTCAGGAAAAAAGACTGAGTTTGCTGTCACAATACTTTGTAGTTTACTTAATCAATTTTGAAGTAGTAGTACTACAAGTGAATAAAAAGCTAACAGTAGCTTCATGAATAGAATTTATGAGACAGAATACATTTACATTCATCTCATTTTAAATAATGGCAGACATGCTGTCTGCCTCCTGTTCTTCATCCTGCCCCAGCACTGGTGTCAATATAGCAGAGGTTATCATGAAGACAGGCATGTAATTCTCTATGGAGACACAGATCTGCATTTTACTTAACTCCAAACTACAGCAAAGCATATTCCCACTACCAGTTCACTTGCTGTTCATGGTATTGTATGCTCATGACGTAAGCACATGGCACTTTCTTTTCCAATCTAGAAGACCAGTCTTCTATTTTTTAGGGAGACAGGGAATAGTTTGGCACATATACAGACATTTTCTAATGCACTTCCAAGTGTAAGAGTATCCATCAGAGGAAGAAGTACCAACAGTCCTGTCCCTTTGTTTGTAAGCAGCACTTCTCAGTTGTTAGACTGCTAGAATGCAGCTTGTGTCACGGCCATCTACATTAGGAAAGCTCTTTCTGTCCTCATGTTCTTTGAGCAGTAGCCCCGCTCCACAAGTTCAAACGATAAGAGCAAATGTAGCAACGACTATTTCATATTCCTGTTGGAATTGCAGGAAGAAAAGGGAAGTATTTTTTACTAACCAGGTCGATACCTAGAATGGTTCAAGTAGTGTTGCTTTGCTGCTGAAACTCGCAATGTGGGAGTGTCTTGACGCAAAAAGGTCGCATGGGAAGTTCGTGCACTGCTGCCAGAGCTTACAGCATCCAAAGGCTTCAGGTCCAAAATGCTTTCAAATCTGAAATTCAAAAATTGGTACATATACTCCAATTCCTATAGCGCGTCCTTTATTCACAGCTAACTTTCTCAACTCCACCCCATCTCCAGGAATCATTTCCTTATAATGTGTTTGCTACACCATACACACACAGACAACAGGGAAAATTATCAACCCGAAGTCATACAAGTGCCCCTGAAAATCAGATTTATCCTTCTAGTTCCCTTATATACTGCTTTTAAAGTTTTTATAAATCACTCAGTAAGCTTCTCTCTTCTGTATACCACCCAGAAACTGCAGCTCAGACTTGTCCAAAACAGTTTGTATGCATGGAATATGTCAAAATGGCCCACACGTAAAATCAAAAGTATATATTCAAAAATTAATTTGGGGATCATTTTCGG